>CANSZD010001978.1:0-127500 GCA_947648045.1 Beta corolliflora
TTTTCTAAAGGTTAAACTGATCCTTCTTTTAGTCTCACTATGTAAAATAAAGGAGTTCTGCAGGGGGTACTCGTAGAAAAGTTTGCAGTTACTAGTTTATCAGTGATTTAAGTATAGAGGTCCTGAACTTAATCTTTGTCACTTTGTCAGGGTCACAGGATTTGGTTTGAAATTGCTGTCTCTTAAGTTGAAAATGCGGTTCAGATTAGTAATTACTGTAGACTGGGGATAGTTGGCGGGTACTGGTGTCAAAAACTTCAGTTTGTTTTCCTTGTTTTGATCTTTCATTATTCCTCAAGAGATAACAGCTACCATTGATGAACGTGATGAGAGAAGAAATCTTTTAAGGTACTGCTCGTTTCTAAAGGATTTTTTCTTATGTTAGATGATGCAGGGTATTTTCTCATTGTGAAGTACTCGAGGAAAGATAGCTAGAAACTGCTATTCAACCTTAGAACAGAACCATATATCAGCCATGAAGCTTCATTGAATAGATCAGTACTTTTTCCCTGTAGTCAAATAATGCTGGAGTATGTTTTCAGTGGTTAGCATTTGGACTGTCTATTATTGTTTTTTACCCATGGAAAGCTGGATGAGTATTTTTGTATCTAGAAAACCATGGTTTATCATAGGATTTTAGGGTTTAGTTAATAAGGGTGATGATCTGCCAGTGGCTACTTCTGCACCCGAGGGAGCTAAATAGTGTGTGTGCTCAGCCCCATATGAGAGTGCTCAGCCCCATATGAGAAGTCCATAATTGTTCTCTTCTGGACCATGTGTACAAATTCTTGGTGATTGGACTTGTTGTTTTATCCATTGACTTGTTTCCTGCATTGGGTTCGTGCTACCTGCTTGAATTTGTAGGACATTTGCGTCAGAGAAATGCCAACCTACTTGCATTTGTTGGCTGATAATATTGTCGATGTAAGTTTACTGGCAAAAAAATCTAAATTAAGGCCTCTGTACTTAGTTAACGGTGGTCATATGTGATCATGTGTGCCTATCTGTAAATGATATCTCTTTCTCCACAAAGGAAGTGGAAAAGTAAGTTAGCTGTAGGGAATTTCTTTGATAATCAATTTTTGTGGGCTTAGTTTTCGATTAAGTGAACTTGCAGCTTCATGACTGAACTGTTTAAGGTGATGGAATGTAATTGATTCTGCGTTGAAGGTTAATCAGGAGTGCTGGTTGTGGTGCCAAGATTTGAAACTTTAATGGTTATTCATTCATCTGAAAGAACTAAGAACTTCAAGAAAATGTTTTGATCGACAGTTATACAAAATAACAATTCTGTAATTGGGCTTAAATTTTATCTCATTTGCTTCTCCAAGATAACAAAGAGAAATAGGTAACAGATTTTGTCAAACCCAGTCTTATGTGTTAACTTTGGTGGGAGATAGAGTCGTAATTTGTTATAATTTATTGTAGCTCAACAAAGGTGGTGACCCAGAATGTAACTGTGTGCAGAGGAGAACCATGTGGCTTGCTGCAGTGATTGAGTGTTGTGAATAAGTCTTCTACCTTATGTGTTCTGGTCTACGCAGTGCAGGAAAAATTTGTGTATCTGTAGGGTCTAGATGCTCAATGCTGTATTCTGTATTTTAATTTTGAATTATCTAGCAGTTATTGCTGATTTAAATATGAAATGTTGTCATTGATGAGTGCTGAAAATGACAAAGTTGCCAATCTGGCTTTTCTGTCGTAAAATTTATAGATAACTTGAAATTGGAGATTAGGCTTATGGCTTTTTATACTTGTGTATGTTCTCTTTTGTACTGTAAGTGATGTACCCTCTTTGGTAGCTTTTAACTCTAGATACTTCTTAGATGGTTGTTTTCTGGAGCTTTACTTCGGTTTTTCTGGACTGGGAGTCTTTACAAAGTTGTGTTCCGGCAGAATTTGTTACATTCTATCCCTTTGAAGCACTTCGATATTACTTTTTTTAAGGTTTTGAACCTGTAGCCTTCATTTCTGCTTTGATATTTTCGATTGAATATTTGTATGCTATTTATGTCTTGGTCGTTTAGCTGTACCATCGAAGGATCCCAAGCAGAATTTATTTGAACATTTGTTTGTCTTCGTTACCTTTTTGCTTGGAATTTCCAGCTGTCTTAGCTTCATGGAATTATATATTTTGTAATTTTGTAATGGTTAAGAGCAACAGAGATAAAATCTTGACTCATTTAGCTGACACAGTTTTATGGAATTAAGGTTCTGACGATGTTGTGGTGTTGCTGTTTATATCTGTACAATTTATTGTCGTTACTAATCTCGGCTAGTTAGAGTAAGGCTGTTAATATCTTGAGCATTTTGAACCTCCTCAATGACTAGATAATGCTGGCATGTGATTGTTGCAAAATCCCCGTCCGGCACTTGTTGGATTATGTATTTTTACCGTAGAGGCTGTATTGTTGATGAGCGGATGTAGAGGATATTTCTTATGTGCTCACTGGAGCGGGAGAGACTATTTTTTAGGACCGTCAGGGATTTGGGAAGTTATATTAGTTTTTGTGTGTGCCTAAATTGTGGTTGAGAATATGAGCTGGTGGTTTTCATAGCAGGTTATTTAGCAGGGATTTTTTGTCTGGTAGAGTAGTATTTCGTGCTTTTCCCTGGTGATTATCTGTAGGTTTAGTTTTGGGCTTGGTTTTAACTGATATACAGCATGATTGGCTCATATCTTTGTGAGTTTTGTTGAGTGGACTTTTCGGTCTTCTTTTTGATTTACCTCTTTCTTTTCTCTCATCAATGAAGATTGATATTTATAAAGTAAAGCACCTGTTACATCACTGCATTATGTTGCATGATCACCTGTGATTCCATGCTATTGGGCTATATATTGTGAATTCTGAATTCTTCTTGGAAGTTGAAACTCATGTGTTGATTTTTTTCATGATCCTTTTATTTCTTTCTTCTTCTTTGTTATTTTTTGGGGTTCCGTTTCCCCCTATTTCTTCGACGAGATTGGTGAAGAAGACTCTTTAGCGCACCCCAATTTTGTTGAATGGGACTTGAACCCCAAAGTTTTGGTTGGGAATTATGTAGTGTAATCACTTGAGCTTTCGAGGACTACGGCTTCGTTTTGTTGTGTGCACTAAGAGGTGCTTTGGTCCACAGTCCATTTACTCGGATATGAATTTTCTCTGGGGTAGTTTTATGCAATATCTTTAGGGAAGTTATCATTCGTTAAACACTGTTCTTTTAGCTGCCACAATAATGCAATTGGGTAAAAAAGACTGGGTATATGCACTAGCTGCTGCTTTCGTTGAAACACTTCTAGAAAATTTTCCTTTCAGTTTGCTTTTTTCTTCTTTGTTTTTTGGCGGGGGATTTTTTGTTGGAGGGGGGGGATTGGGGGAGGAGAGGAGTGGTGAGGTTTGGTAGGCATTCCTTTGCATAGTGCATTTCAAACATATATTTTGAAATTGGTAAGTTATGTGCCTTTGTTCTATGTTTGGTCTTTTTTGTTTTTGTTTTTGTGAGTGAAGTCTTATTTTTGCAATGCGTTGTTATGAGCGTCAATTGCTTGCTATTCTTGCTCGTGTGGTGAGGGCTTTGTGTGAGCCTGTTGCCCTTTTTCTTTTTTTCCTTTTCTTTTTCCTTTCTCATTTTGTGGTTGAAGACTTGAAGCCATCTGCTAGAGAGTGTGATGATTTTTTTCTAATCCCTTGATTTTTACGTGGGAGATTCCTCCGTCACATTCTTGTATCAATATATATTCCTCTTTAAAGAGAAAAAGAAATATTGCTGTCATTTTAACCAGAGTTATCCATATGATTCCAACTTCCAGGTCATTGTTCATCTCTAATCTTGGTTTATCGTAAACGCAGTTTGGCTTCTATTGCAAGAAAGAGACCGGAGCACTATAGTCAAGTTTTATCTGCACTTCTTAAATTCCAGTCAAACTCCGAAACAAGAGGAGGTCATGCTGCTAGTCTACAGTACTCTGTAAGGAGTGCCTTATTGGGGTTCCTGAGATGTACACATCCAGCCATCAGTGAGGTACTAATGTTTTGATTTTGCAAGTGTGATTGGAGGATATTTCTTGTAACTCCTCTTCCTAGTGTAACTTGAAACTTGCATCAGAGGTCTTCAGAGTATAAAATCATCTCATCGTTTTCCATGACTTGTATGACATTCTTTATTTTGCCTAGCACATTAGGTTTTTGAATGAAGCATAATATGGGCTGTTACGCTATATCTGTCTTTTGTAAGTTGTAACAGCTTTTCAGCTTGATGTCTTTCGATAAAGAGTTAAGGAGGTCAAGGAGATGGTCAAATTCTCTAGCTTTATTGATTAATTATCTCTCCAGTCCCCACGGCAACATTATGTTTCGATCTCTTATGACGATTCATGTTAGCGGATCCCTCAAACCATTTTGGGACTAAGGCTATGTTGTTGTTCACCGTATTGTGAAGCCAGTTCTGATTCTTCCTTCTTTTAGTTATATAATTTCTGTTCTTTGTATGTCTTTTGGTCTTCATCAATATTTCCCTTTGAACTAGTATGGGTGTGTCTGTGTGTATTATGGTTCCTAAGCTCAAAGGATGATTTACACTTTCGTCTGATAAGGTGTATGTTTATATTTTTAGTCCAGGGACAGATTAGTTGAACGTCTGCGCAAAATGAATGCTGGTGATGCTGCTGATCAAGTTCTAAGACAAGTTGACAAAATAATGCGAAATAATGAGCGTTCTTCACGTGAGGCTCGGGTTGCTAAGGTATTGATTTCTTCTCTTTGAAATATGACACGTGTTGTTAAAAGATTGATGAGAATATCCTTGCAGAGAGCAAATATGGTATTTTCCCTGTTCCAACATATGAATAAATTTAGTCTTAGATATGCATGTATAAATTTAGTCATACATATACCATTCTGTAGGCAGTGAAAGGGCATCGATCTTGTACCTTCAAAAGAAATTAGGATCTTTCCTGCTTAGTGCTTAGTCAAGTCTTTAACTGTGGGTTACGGAGCTCAGTATTTGCTGCTTCAGCACTGGTTCAAAATTGAACATAAACGTTCAGCATGAAATGCGTTTTCTAGTGATGTTACGGGATTATGAGGTTATCCCATCTTGTTTGCATAACTGCATTTTAAAGGTTTTGAGCTTACTGCGATTGGGATATTAGGCTGCCAGCTGCAAAACCATTGGCATTGCTCGTGAAAGTGGTTGCGCAACTGCACCTGAAGTTTAAGGCCTTGGGTATGGATGTGCTGCTTCTCTTTCATCTCTGTTGGGAACGTTAGATATGATGGTCATGTGCTACTAACTTTATAGAAGACGAACAAGTCTCCAAGAATTATCTTTATAGTGAACTAAACTTCAAAAAGAGTAGCAAATATACGTGTTTTGTAGAATCTGCTGTAGTATTTACAAGATCAGTATCACAATATAGATATGGAGTTCTGACTTTTTCGGTGTTGCTTCTCTCCTTTATAAGAAAGATGATGATATTGCAGAATTTAAGCGCTAGTCGTGGTGCTAGGGTTTAAATGATGCTTGAAAGTGGAAATAAAATTATTTGGTTTTTTCCTAATTTGTTTCAACTTCCATTTTTATAGACAGTAACATCTGCATTTAGCTTTAGTGATTATCAGGGAGAGCCGAGAAGGGGATGATGGCATTTAATATCGTAGGGATCTGGTCAATTAGTATGGTATCAATTATCAAAGTGGAAAAGTTAGTATTGTTGAAATTTCATATTCGGTTGTTGTTGATTTTCTCCTTTGTTGGTTCATGCAATGATTGTATAGGATTTCTTTCATACACGGGAAATTTTTGATAATCTGATTTCTGATGTTCAGGAAGAAAAGCCACCAACCCAGGTTCCCTTTTCAGGGGATCCGGTAAAGAGGAAGCTGTTGCCCTTCGACAATGAAGAGCCTGACAATGGTCTTGAGATGGCTTCAAAGCGTATGCGTTACACTTCTAATGGAAAATCTTCTGATCTTGTTCAGATTCAAGTGTCTGTTGATGATAATACTTTAAAAGATATCTCTTCTGAAGTTCCTTCGGTGAATAACAATGTGAACCCTGTTGAACAAATGATTACTGTCATTGCTGCATTACTAGCAGAAGGAGAAAGGGCTGCTGATTCTCTTGAACTTTTAGTATCTCAAATTCACCCTGATTTGTTGGCTGATATTGTCATTACCAATATGAAGCATTTGCCAAAGACTGCACCTGTAGCAAAGCAGGGAGTACCCTCAAGTGCACAGAGTGTTTCTGTTGTGAGTACTGTGCAAGGGGCTGATAGCTCATCAATGCCTGTCCATTCATCACTTTCTGCACAACAAGGCTCCGTATTTGCAGCAGCTACAATTAGCACATCTCTTCCTGATCTCTCTGGCTCAACTAATCTCCAAGTGGATTCTAGACGCGATCCAAGAAGGGTAGGTCTTATACTTTAAGTGACTTTAATGGTTTTGCTCACACCTAAGAGGGTAGTATGACAAATACTAGGAATGGGTATTTTGGAAATAAGGCTAAATGGCTAACATGTTAGATAACTAACTCACGGTAAAACAATTATAAGTTAATATCCTTATTTTTTCACTGGCCCCATGTCATTCTATGCTTTTTATTTCAACAATAACTTTGTCAATTCACTGGGTGGTAGTAAATAACATGTTAGATGGTCATAGTATTTGTGTTCTCGATGGATCTGGTGAGAAGGGAGCTTGACTGCAAGACCCACATGTCAAGCAGGAACGAGAATTGAGGCTGGAAAAAGAAGGGCCTTTTTGCAGAGGAACCACACCAATCACCAGGAACTTGGTGGTTAAACTTTACTGTGCTGATGCTGAATACTCGGGTTCAAAAACCTAGGGATTCGATACAATTAATTAATACAGAATAGAGTAGGTAGTGGGAATTGAACTCCCATCGTCGCCACCAATTATGATGAATGGATATGGTCATCTGTCGATAAGTTCTTTCAAACTGGGCCATTTATCCTCGAGTCTAAAAAATCTATCATTTTGTTTATGGATGTTTTCGTTTCTCATACAGTGACTTTTAGGCCTTAGCTATAGGGTTTTGAAAAAGTTCCTAGCAAAATAGCTTCTTAACTTTGGGAGAAGGGGTTACAACGTTTCGTTGTAAAATATTAAATAGAGTTGGTACCGGTGACTTACAGGTTATAAGAGTCGATATACCGAGTCTTTTGTTAATTAGAATTAGTTGATATATCTAGTCCTTTGTTATTTAGAATTAGACGACATCTGGAATTGACAGGGCGCTTTCTATTTTGAAAAAGGCTAAAGAAATTCAATTTTTATTTAAAGTTAGAAAGTGACAGAATAAATTGGATTAAGAGGAAATCCTTTTCTCGGATAGTTACGTCAAGGTTTATCCCCAACCTTGGAGGCTGAATCACTCTTTTGCCTGCTTCATTTTTCTGGTGTCTTACGCATAGAAGAACAATACCAATTCATCCCATTTCATATTTGAATGTCAGCTATTGTGGAATACTAAAATGTAAGCTAAGTGGTCAGATAATGTAGAATGTAGGGAGCAATTAGCTTACCCTTCTCGGTTGAATTTTGCAATCATAAGTCATAACTGTATTCGCAGTTATCATGAATCAGTACGGAGTGATTTATCTGGGACCCGTTATATGTTTTTCTGATGTCAGGGAAATTTTATGTTACTTTCTTCATGCTCAGGTTGTTGTGGCTTATTTCAGGATCCCCGTCGCTTGGATCCTAGGCGACTTGCCGTAACTGTTGAAGCTCCATCACTTCCTGTTGCAGAGGAGGCTTCCCATGTGTCATCTCTATTGGAAGGTCCTGCTTCTCTAAATAAACCCACTGCATTTATGTCAGCACCAATCACCGACCACATATCTCCAAATTCTTTGCCAGATGCTGAAGTTGATGCGAAAAGTATGAGAATTCTTCTGGTTCCTGAGAAAGAAGAAATAGTCAAAGAGGAGGGAGTCAATGAAGCCAGGGATGTATCATCAAGTTCAGAAGTTAATGTGCTTGTTGCTCGTGCAGTCTCGCCTGATCTTGCAGACAATGAGAGTTCCATCACCCTGCCATCTTTGGATATTGAATCAATAGATGCAGCAAGTGCTCAATTCGTTCAAGAATCTGATGATGATTCTTCACCCGCTTCAAATGCATCTGCATCCGAAGACACTTGTGAAGACTTACCCGAAGTTCCTTCTTACCTTTATTTAACAGAAAAACAGAGGCAAACAGTAAGGAAATCGGCCGTTGAACGGATTGTGAAATCATATAAACAGTTAAAAACCAAAGACTTTTGCAGGAGTAGGATGTCACTACTTGCTCGATTGGTCTCTTGGGTATGGAGACTTCTCATTTAAGTTCTGTTGGATGATGTCCATGGCAAGTCCTTTTTCTTTGTGCTGTGTTGAGCTTGATTACAACTGAGCTAATTTTGAGCTCACTCAAAGAACCATGTTTGAGTTTAACTTGAGCTCAAAAATCTTTAGATTGAACCTGAATCGCTTGTTTTTTTTTTATATTCTCAATCTATAGTCCATTTTAGCTTGACTCTTCTACTTGACCATGTCTACAATTTTCTGCGAAAGCCTTAAAACTGAATATGGAGATCAAGTCGTTGGATTGTGTTGAGTTCAATAATAGTTGGAATTATGTCACCTATTAAAATTGTTATTCAAATTAAATAATTGAGTAAAAATTTCAGGAATAAAGGAGCTGATGTATTTTATGATGGGACAGTGCATTGGAATCAGACAACCCAGAAATCTGTAACGGACATTTTTTGAAGTTCATATTCATAATCAAAGAGTTGAAAATCATTAGCCAATAATACAAAAAGGAGGGATTATGGGATTTCCATTATGTATGAGGGTTAAGCCTTAACTTTGATTCCTGGAGAAATTCTGTCAACTCTAGGTGGGTACTTTGAGCCTTGTGAACATGATTACCTAATTCTAGTATATTTGGGTGTGGTTTGCATATGCACCCAATTTTTTTTTTCTCTTCTGATCCGAAATTGTGCTCACAAGCTTAAAATGTTGGGTGTTGTCTTGTGAGTCTCTTGTGATCTGATGTGATTTCAACAAGAAAAAAGTAGTAAGTTCTTCAAATAAGTGAAGAGAAACAGAGTCATAGTATGGTCATGAGAAGAGGAGTTTTATAGGATCATTGCTAATATGAGAATTTTGATGCTTGAATTTGTTGCCATGATTCAATGGACCTACCTCTTTTGGATGCTATATATGGTTTGTGGGAGGGGGTTGTAATCTGTTTTCATAGTTGGCCAGGTTCTTGTATACCAAGAGAGTGGACAGAGTTGTTTCTGAACATGGTACAGAAGGTTGGTATGAGAACTAAGCCGGATCACTTGTTATTGTGTAATATGTGTAATATTGGATCATGAGTTCAGGAACAACATAAAGTGGAGGGTTAGAGCAATTTTAGATTCATGAGGAAAATGGAAAAGCTAATAGCTGGAATACTGAGGAATATGTTGAAAGTGAGACTAACTACTAACGAGGGCCAGATGAGGGTTAGTTGGCAAAAAGAGGTGGAGTGTTAGAGAGCATCCTTTAGGATTTACTTGGAGAACCCATCTACAACTATCGCAAAATTGAATCATCATGATCCAGTAATAACTTGGAGAAGTTGGTTCTTCTAGAATGAAGCTTGTACGAAAAATAGAAGGAGGTGACCAGAGAGGGGTAGGTTTAATCTCTTCTTTGAGATGATGATGGAGAGTAGAAATTACATCAAAGAGATTGATGATGAAGATGATGGGTTTATTAGAGAGCTAGGGGCTAATGCATAGCAGATCTCTTCTTTCTTTGAGGACCTTTCTGCAGAGGGAAGGCCTATTGTTTTCTACTTGTTGGCTTAAAGTGGTGTCAAATATTTACTGTTGATACTGCCTGATCGAGTTTCTTAAGATGTGATCTGACAAGTATGTTTGAAATATTTGCTGAATAATTAGGACTGTGGTTCAAAGCACTTACATTACTTAATACGTAAAATGGATATTTCTACTCAGTAATAAATCTTTGGCTCATTTGTTTGTTTACTCATGTTAGGGCTGTGCTTAAGAAATTAGAGCTCTCTCTATGGAACAAATTCATGGATAGGAGGCAGATCTTAGTGGATGCTCTTGTAGAAATGAGGTGTTTATGTCAGTGGTGGCATTTTGAGTTGGGTTTTTTTATAAGGCTTATGAAAGAGTGGGCTGAATTTTTTTTTGCACTAGGTACTGTAGTGGAAAGGCTACGGTCCTTGGTTGAGGCATTCAAACATGTTGCTTTCAATTCTGATTGAGGTGGTTTTTGGCTCTCAAGATGTTGGGAAAAGAATTATCTATTCTCCTATTCACCTATTTGTCTCCAACTTTCCATGTCTATATCAGCTTCCCCTCAGCCATTTTTCCACCCATTCATGGCCTTTTTGTGGTTCATCATGTTTTAATTTCAACTTTTATGTTGAGAAATACTAGTATTTCTTTCCCATACTTATATTTTAGGAAGAATCCCCAAAATTTGGACCTGGAAAATCTTGCGAATTATGCGGGTTTGGGGTCTGTTTCAGTACAAGCTTTCCTGATTCTCCAGATTGTTGCATTTCTACGGCGAACTTTTCTGGTCGTTTTCTAGCGCGTAATTCTTGTTATAATCATATAACAAAGTGCTCATAGAAAAACCCCAGTCTCCTATAAATTGCAACAGTTTGACGTACACGGTTGCCTACGCACAACTTGGACCATTAATGTCATCAATTACATATAAGTAGAAGTTAACAAAAATATTTTGGCTATATATATTGAGACAAATCCGATCACATTTCACATAATAATGTTTTGTTTATGTTTATCAGTTTTGGAATGGTCAAAGTAGATTAGTGAATAGTGCAAAAGTCAAAATGTTGTAATTTTATGGAAAAGGAAGAAGTAACAACTTTGAACCTTCTCGTATTTCCTCTCCTTTTATGGTAGTCCTATGTCCCATAGAGAGTTGTGCCTTTGTGTGGAGTGCAGTCTTGGAGAAATTCCATTCCTAGAACAGATTGCCTGTTTGGAGAAATTCCATCCCTTCAGTTTTGACTAGCTCCGCTTGCTGAAGATTTTATGATACTTTCTTCTAATGAGCCTAGTCGGCTTGTAATTTGCTGTGCCTGTACAAAGGGCTGATGCATTGCTTGAGTACATCAGATGTGAACCTTAGTCCTGACAAACTGTTCAACATAATCCTGCTAACTCTTAGGTTATGGACTGGACTTCTTTGTGGACATTAATGTGTGAACTGTGGCCTGTATCAAGTTCTTACTGTATTAGTTTGAGGGAGTTTGTCTAATATTCTGACACCTTTTTGTTTAAACAATGTTGGTCCTAATTGTTTTTGCCAAACTGATTTAAGCATGACTAGTAGTTTATCCGGGTTCTGCAAAAATTCTTTGCTATTTATTTCACTAATATACTACTTAGTGTTTATGTTTTGCCTTCATTTTCCCCCCTTTTATGGGTTGGGTGTGATATATTCTTTCCTCCAAAAAAGATGGAAATGTTTGCTGTACATCCTAAACACATGTTGAGATAAGCATTATGATTACATTTCATGTTTTAAACAGATGGAAGCTGATGACTTTGTGACAACGATGGTGCAACAAGACATTGTATTGGATTACCGAGATCACCAGGTATGATGCTTGTCGATTAGAATTCGATCTTCGTTGGCATCCTCTTTTCTTTCTGTTATATTTATTTCCACCACCACAAAAAGACTGAAGGGGGGGGATTGGGGTGGACATGAAACAACATTCAGATATGCATTCTGTAGCAGTCTTGTTTGGGACCCAATAGTGGTGAGGCTGTTTAAATTAGGGCCTGGCCCATATGCGGCCTTTGGTGGAAACCATATTGGGTTCTTGTGGTGGACATTATTCCTGGTTGTCTGTGTCAGTTTGTCAGCAATTGTCGTCCTTGGAAGTCTAGTGTTTTGACTAGCTATTTGCTGGTTCATTGTTAAGCCTTTGAAGTAGACTTCAAATCAAATAGATGGATGGCCTAATTTGCTTTAGAACTCTATACTTTTATGATTTTGCTTTGTAGTTTCCAGATGTGTTTTGAGTTCATCAGATATTTGCTGATGCTGGGATCTTGGCATAAAAATGGTACTCTAGTAATATTGGTTTGAGTTTATCAGATTGCCTTATCATGAGGAACAATTGTAGTGATGTGTCTGGAACAGTTAATACACACCATGCCTTCTAATATTAGCCTAGCTAATATCCACTTAGATCTGGGAAAACAAAATGAATATTTGCTAGGTGTAAGAGTAAGACTTCGTGCTAAACTTTGACTTTTGTGCTTCTCTGTTACATTAGGTTTATTGATTCACTTTCTTCTTGTCAGGGTCATGACCTTGTAATGCATGTCCTATATCATCTCCACGGTTTGGTTACAACAGAAGGTGAACAATCTCCTGGTGCTGCTGACTTGTATGAGAAATTCCTTCTTGGAGTGGTAAGAATTTATACATGACCTTTCTGTTTCTAATATTGTTCCATCTTCAAAATGAAATGTATTTATTTTATGCTTTTGTAGGCAAAATCTTTGCTGGACACTTTGCCTGCTTCGGACAAGTCTTTTAGTAGACTCCTTGGTGAAGCTCCGATGTTGACTAATTCTGTAATGAGACTATTGGAGAATCTCTGTTATCCTGATGGGTTGGATGTGCGAGGAAAAGATTCTCGAGATGATCGTGTCACTCAAGGTCTTGGGGCTGTATGGAGCTTAATTTTGGGACGTCCGCTAAATCGACAGGCCTGTTTGACTATAGCTCTCAAGGTAATATGGCTCTGGAACTGATTATGTACCTTTCATTAGAAGAGTTCCGCTATTAAAAGTGATTCCAGATTTCCAGTAATCGTCAAGTCACTACTCAATTTCTTCCTGTCATCTGGAAGATAACTTAAAACCACTTGATGCTGATTTGACGTGTGAAACAATTTCAGCATAGTCTGCATGTTTGATTAGAAGATATCCTTAGTTTCAGATGGCATAGAAGGTGTCTTTGGAACTTGTCTGTACTAGACTACTAATCCATGTTGAATTGGTGAACTTTTAGGAGTGTCATGTGCTTCTCCTTCCATGGTCAAATGCCATGTTAGAAAAAAAGTCATACTGCGGATACTTGTACATAAATAAAAGAACCTTTCCTAGTAATGTTCCTTCACTTGGGTATTTTCTTTGCATGACATGTCCATTTCTGATTTTATGATTAAGAAGTCAAGATTTAGGGTCATTGAATCAGAAAAGAATATTAAAGTCTCATGTTGAATATATACCTCTGTTTCTTTCGATATCTTGTGAAATGAAGGTCCCACGAAGAGGTTCAATGAACCATAAATGAGGGTCAAATCTATGTTGGTCAAGGTTTTATTGACCAAATGAAGATATTTTAGTACCAAAGAGAACTTGGGAAATTTTTCTCTCTCCAACAGATATGCTGGAGCAAACTGAAGAATTCACAATCTACAAAATAAACCCTTTGTAAAAAGATATGATAATTACATCTAAAATTCAATTTGAAACTACAAAAAAAAGGAAAACATCTGCAGAATTTCATGTACCGTTAGACATGCAATAAACACCACTTAGTATTTGTTATTGCTTATGGAGGATTCAGATATTGTGTTGTCTGCTTCCTATGAGTGGAAGCTATGATGAAAGGGTTGCACACTACATAGTGTAGTTATTGGCGAATGAAGTTCGCTGCGGTGTGTCTACCAGCCATTGGTTACTAGCTACCTTTTTTGAAAGTGGTGAAGAGAGAGAGAGAGAGAGAGAGAGAGAGAGAGAGAGAGAGAGAGAATGCAAGTGTATTCGAAGGAAGCCAGAGGTACCATCAGTGGTCAGAGAGAGAAATGGCGTCAAAGATCTATTATGGCCAAGAAGTAAACAAGTGAGATTGCATTGTGTGGGGTTAGCAACTTAGCATTTAGCTATTCTCTGACTTGATGCTTATATTTGCTTCAGCCTCTACTGACTGTTTACTAGCTACTTTATGATATATTGAAGAGAGAGAGAGAGAGTGCAAGTGAATTTCGGAGGAAGCCGGTGGAACTGTTGGTGGTCAGAGAGACAGTGAAAAGGCTTCAGGGATATCAACTGTGGCCGGGAAATGACCAAGAGAGATTGTAGTGTGTGGGGTTAGCTGTTAATTGACTTGATTATACCAAATTGGAGTATTGGGAAAAGCCAGAGATAGAGAAGGTTTGCTTTCGGGAATATGAAATAACACAAATACGTTAGAAGTATGGAACTATGGAAGGAGTACAGTGAATGCATGGTTTGAGGACAATAATTTGTGCTTATTACCATCCATCATATCTAGGATATCAATTGGGGACTGCAAGTTTGTACCGAAGGAGTGCTGGCATCAAACTGGGTTCTGGCACCTCACCCTTTATGTGAATGCACACATCTTTTGAATTATAAGAAAGGGTATTTTGTTTCCGTGCTTATTTAATGTAAACATGTTAAGAAATTTCCTCCAGATTTTGGTTCTATTAGCATATGTTTATTAGTGTTAAATATACCATGGAATTGGTTAATGTGGTCTGACTAGGCTTTCTTGCTCTGGAGGAAGGGTGGTGAAGCTGGATATCTAGAATGTTTTGAATTTTTCTAGGGAGGGGTTTCTGGGGCCTGGGAAAATGTTATCGTGAGGTATAAAATTTTCTTCTCTTAAAGCACCTCAAAGATGCATCACAAGTTCATAGCTTACCACCATGTTAATTAAGATGTAAACCAGTTGCATACAGTGTTGGTTCTTTGCTGTGCAATCTACTTGATTTAAGTTCTGACGTTATGCATATTTTTGATTCAGTGTGCTGCTCACTCAGAAGATGATACTCGTGCTAAGGCCATCCGTCTGGTATGTTTTCTTCTATTGCCCTTTGTCACTATGACTTGTGTGGTGATACTACGTTTTTCCATTTCTCATAGAAAATTTAGGTTCATAGCTAGCAAGGTAGTCAATGTTCGAGATCCTACTCTGAATTAGTGGAGGCATCTTATGCCATGTTTCGTTCTCCTTCAAATTATAAGTTCAGATTTGGGCTAATACGGTGAGCCGAGGCTAGTAAGTTCAATTTTGACTAAGAATAAGTTATTGTAAGATCAAATAAATCTGGCTAAGGGCTGATAAGCTCAGATCAGATCATTAAGTTCAGATAAGCTTAGTTCAGGTAAGCTCAAAGGTTTAGAGGTTATAGTTACAGACCCTTAGCGCCAGATAATGGGATCTGATCAGTAGCATAAGCTCCATAAATGTTTGTAATAGACAATCATGGTTCATGAACATAGATAACTAGGTAAGCTAACTTTCAGAGAAAAAAGTTTAGAGAACACCAAAAGCGGGTCACTTCAAAGTTTATATCTTTGTAGGTACTGAAATTGTGAGTAGAATTGGCATTTCTGATCTTTCTTGAAACGTTAACCCTAGAAGAAAGCAAACGCTGGCCAGATATCTCAGCCATCATAGCCAGGCCCGTTCCCGACATTTTATGGGCCTAGGGCGAAATAACATTGAAGGGCCCATTTTTAAAAATCAGAATAAATTTTCAAAACTTATAATCACATATATATTCTTCCTCTGTTTCTAAATAAGTGTAGCAATTTGACTTTCACACTTGCCAACGTACAATTTTGACTATTAATATCACTAATTATGTATTTGAAAAAATTATAAAAAGTTGATAGTATGAAAATATTTGTTGAAACAAATCCAACAACATTTTATATGAACAATCTTGCTTTTATACGTTAGTAAAAACTTACCGTTAAGGTGGAGTGTGTGAATTGTGAATAGTGCAAAAGTCAAAGTGTTGCACTTAAAAAGAAACATATGAGGTAATATATTAAAGTATTAAAATACTAGGTAATATTTGTTGGAACTCGCGTGGTATGGCATCGAATGGGGAAATATAGCTGTTTTAAAATTAAAAGTTGGTAATAAATTAGTAAAAGCTAAAAAAGTCAAGCTGCAAAAGTTTTCTCGTACTTGGGCCCATTCAAGGTTTAGAAAACCATGCATTGAATACAGGAAATACAGCCCAGGAAATGACCGGATGATTTTAGGATGCTTTTTACACTTCATCCCATATTCGGCAAGATTTGTATGATTGCCCACTGGCAGATCTAGGTTTTTTATATAGGGTGGGCCAAATTTAATGCGTTAATTTTGTTTCAAAAATTATGTACTAGATCACTCTTTTTTTTTGGTGAATCAGAGGGGCACGACCCAATAGTAAACAAAAAACAGTCACTCATAACTAAAGTACTTCTATATCGTTTTTTCGTTATTACATAAATAATACTCTTGCACGAAAAAGGTATCATGATTAGAGACATGAGTTATTTTGCGATTGAGTGGGTAGATATGATAAGGAAATAATAGGATACATTTATTTGAGTGAGAGAGTGTGTGACCTTAACGTTTTAGTAGTGGAAAGACTATGTGTTAAGATAATAGAGGGATCATTCTGAACATTAAAGTAATTAAAATAGTAGTAAGTGACAGATGAAACTGAATAATACGAAGAGTATTATGACACAAAGGTTTACTAAAAAAAAGTACTCCCTCCGTTCCTAAATAGAGTGCCCATTTCTTTTGGGCACAAGTATTAAGAAGAAATCATGTGTAGGACCTTAGTTGTATTAAATCATAATTAAATATACAAGTTGATACACTTTTTATGAATTGTTTATTAAGGAGAGAGAATGTGGGCCATATGGGAAAGTGGGTAATATTATAAAAGTTGAAAGCAAAATAATATTTTAATTGGTGGATCCATAGCAAATAAGGAAATGGGAAATCTATTTGGGACAAACATAAATGGAAAAATGGGCACTCTATTTAGGGACGGAGGGAGTATTTATTATGTAATGATAATAATATTCATGCCTGAAAAATTTATTACTCCTATAGCAATATATTAAATACTAAGAAGTAAAGATAATGACAGAAATTAGAAAGTGAAAACCAAATACAGAGAACATGTTAAGCAATTATGGATAGCCTAAATAAAAGGGAAAAAAATTACAAACAAGAGAAAGCCAGCGTTGAAAACAAGAAAGCAAAAAAGCCAAAACTGATACACTGCGCTACAATCGAACACGCGACCCTGTGGACATTAACCAAGCGCTTCTACTGTCTGCTCTCACAGATGTTATAGTATTCAAGCTTTCCAAATATTTTATTTATCTATTTTTCTAGGATGGGGTCATGGGCCGCTTTAATGTTTGGGCCCTGGGCTGGTTCCCCTCTGGTCATGCCCCAGGGCCAGGCCTGATCACAGCCTCTCAGCTTTGACCTCAATAGACCGGTAACCTCCAAAAATTTATTTTGTTGTTACTACATTAATTAGTCGAATTTTGATGTAACTATTTATAATTTTTCGCCTTATATTGTGGATTTATCTTGGTCAAAGTTTTGTACTCCCTTTTTCCCAATCTAATCACAACACTCCCTCGTGCATACAAGTTAGGAGATAAATAAGTGGGGGCATGGGTTGTAATATTTTATTGTAAAAGTTGATTTGATAGGACATACCTCATATATATATATATATATATATATACAACAACAACAACAACTAAGCCTTATTCCCAAAGTGATTTGGGGTCGGCTAACATGAATCGTCAACTGAAACCGTTACCAGACGAGATGGCATCGACAAGAGTGATAAAAAGGTTTTTTTTTTTTTTTTAGGAAATTTTAAAAGAAGTTTTTTTTTTTTTTTTTTTTTTGAAAACCAGGTTTGCACCAACAAGTTTTAAAAGAGGTTTTCAACAAAAGGTTTTAAACAAATAAATGCACTTATCACACCCCTTCCTCCACATGGATACTGCCCCTCCACCCACTTCTATCCAACGTCATACTCTCCTCAATCCCAAGTAACCTCATATCACTTTCAATTACCTTCATCCAAGTCATTTTAGGTCTTCCCCTACCCCTTACAATTTGGTTACTCCTCCACTCTTCAATTCTTCTCACTTAGGTGCATCACTTCGATCTCCTTTTCACATGACCAAACCATCTTAACCGATTCTCCCTCATCTTTTCTTCAATGGATGCAACTCCAACTTTTTCCCGGATCACTTCATTTCTTAATCGGTCCTTCCTTGTGTGGCCACACATCCACCGCAACATACGCATCTCCGCCACGTTCATCTTATGAACGTGGCATTGTTTCACCGCCCAACATTCGGTGCCATATAACAAAGGCCTAATTGCGGTACGGTAGAACTTTCCCTTCAAGCTTTGGGGAATGCCGGAATCACAAAGGAATCCGGTGGCGCTTTTCCACTTTAACCAACCCGCGTTAATTCTATGATCCACGTCTCCATCCAGTTCTCCATCCTTTTGGAGAATGGATCCTAGGTAACGGAAGACGTTCGATCCTTGAACCACTTTGCTATCCAAAGTGACCGCCCTCGCCTCACCTGCTTGTAACCCCACCGAACTTGCACTCCATATACTCAGTCTTACTTTCGCTCAATCTAAAACCCCAGGGCTTCTAATGTATGCCTCCACAATTCCAACTTTCTCTCAATACCTTCCTTTGTCTCATCAATCAACACAATATCATCCGCAAAACATCATACACCATGGTATATCATCTTGAATTGACCTCGTTAGTTCGTCCATGACTAGGGCAAAGAGAAAGGGACTAAGTGCGGAACCTTGATGCACTCCGATCGTAATAGGAAACTCTTCTCGTCATCCCCCACCGTAGTCCGCACACTCGTAGTTGCCCCCTCATACATATCCTTGATGATATCTATATATTTTTGTGGAACACCTTTCCTCGCCAACGCCCACCAAAGTATTTCTCTTGGTACTCTATCATATGCCTTCTCCAAATCAATGAAAACCATATGTAGATCCTTCTTCCTATCACGGTAATGTTCCATTGTTTGTCTTAAGAGGTGGATGGCCTCTATAGTCGATCTTCCGGGCATAAATCCAAATTGGTTCTCCCGATATCTTCACATGTTTCCTAAGTCTTTGCTCAATCACCCTTTCCCGAGTTTCATCGTATGACTCATTAGTTTGATTCCTCGGTAGTTGGTACGATCTTGTACATCGCCTTTGTTCTTATACAAAGGAATCAAAGTACTCTTCCTCCATTCTAATGGCATTTTGTTGTGTCTCCAAATCATGTTGAAGAATGTTGTCGGCCCATTCGATTCCTCTCCCCCCCTAAACACCTCCAAACTTCAATAGGTATGCCATCTCGGCCCCGTAGCTTTCTTCAATCCCATCTTTTTTAATCTTTGCAACGACTTCTCCCTTTTGAATCCTCCTCATAAACTATCGATTTAACATACTTGGCGGAATGTGTACATCCCCAATGTCTTGTGCTTTATCACTTAGTTGAACAAGGTATCAAAGTACGACCTCCATCTATCCTTTATCTCCTCATCCTCCACAAGCACTCTTTGGTCCACACCCTTGACACATTTTACCTTTCTTATGTCTCTTTGTCTTCTTGTCCTCATACGCGCAATTCTATAAATGTCTTTTTCACCTTACGTCAGTATCCAATCTTGCATAAAGCTCTTTGTTTACTCCGTGCTTTAGCTTCCCGTCTTGCCTTTCGCTTCTTTTTCTAGCCTCTTTGTACTTCTCATAGTTCACATCGTTGCTATCTTTTCCCAAAAGTTTATAACTTTCTCGTTTGTTTTTTATCGCTTGTCTCACCTCCTCGTTCCACCAAGATGTGTCCTTACTTGATGGTACGGTTCCTTTAGATTCTCCAAGGGCCTCTTTCGCCACTTCCTTTATACCAAGTTCTAGCTTTGTCCATGTCGAATCTACATCCATTTCCGCGTTACAAGACCAAATATCTTTACTAGCCATCCTAGCTAAGAAGTTCTCTTTGTGATCCCCTTGGAGCTTCCACCACTTGATTCGCGGCTCCACATTGGGTTTTCGCTTTCTTAAAGACTCCCTACCCGGGAAATCAAGCACGACTAGTCTATGTTGGGTGGTCGCGCTCACCCCGGTATCACCTTGCGGTTTGTATAACTCTTCCGCCAATCATTCCTTACTAAAAAGAGGTCAATCGACTCGCGTTACTTCCACTCCTATACGTCACAAGGTGAGATTCTCTTTTCTCAAACCAAGTGTTCATAATACTAAGACCATAGGCTAATGCGAAATCCAAGATACCACTTCCAGCTTCATTTCTCTCCCCATACCCAAAACCTCCATGAATGCTCTCAAAGCCAACTCGACTAGTGCCCACATGTCCGTTGAGATCCCCACCAATGATCAATTTTTTCATTAATAGGCACTCGTTGCACAACCTCCTCCAAATCCTCCCAAAATTGTTGTTTAATAGATGCTTCTAATCCTACTTGCGGCGCATATGCGCTTATGATAGTCACCGCTTTACTCCCTAATACTAGCCTCGATACTCATAATGCGGTCACTCTTTCCTCGAAACTTCCACCACATCATCAATATATTCCTTATCAATAATGATGCCTACTCCATTCCTACACTTATCCTTTCCGGAGTACCAAAGCTTATAACCCCATGGGGCTAGTTCTCTTGCTTTTTCACCAACCCACTTAGTCTCTTGAAGGCACATTATGTGAATCTTTCGCCTCCTCATAACCTCCACCACCTCCGCCGATCTTCCCAGTCAAAGAGCCAATGTTCCATGTTCCAAAGCGCAACCTACTACCCCCCTACCACTGGACTAGCTTCTTTACCCGCACCCGTCCCTGATGCGGGAACCCTTGCATATTTGACACCACCCCCGGGCGCCGGGATGGCGCGCCGCTTCCGGGCGACGACCTAGCAACCCTTGCATACTTATCACTACACCCGGGTCTATGAAGTGCAGCGCGTCGCTGAGTAGGGGACGCCCCCACGTTTTTCATTTGTCGATTCATGTCATGATATAGGACTATGTTTTATGCTGGCCGCCCCAAACCTACCGCAACTCTCCTCCTTTATCCGGGCTTGAGACCGGCAGTGAATGTCACACAGACACTCACAGGCGGAGTTATATATATATATATATATATATATATATATATATATATTGTAGGTAAATTATGTGGGTCCTTTGAGCAGGGGTGATGAGTGGGCTGGGGCCTGGGTGCTTTATTGTTGTATCATTTGTCAGTAAAATTGTGGGGTATATTGGTAGAGTAATTAAAGTAATAGTGGGTCCATGCTTTAAACGAAAGTGTCCCAATCAGATTGGGATGATCGAATATGGAAGGGGATGCGATTAAATGGGGATGGTGGAAAAATTTAGTACTACCTCCATTTCTTAACAAGTGACACACTTCCCTTATATGGAAATATCACAATAAGTGACACGAAGCTTGAAATGGCAAAAAACAAGTCCTATTTTTTACAAATATGCCACTACAAAGCAAAAGGGAACCACTACTTTTTTATTTCACCCCTTGAATTATCTTACTTTGTTGTGGTCCCAACTCTCTCTCTCTCGATTCCTTGGTCCCCCCCCCAACTTTCTCTATGTTTCACTTATTAAGAAACGGAGGAAGTATTTGTCAAAAGAAATTTCCTTTACCTTAAAGTAATATATTAAAACGCTATATATATATATATATATATATATATACATACATATATATATATAATATACATATGTAGGTAAATTATGTGGGTCCTTTGAGCAGGGGTGATGGGTGGGCTGGGTGCTTTATTGTTGTTGTATCATTTGTCACTAAAATTGTGGGGTATATTGGTAGAGTAATTAAAGTAATAGTGGGTCCATGCTTTAAACGAAAGTGTCCCAATCAGATTGGGATGATCGAATATGGAAGGGGATGCGATTAAATGGGGATGGTGGAAAAATTTAGTACTACCTCCATTTCTTAATAAGTGACACACTTCCCTTATATGGAAATATCACAATAAGTGACACCAAGCTGAAATGGCAAAAAACAAGTCCTATTTTTTACAAATATGCCACTACAAAGCAAGAAGGAACCACTACTTTTTTATTTCACCCCTTGAATTATCTTACTTTGTTGTGGTCCCAACTCTCTCTCTCGATTCCTTGGTTTTCCCCCACTTTCTCTATGTTTCACTTATTAAGAAACGGAGGAAGTATTTGTTAAAAGAAATTTCCTTTACCTTAAAGTAATATATTAAAACACTATATATATATATATATATATATATATATATATATATATATATATATATATATATATATATATATATATATATATATATATATATAAGAGACGGCAAATACTTTTTTTCCCCCTAAGTAGCTTAGTTTTCTGGGTTTGGAGTTAGTGCAGGGTGTAGCTAGGGTCTCTTTGTGCTCCTTTATCTTACTATTCGTCGTTCTGAAACTCAATGATGATCAAAGTTTCTCTTTCTTTGATTTGGCAGGTTTCAAACAAACTTTATCAACTCAATTATGTATCTGAAACCATTGAGCAATATGCTAAGAACATGTTGCTTTCAGCTGTGGACTACACATCTGATTTTGATGCATCTGGATCTATTGGTTCAAGAAGAGAAGTAAGTAGAAATCTGACGAGTCCAGTTTTCGATTATAGTTGAGATGCAAGACTTAGCCTTTTCCTCTACTTGTCTCTCTACATATTGCTGTTCAAATCAATAACATCTTCTTCTAGTTTATGATCCTTGTATGCCGTACATGCTAGAGCATATGTAAGAAATCACAATATGTATGAAACCTCAGCGAAGAAGACAAAGGGAGAGAAAATAAAAAAGCAAAAAAAGGTGTCCTTTCTTTGATAATATCTGGATTCAGTTATATGAATCATTGGAAGGATACTCATAATTGGAAGGAATATTTGGGTTGATGCCAAAGCACTGAAGCGGAGTCAGTAGTATGTCATAACATAGATCCTCGTTTGAAATCCTTCTTGCAACGAGACCTTACCAAACTTGAACTGACACTGAATCTCAAGTTTTGGGTGTCTTCTCATATGAATCTTTGGTTTGATTTACTTAGAATGTCGAGTTTGGAGATACCATTCTAGATTGGTTCCAGCTTAAAGTTCGATCAATTCACTATGTACAAAAAGCTGAGTGTCTTGCTCTAATTGGCCATGGTAGACTGGTGGATGGAAAGGAGAAAGAGAGTAATGAATTTTGGAACACAACAGCTATAAGCAAAATATATCTTGTCAAACAGGTAAATAGTCATTTGGGACCAATATTAGGAAGGATACCACAAATTTGGGACGGCTACAATATAAATAAAACCTTGGATTAATATGGGAAGCCAGACTTAGATTCGTGGTCTCAATATTTTCTTAAATCGACTTTAATAATCTTAACTTTTACAGATCTTCTCCAATTAATTCTAATCGATATATTTTCAAAAAATCCCAAGTTTTGGAGGGACCTTCTCAAAGTAATACGTAGTGTTGTTTTTCTTATGTAAAACAGACCAAAAGGCTTAACAAAGAGAAAATAAATTACACTTTGGATTATTTGAGGTCAAAGCTCGGGATTATTCTTGAATATTTAAGAGTTAGTGATTATTTTGACTAGGTAGTAGAAAAGATGGGCTTATTTATGACAATTTTTTCAAATTCTTGTGGGTCAAGAGAAATGTGTTAGCTTCTCAATAATGCCGTGCCTTCTACGGAAGGATCTTGCACGAAGGAATTCTAGGTCCTCCCCTAGAATGGATATTATCCCCTCAAAGGAAGTCATATATCAGATGGCCCTCATTCGGAGTCTTTCCTTTTAGTAAAGCACTTCTAGGATAAGGCTTTGGAGAGGGGTCTTTGAGTGTGTATTTTGGGACTCCAAATGTCGATAATGGGAACCTCCCTTTCCTCCTGTGGAATTTATTTTGGGTGCAGGCTTTCGCAAAGATCATGATGGAATTATGCTAATAATTGCCTGAGAAAATGATGATGCTGTTGGTTTCTTGTTATCCGAGGGATAGTAATGAGTAGGTTAATACTGCTTAAGACATAACAAGAGTGAAATTTCTTAGTTTAAACCCAAAATTTTGCATCCAATTCATTGGAAAAATTCACAAGAATGATCCATCCAATAATAGTGGGTTATCCTATAATAATCCAACTATGAGTTACTCCAATATGACCCAACTACAAGGGGTGCATGCCCAAAATGTGTCGGTTGACCTATAATCGTCTTAGCAGGTCAATATCTTGTAATTTATTTTTTCTCCCTCACTTCTATCTTTTCTGACAACCGGACATCCCCCTGCTGCCACTGCTTCCCCACCATGGCATCACCACAACCACCAATGCCACCCTCCCTACCTTTGCACCCTTCCCAGCCTGAAGAAATTGTTTTTTTGGCTGCACTATTGATACAATATGCGATTAGTTACCGAGAAAAGATCTAATGTTCATAAGAACTGTTCCTGCGATCACTGCCTGTTCTTCTGGACTATCTCATTGTCTCCTCTCTCACCCCTCCCCCCAACCAAAAATAAAGAATTGCAGTGAGGTTTGTATGATGTTATGAGTGCATGCATGGAATTAGTAGACTCAAATCCGAGATGTTCTATCTTGTAGCTTATCTGATGTTCCTAAAAACAAAAAGCATGTTTACCTCATGTCATTTCTATCGCGTAGAAGTTGAAAGAAATCATGACCCATTCAAGTTCTGCCTCAACCGTTTTTCGCATTTTTTCTCTGAATGTACAATTAAAATCGTAGTTTCACCCCATGCAGTTTCTCTTCTTTTTTCTTTTTTTTGGTATTTTGATGCTGTATCATTCTTTGACTCAGGTGAACATTCAAATTTTGAATTTTGAAGAAAAATGTGTTAATATTTTTCCTATTTTTATTCTTGTCTTATTTTATATTTATTTTCATTTTTCTCTTCTCCCTTTACCTTTTTTTATGCCTGGTAAAGGTTTGTGATTTTCTTGTGGTTGAAAGGTTTGATTTGGTCAAGCTTGCTTTCCTTTTGATTCTCTTTAAATTTTTATCTTTGGTGTCCAAAATTTTCTTATCTTCAACCAATTCTCTTGCAGGTAGAGGTTGATGAAGAAGCTTCTGTTAGCGGCTCCCTTGTTTCAGTTTCTGGCACATCCCATGCTGTTTCTCAGGCTGGTGCCAGCATGTCATTTTCTGAAGCTCAACGTTTAATATCGTTGTATTTTTCTCTTTGTACAAAGGTTGACTTAAGTCCTTCTAACTTAGAGCATGTGACATCTTTTACTCTATTTCACCTTCATATATGCTGATATTTTTATATTCTGATACGCAATTTGCAGAAACTTGGTCTCCTTCAGCTTGTGTTTGATGTCTATGCACGAGCTGGTAAAAGTGTGAAGCAGGTCCATTATTAAGCTTTGGTTTGATGACTATTTGTTACATATGCTTATTATGCATTTATTTTTTCATTTTTTTATATTATATATTGGTTTCATGACAGGCTATCCATCGTCACATTCCAATATTATTGAGGGCTTTGGGGTCATCATATTCCCAACTGCTCCTTATTATATCTGACCCACCCATGGGAAGTGAAAACTTGTTAATGCTGGTAAGTTTTATCCTCTACCTCCATAATTTCCTGGATGGATACTGTAGTCTTTCTGAATCACCCCCACCCCCCATAAAGCATTTAATAATAAAATGTGGTGGCTCTTTTCGTATTTATGTTCATTCTTTCCCTGATGGTGTAAACAGGTGCTCCAAATACTAGCTGAACAAGCCACTCCTCCACCTGATCTTATTTCTACTGTTAAACATTTATATGAAACTAAGCTGAAGGTTTGTATGCTAGCCTTACATTTCTTATTGGTTTCCTGACAAGCAACTGGGTTCTGTACTTAATTTTCACCAATGGCTACTGTTACAGGATGCTACTATCCTGATTCCAATGCTATCTTCTCTTTCCAAAAATGAGGTACTTTTACTATTTCACCCCTTATTTCGAATATCATATCTCTTATAACTTATAAGATTTGATATTGGTCTTCAATTTCTCCGTTAAGAGGTAGTATTATGTATATACTTTTACCATTTGAGTTATATGCATGATACATGATGTAGTAAAGCTTAAACGTTGCCTGTTAGTAGTCTGTTACTAAGCATGGAATTTTTTGAATATTCCTTCCTATACTGTGATATTAGTACAGATCCCTACCCGTGCCAGGCTGCCATTACTTGGCACTTGGGAAGCTATACATCTTTTAGCATCATTTATTACCAACAGGGTAATTTTTGGGATGCATTATAAAGGTGAATCTTCAATAGGTCATATTTATGGCCATTAAGTGTGGTTCTGAACTTGTGAAAAATTTCCAGTTTATCCCCTTTGATGCCTGGATGCTGTTATTATTCTTCCTTTCTCTTTCCGGACGGGCGTTGGACGAACTTAACTTTTCACGCTGTAGCCTCCTTTAAAGAATTGTTGGAATCTTCTAACAGGGTCCTTCAAAAAATTTCAAAATCTTACCGTTTTCCGTCCCCGTACCCGAATCTAAACCCGTACTCGTATCCGTCTCTGTGCAACCTAAATCAAACATACTAAGGCTATGTGGTACCAAGTGTGACAGGAAACTTTTATACTTCCTCCGTCTTTTTACTTGCAATGTTTCCCTTAAGGAAGTTGCATATTACTGGCAATGTTGACATTTTTTGCAATATAGTCTCTCTTTTTCTTTAATTGCACGTGGCGGTCCTTTTTTTTTCTTATGTTTCTCCTCTCCTAAACTCTTGTGTCATTCTTCAATGCTACAAGTAAAAAAAACGCAGAGGAATTAGTTTATTACTCACGCTCTTAAATATTTTATCGGGTTTGTGGTTATACTCTAAAAAGTATTTCACGCTGACTTAAATAGAGGCTATATTAGGTTCAAGCTTGTTCCTAATTTGTCTACTCTATATTGGCTCAATGTTTTGTATAGGGTTGCCTTTTCACAATGCAAACCTAAGAGGTAGCAATTATGGCTGACTTTTTTTTTTCTTTTTTCCTGGTGGTTTGTCCTTCAAGTTCTGTATGATTTACTTTGTGAACATGGCAGTCTTTTCTATATCTTGATTATGTGTTCTGTTGGATTAATCGTTTTGTGGTCTCAGGTTTTGCCCATATTCCCTCGACTTGTTGATCTTTCACTTGACAAATTTCAGCAGGCGCTGGCTCACATATTACAGGTGCAAGCAAATTTGATATTGTTTTTACATGGTCAATTTTCGATCTGGATTTAGAACAACATCTAGCTGAGAACTCTGTGGGAGGGAAGTAGTCTGGAAATCAATGGGCCTTCACTTGCCTTATATCGGCACCCTATAATCTTTGCAAGCAGACTTTTGCTTAAATTTTTCAATTTTTTTTAAAGTCTCTCCAAATTTTCTGCAGTTAGATGACACAAGAACACATTATTCACCATATACCCCCGACAAATCTTGAAATTCACCATACAAAAGAACAAGAACACATTATTAGATGACACATTTAGCCATTGATTGCTCTGATCAAAATCCACACATCTTTGAACATTCCCCTGCTCTCCTGCTAATTCTAACATGACCCCATTATGTTGCAGGGATCAGCTCACACTGGTCCTGCGTTAACGCCTGCTGAAGTTTTGGTTGCTATCCATGACATTGTGCCGGAGAAGGAAGGTATTGCGCTAAAAAAGGTATGTTCTTGTTTCATGAGAAATTTAGTCCATGCATGTTACGTCATATTATGGAGAATGGGCTATGAGTCCACGACTACAATATTCACTGTGTTTATCCTCATTTTGAATTCTGAATTGTTTTAAACTAACTGGAGTACTGGACTACAATGTTATTCAGTGTGTTTCTTGTAGTTGTCTGATGCTAACGTACTATGTTATAGTTTCTTCAGGATGACAAAACAATTGATGATGCTCATATTGCTACATGCCTCCCTAAAATGAATTCAGAGTCAGCCTTCCGTACTGATTTGGTGTTCAATCTTGCTCATTAAGTTTCGTTCACCAAATAAATCAAATAAAGTTATATCCTGCCCAATCAAATGTTTTATAAAACATATCTAGGGGTGCCGAGGCTCCTGGACCCTCCCTCCCCAAAAAACTGTTCTGCATAAGTTACCTTTATATTAGTGTATCATGTGGATCTGAACTTGTTAGTAAAAGACAGCGCTTGCACAGTAGTGTCCATTTCTTCACTATTGTCATATTGGTTTTGACTTCTGCTTGCAATTTTGCATATCATTTTTTTACACGTTTTCAGGTAACAGATGCTTGCTCAGCTTGTTTTGAGCAACGTACCGTGTTCACACAGAATGTGTTGGCAAAGGCGTTGAACCAGATGGTTTGTATCTTCATTGATTGTTGAATTATTTAGTTGGCTCTTTATCTCATGCAATAATAAATCTATATGGAAACTTTTCCAGGTTGATCGAACTCCGATTCCTCTTCTTTTTATGAGAACTGTGATCCAGGCAATTGATGCCTTCCCTACTCTGGTAAGTTCCATCCATCTTAACAGCCTTGCAATTTCAAATGGGATAGTTTTGGGAGTATCCACATTATCAGTGTTTGTCATAAGAGATTCAGAATTTAAGTAGTCGAAGTGGACAAATGGGGAGGTCCTTGAAGCTTTGTTGTCTGTCGTCGTGTGCTTTTTGAAACTCCTATGTTCCTATTCTATTTTTACTGAAAGATGAATGTATGTACTATGTCAGAAAGGGTTTAGCTCACTATCCTTTTGTGTACGGTGTCATTTCGATCCTGTTAGAGAAGTGTTTTAATTTTGGCTTAGTGTTAATACTAAGAGTATGTTTATTAATCACCTTCAATTTGGTCACAGGAATGTAAGAGGGGCTTAAGATGTTAAACAAATAGAAGAGGAAGAGAGAAATGTATAGTGTGTAAAAACATGATTGTCTGAGAGCATGGAAGTGGATTTGGGAGTTGGAGTGGGGTTTGTGTATTAGGGGATTTAGTTTTGTTTGGGCTAAATGGAAAGTACGAACTGTTGTAATCTTAATTACAAAGGAAATAAATAAAAACTGATACTCAATATTTAATGATGTTAATAAGTTAAGCTAGGAGGGGGGAGTGTGATAACCTAGAAGTTGTTGGTTATTAATCTCCCTAGTCAGAAAGCAATTGCAATAATAAACAATGTGTGGAGAATGAGAGAATATAATAAACAATTGCATGAACACGTGTTGTTTGGTGATTAATAAACATGCTTTTGTTGGAACTTGGGTCTGACTGTTAACTTTGTACGAACTTTAACACATGTTGAAATCAACTCTAGCAAGTAGCTTTATTAGCAGTCAAAAGTTTGACTAATATCCCAGGTATACCTGAGGACCAATACGTCAAAGAAAATTAATCTCCGTTGTCAGAAAGCAAAAAAAATATCTTGATAATTACTCTTACAGATGCAGGACCCTTATTTGGTGCTTAGTATCAAGCACAGACAAGCTTGAAGCAGATTACTCTTTGAAAACCTGTGACTTGTCTAGTACAACTGCAGCTGAACTCCTTGGAGATGATGCATAGGACATAATAGATTTGTTTTCTCGACACATTATACTATTTTTATTATAGAATGTGGCTGAAGTTGCTCCTAAATCCTAAGTCAAACATGGAAACATAAATGAAGAAGAAATAGTTTGTAGTAAATGCAGGGGTGTGTATGAATAACGTTGCTTTCTTGCATGCATGCTTTGTTTGTTAATAAGCAATTTTGTAGAGAAAACCTACTGCCCTCTGATATTTGCAATGATCTTGGCAAAAGCATAGAGGGGCATAAGTGAGTGCTGACAATATTTTTGGCATGATTGGGTTTAAATCCATATTCCCAACTATATTTCACATAAAGTTGTATCTATTGTCTACAATCGGTATTCTGAGTTATATAAATCCTCTAGATGGATCCAATAAATTTGACATATTACACTGTTGTATCCAGGTTGATTTTGTCATGGAGGTTCTCTCTAAACTCATCAGTAGACAGGTGATCTTAGTGTCCAATATTCTGTGTTTTTCGCCTAGAATCTTTAATAGGGCTTGTGGACAAAACTGAATTTTGATGCAACACTTGTAGATCTGGAGAATGCCAAAGCTCTGGGTAGGGTTTCTAAAATGCGTGTCCCAGACGCAGCCACACTCATTCCACGTATTATTAAAGGTAAACTGAGTATCCTCAAGAAATAAGCAATACTTATTCTGAAAATTAGGGTGTTTTTTCCTGCCAACCCGAAATCATTTTGGGACCAAGGCTTTGTTGTTGTTGTAGGGTGTTTTTTTCTGCTATATTTGGCAATTTGTATAATTTCTAATATGCTTTTTGGGATCTCGGTTGTACTTTGCAGTTACCTGCACTCCAGCTTGAATGCGCACTTCACAAATACGCTAACCTCAGAGGTCCCCTTACAGCTTTTTCAAGCCAACCAAACATCAAATCTTCCCTACCAAGGTATTAGTTTTTGCGAATTGCGACCACATTGCTGGAATTTTTGTAGACTACCTCTTTCTGAACTCGTGGTTGCAAATTTGCAATTGTGGTGTTTTTACAATGGTGGAGTATTTAGAGATGACCTCCTTTAGTTGCACTAAAAAACGTGAATTGGTCTGCTGTGATGTGGTTATTGCATATGTTGACGTGCTTGAAGCTTGATTAGAGAAAATATACATGAATTTTTTTCCAAAATTAATGGTCTAACCAGTTTGATGGCTGCACTAGTGCACTTATTACTGTTCCGCACAAGCATATCTTTGTTTTTGTACTGAAGATGTCGAAATTTGCAGTATTACTGAAATATTGTTTTCCTTTGGCAAGTTCAATCCTTGAGGTTCTTGGGCTTGCAACTGAATCACATTCGACGCAACCACATCTTGCAAATCCCTTGCATACGTCAGATACAAGCTCTGTTCGAGGGACAACATCAACGTGATAGCCTGAGTAACAGATATTGGCTTCAGATTCACCTCGTTTTATTTTTTTCTCTGAGGCTGGCCCAGCTTCCCAGATTCATGTCATTATGCATGAGAAAAGGAGAACTGGGTTCCACTTGAAAGTTCGAGTTGGTAACAATGGCTTTGGCGGTAACTAAGAAGGTATCTGCATGTTGGAAATGCAAAGAATTTTAAAGGGATCTCAGAGAGGATTCTAGGCAGTGAAATGAAGAGATCGTGATCAGTATGCTTTGTGTTAACAATCTGCTATGTCTGCAGGTTATGTATAATAATAGCTGTACATTTGTATTTCTCTTTAGTCTTCTCCGTGCTCCTCTCATGTCGATTTTGGTATTGGTTTTTGCCTCAAGCCCTCAATTGGGCATTTCTAATAAAATATATGTCTTCGTAACCCCGCTCCTTCCCTCCCCGCCCTGTTCCCCCCCTCCCCTTTCTTGTGGGGTAAGAGAAGTGCTATATCGGATCAGAATCTCGTGCATGTGAACCTGACCAGTTTAACAAGCAATGCCCCCTCAGAGTGTCTTCAGAAAGTTTTGATCTCACAAGGTTGGCTTGGTTCCATTTTTTTGGGTATAAAGGCAAGTTGAATGGTGGTTTTCTCTTGTTTCTTTTTACCTATTTTTAGTTCATTTTGACTCTGTTTTATTCAACTTATTTTGACTTGTCTGAAATTATTTTATCTCATCTTTTTTTGAACTTATCTAATTTATATTCCAGTTTATTGTGTTGTCTAAAATCCGTTTTATTCAATTTATTTTATCTTATGTTATCTTTGTACTTATTTTTTCTGAAATAAGTTAAAATAAATTGAACAGAACAGGACCTTTGTGTAGCATAATTATAAAGCTTGTCTTAAAGGTAAATAGGAAACAACACTTATGTGCAATACTTTTGATAGTCCGTTTTCAGGAGTTTGTAATTGTGGTATACATAAAAAAACTAAAAAAAAATTGCTTTTGTTTGTGAGCCAAATAATAGTGTCTTTAAAAAAGATTAACGCAACATAATTAGTTTGCAATAAAATATTTTAAAAAAAATTAGTAATGATTAACTTGTATGTAACTTTTTTTTTTTGACGGGAACTTGTACGTAACTTTGATTGTTAATATCTTTATTATCTATCATTGAATTTTGTGGTATGCTTGTAAATGAACATAGCTATACGTTAAAACTGGAAAGCTGATAGCTTGTAAATGAACATAGCCATAAGTTAAAATTCCATTTTGAAAATGCCTCTCCGCCTCCCTTCTCTCATAGCCATAAGTTAAAATTCCATTTTGAAAATGCCTCTCCGCCTCCCTTCTCTCCTTCAAAGTCTCTAGGTTTGCTTTAGTCAGTTTAGGGTTGTTACCATTTTTTTTAATGGTGATAAGTTTCAATATCAGTTTTTATGTTCTTGTTTCTCAAGTTTTGTTAATAATAATCCTCTTTTATCTTTTTATAGAGTTTTTAATCCAATTATTGGATTTTTTTTTGTCTTCTCTAGTGAGAGTTTGGAGTTTGATTTACTAGTCTCTCCTTATAGGAATTTAGAGTTTTGTTTTTGTGGTTCCGTCAAAAGATACAATTCATTGAAAGTATATAATACAAATTTATAATAAGTATTGGATTTTCGTATGCTTTTCACACGATCTAGTAAAGAGATTTCTTCTTAAAAACGTGTTAGAATGATAGACAATTTTAATGATTCAGTGAACAAATAGAGATTATGTTGTATATTGTTAAATGTGGTTCATATCTCATACTCATATCGCAAAAGAATTTTATGTGATCAAGTTAGATTACGTTTCTTTTCTTTATTAATATTGATTGTGGATGTTGTATGGCTTTCACTGAATTAAATTTATCTTCCTTTTAAAAAAATACACATATAAATCTTAGTCAACATCATATATAGTTAAGTTTCGGTTAAAGTTAGTTATGAATAGTCTCAAAGTCGAACTATTGCAATTAATAAAAAAAGAGTATTGTAATATATACACTACCCATTTATTATATTTATATCACTCACAGAACAAGGGTACTCTCATAAGAAACAACATGAAGTATTATGATAATAAGGAAATCGGACATATAAGTTACTCATGAAATGGTAATGGTAGCTGCAATATGTAGTTAATTACATATATAAGAACCGACTAGCAACTTTTAGAGAACTTTTAAGGGCACTTGCGTTTGCCACCGTGTGTAGTTTGGTTGTAGTAGCAAGGGCAGACTTCTTGGTTACCGGAAGTACCTGGTGGAACGCAACCACAACGAGCACAGCAGGTTCCACATGCCCTGTGGCATAGATTTGGTCTGCTGCTTAACCGACACCTGGCCACACATGCTGCTCCACAATCTGCACTAGCATTATCAATAATATCACCAAAACGATTTATAATATTACAAAACATAAAGACTTCTACATCATTTTCGTCAACATTATAGTAGCATAAGTAGTAGTGAAACTTTAGTATGTAAATATGGTATAATCTTATTATTATGATAAATTTTAGTATAAGAACTCTTATTAACTTTACATTTGAGGGTGAACCGTCATTATCTTTATACTATATGAATACATACCTATACCAAGCAGAGACCTCTTTGGACCTTTATTCTCAATCTGCACAATCGGAACCATAAGGTTAAAAGTTTAGCTCAAAATAAATACTAATCACTCCATTGTCATATAATAGGTGGTTTTGAAATATTATACTCCCTCCATCTATAAATAAACATCTCTCTATAATTTTAGTTAGGCCACATATAAATATTATGTTATCTTTAATGTACAATCTACTTTAATCATGTGATGTAGCCTCCTTCATTAATTATATTTTTCTTACTCTTTTTCATATCCATATGAAGTCGAGCTTTTTGGCTCTCCCTATCCACCAAAAAAGACCTACTTTTCCCTGAGATGTGTCCACAAATTCCAGGAAAAGCTTAAAAGGACTATTTGTGGATTGAGGGAGTATTACGTACTAGAGATTTAGATAAATGTGAATTTATCCATATTTATTGTTGGTGATTCCTTAACTATAAATTTTAAATAAAAGACATTAGGATGTAAAATGTAAAAATTAGTACTTTCAACCTGAAAAAAAAAACCTGAAAAGGTTCAACTAAGAGTCATGGTCACATGAGAAGGTTTTTCAAATGAGAAGGATGAAAAAGAATTTTGTTTGCATGGTTTTTAAATTTGCATATGCATATTGTTTTTTTTTCTAGAGTACTTATGCATATTTAAATAAAAATAATAAGCATATTCAGTTCTGAAAAGTTTTATGTATATCCTTTAGTTAAAAAATTATGCAGTTTCAGTGAAAAATATATGCAAAAATATATATATGGAATAATAAGAGTTTTATGGAAAGTGATTCACGAATGGAACCTATTGATGAAGCTTATTGTTTTTAGCCAAAATGCATGAGAAGGGAGGAAGTGTCTCAAAGAGTTGATATTATATTAGAGCTGATCAACTCCAGCCCGGCCCGGTTTTTGGGCGGGCTTGGACTGTTTTTTTGGGCCCGCGGACGGGCCGGGCCCGGTCCAAAATTTTTTTTTTTTTTGGACGGGCTTTGGACAAGCCAAAAAAGACTTTTTAGTCTAAATTTTGGGCCCGGCCCGTTTTGGCCCGCAAAAGCCCGCTCGGTCCGGCCCGAAATACCGGGCTTTGGGCACAGTTTTTTGGCCCGGTTTTGGGCCCGGCCCGCACAACGGGCAAATTTTTTTCATCCGGCCCGGCCCGAACCCGGCCCGGCCCGGTGTTTGATCAGGTCTATATATATATAATATTAATATTGATATGTATGAAATATATGATTCTAAAAATACAGGCTTACCATTCTTGAGCTTCAATAACATGAAAAAGAAGAAGGGAGAGGACAAAAGCAGCAATGAAACGCTTGGAAATGACCATAGCTTGTAATAATAGCAAATAATTAACTAACTTGCTGTTAATTTTGGTGTGGAAATTGTAATTTTTTGCACTTTGGAGTAATTAATAAGGAGGAGATATGCAGGGATGGTTGTATATATAGAGCTAAAAAAGATGCTTATGATCATGCAAGCTAAGAAAGATACAGATGCCACTTCATAGCACACCTTAGTATACAAGACGAAACACAGAAAATAAAAACAGTGGATTTGAGTGGGTGAAAAGTAAAGTAAGATGCAAAATGCTCGTCCTTTTTTTTAGTTTGATAAGCTCTGGAAGGTTCTTCAATGAGAAAAGCAATTTCCTACCAACTTCTAGTCTTCAAGAAAATTAGTACTTTTTTGATTTCGTCTCAAGAGAAAACTAACAACTTCTGTGATTCGTGGTTAGATGTTTGCATGGAAAGACCAGGGTAATTGATAGAGTATAAAATTATTCTGAGACTCCAACTATCAGTTTAAGCTTTGGTATTAGAGATGACTGATAGACTTAACGAAGTAAAAAAAATGTGGACATACTCTTTATAAGAAAAAAGGTGACACTTTATCACACAATCTCGTGCAACTACTTGCAAGATTTTGGGAATTCCTCTATATATTTTACTACTATATAATATGTCCAATTTACTAATATCTTACTCTCTGTCTTTATTTATTTATTTGCTTTTATACAGTATTCAAGGTGTTATTTTAATCGTGAATATCTCTTATTCCATTTACGTAAAAAAAAAAATTAATATTATAAATCTACACATTGAGACGAATTTAACAAGACCAATAAACTATACATAACTATATTTTTACCTATATAAAAAATTAAAATAATCAGTCAAAGTTGATAAACTTTGACTCGAAAAAAATGAAGCAAGTAAATAAAGTCGGAGGGAGTATTTCATATTGTCTTTTGTTTCAATATTCAATACAATGGCATTTGTCACTTTAATATATCAATCATGCAACTATTATTGTTCAATCTTACATATGGATACAAAAAATTACCTTGGTAAGTCTTGTGTAACACTGGCTTACCATAAAATTAGTGTAAGTCCACTCACTTTACTTCCTAAAAGGGTCCCTCTACGAGTTAAAGGGGTCACTTTGAGATAATGAGTCACCTCGTGACCTAAAGGAGTCACTTGTATCATAAGTAACCATTTAATACAACAAGTTACCCATGTCTTACCATAAATCTTGGTAAGACGGTGTTATATGAGACTTATTGTAAAAATTATTATACACATTTGATTTTTATAGTCAAACTTTATAAACCTATATCCTACTTAAAATATGTATTAATATAAATAAATATAATTAATTTCTTATAAAAATTCGATATAAGAAAACTGTTAAGATAAACAAGAGCAATTAACGATCTATTAAAACTAGTACTAGTTTAATTCAAATGTATTCACTTTATTTTGTGAGTCAATACAATAATTTATAGAAGATGAGAGGTTTTTATTGTGATGGATGACTCTATGCTTTTTATAAGGATAGATTTTTAATAACTGATAATTAAAATAAATACGTCTTGATTAAAACTGGTTGAATGTGGGAAGACAATTATCTACCTAGGTGGCTACGTGTGGCTGTGAGCCTGTGAAGGAGTCAACACACTATACAGGGGCGGATCCAGGATTCCGGAGGAGGGGTAGCGTAGTTTTACTTTACTAAAATCTCCTAATATAATCTCTATTATCTTTATGGAAATCACTCATATTTCTCCTCTTCCCCGGATCTTGAGGAAGATTCTTAATTTCCATTTCGGTTAACCTTTTCAAAGGAGTTGGGACTTGAGACCTAGTATTTGAAGTAGCTCCAAATTCTAAGTCTTCATTTTGAGATGGAGGGTTAGTACTTAGTGGAGATGAATTTTGTTAGCTTAGTTGAGTTGGAGGAAGAAGTGGACTTGAATCAACTTGATTTTCATTAGGTGTTCCTTTGGAAAAAAAAAAAGTTTCAGATATCACTCTCTTGTTTTCTCTTCATGATTCTGAAATATAGAATTCTCATTCACTAATAATCCATTCCCACAATTACAATATTAAACTAACAATTCACTAATAACTCATTCACTAACAAGGATTCACTAATAAATTCAATTACATATTATTCCCAATTTCCACAAATTCCACATATTCAACAACATATCATTCCCAAATTTCCACAACAATCAATCATTCCATTTCCCAAATTCACAACTAACAATAAAATTTTTTTAGCCTAACTAACAATCAAAATTCACATTTCACAACAATCAATCAAAATTCAGACTAACAAAGTAACAATCAAAATTTCATACACAAATGAGTCACAAATTACAGCAAATACTCCAAACCCACGGTACCGACTGTCACCACTCACTCACCAATCAAAGTTTCCATGTTAGAGTCAAAGATGTAAAATATTATACTTACCACTTAATTTGGTAAGTTATTTACTGGGTTCAACAAAAACCCACTGTACCCACCAATCAAAGAACTCATCCACACTTAGATTTAAGTTCGATTTTCTCAAAACTGAAAATTTTAAGTTCGATTTTCTCAAAACTGAAAATTTTAAGTTCGATTTTCTCAAAACTAAAACTCAAAACTGAACCAAAGCCTTCGATTTTCTCATATTAGGATGGAATTAAGGGTTTTTGTTACTCACCGAAGGTCCGAAGTACCGCACCGACGACTAAGAGAATCCACCGGACCACCGCAGTGCCGCACCGACGAGGCGAGTCGGCGACGACCACACTTGAAGTCTTGAACGGATCGACGACCAGCAGCAGCAAAAGTCGAGACTCGAGAGAGAGGAGGCGACCGGCGACGAGTCGGAATTTAGACAGAGAGTGACTGAGTTGAGTTTGAGAGAGAAATGTGAAATGAAACGGCGCAGGGAAATGTTTAGGTTTTTCCTGATTTTTTCGATTTTTTTCGATTTTTTTTTTTTTGTGAAAAAAACAGGGGTAGCACGTGCTACCCCTTGTTACCACGTGGCTCCGCCACTGACACTATAGGTTGCATAGCCATCTCAATTAGGCAATTCCCATCGAATCATTTCTTTCTGGGATTGCTTTACGTGGGGCGTGAGTCGAAAGTCTATTAGCTAATAATAATCTCTCAAATTGAAATCAATTGTAACATATATGTTTGGGCTCAATTAATCAGCAATCCAATAAAGACATAAAAGCCTCCTAAAGCCTTGGACAAGTGGCAGTAGTGGGTCCTACTTGTGAGTTGACCTAATCTCAGGAGTTTGGGATTCCACCAAAGGGCTGAAAAGATTATTGCATGAAAAGGCAACATAGCCATTGATACCAAGGAGGCCCATCCAATCAATGTTTCCTGTCTGGGAATCCCCAACACTATAAATACCAACAGTCTCATTAATGAACAGGTATTCAAATCTCACCTAACAAACTAGAGCATCTCTCTCTAGACTTTCTCTCTCAACCTCAATCATCTGCTAACTTGAGCGTCGGAGGGGCGATCCTGGAAACACCCCCGGGGTAGTCTAATCTTCTTTTTCAGGATTCCAGCGTACGGACAACGGAGCTGAGGCGAACGTTCTTGGGGCCCACATCAAATATCTCAACCTATTACAATCCTTAATTTCTTAGCAGAAACAGTTTGGCGCCGTCTGTGGGGAAGTTACAATCAAAGTCACTTCGCCTCCACTCAGCAAAATTCATCTCATTGTTACTCAGCAATGGCCCCAGCCAAGAGTGCTCGCAATAGACAGCCTTCAGCACAGGCTCAGAGGTCTGAACGAGAGCCTTCACCCTCTCAACACCGAAGGTCTAAGCGACCACCCTCACCTGTTCCTCACAAAACACCGACCGTTCAGACCATCGACCCTGAAGAGGAGCAGTCCATCGAAAATGGACCGAACCCGTCACATCAGCTACAACATGCTGACCCCCAACCTATATCTACGACAGACATAAACTTAATAGCCGCTCAGCTTCAGCAGACCCTGCAGCGAAGCCTTATGGACATGTTGGCCAACCTACATCAGGGGCGCCCTCTCCCACAACCAAAAGACAAAGCCTTGGTCCCTTCTCGATCTTCGGGCAGAAAACCTTCACCGTTCTGCCCACGGTCAACCTAGCCGGCAACGATCGGGAGCAAGGGAACGTTGAGGCGATTCCGCATGATGTTGAACCCGAAGAAATGTGTCTTCGGAGTAAAAGGAGGGAAGTGCCTCGGATTCCTAGTGGATGAAAGGGGAATCGAGGCAAATCCCGATAAGATCAAAGCTGTGATGGAGATGAAGTCTCCTCGGAACGTAAGAGAGGTACAACGCCTGGCCGGCTGTTTGGCTGCCCTCGGACGCTTCCTCTTCAGGACAACGGACAAAAGCTTGTATTTCTTTAAAGATTTAAAGAGAAAGGAATTCACTTGGGATGACGAGGCTGAGCAAACCTTCACCTCCCTCAAATCACATCTATCAACACTTCCCAAATTGATCTCCCCCTTGTCGGGGGAAACATTGTTCATTTACTTGGCTGTATCAGAGTACGCGCTCAGCGCTGTTCTAATAGCTGAGAGAGAAGAGAAACAACACCTACTCTACTTAATCAGTCATTCTTTCCGAGGAGCGGAGGCTAAGTACAGCGAGATAGAAAAGATGGTCTTTGCCCGCGTGATGGCTAGTCAGAAGCTTAAACCCTACTTCCAAGCTCATCCGATCAAAGTTCTCACCGGGAAACCACTCAGAATAGTGATCGAGAGCAGAAACCATTCCCGTCGGATGACTGACTGGGCGGATCAGCTAGCAGACTTTGGACTGGAATATGAGCCAAGGAGGGCTATCAAAGCCCAAGCCTTGGCAAATTTCATAACTGAATGCACAACCGGCCTCCAGTCGGCGAGCAAGACGGGTGGGAGCTGCAAGTAGACGTCTCATCCACCAAAATGGGATGTGGAGCCGGTCTGGTGATTAAGCCCCCGATCGGGGAAAAGATGGAGTATGTCATCAAATTCGAATTATTGGGATCTAACAACGAAGCCGAGTATGAAGCCCTCATCCTCGGGCTTCAGCTATGCATCTTAGTCAGAGCCACAGTAGTCAAGGTAAAATCCAACTCACAACTCATAGTGGGTCAGGTATCAGGCGAGTACGAAGCTAAGGAAGACAAAATGAGAATGTACTTGGCCAAAACCCAAGAATTCATTAAAAAGCTATATCAGTTCAGCATCAACCACATACCCAGATCGGAAAATCAACAAGCAGATGCTCTAGCTCGGATGACCAGTTCAGCAGAGGGATCAGCTCCTCGGACCATTATGTGGGAAGTACTGCGTCAGCCAAGCATCAATGCCAAAGAGCAATTGGTATTAAACCGGACATCTACATACATGGATGGAAGTAGTGGTCAAGTACCTGAAAAATGGAACATTGCCCGAGGACCACAAAGAAGTCGAACGAATCAAGCACAAGTCAGGATGGTTCTTGTGGCATGAAGACCAGCTCTACAAGAAATCCTTCACCTACCCTCTGCTCAAATGTGTAACACCCGAAGAAGGAGATTACATCCTGAGGGAAATCCACCAAGGAGCCCGTGGAAGTCACCAAGGGGGAAGGACTATAGCTGGATAAGGCTCTCAGAGCGGGTTACTACTGGCCCACTCTGAAATCAGATGCCCAGGAGTTGGTTAAAAGGTGCCCGTCGTGCCAAATCCACTCGGACATTCCAAGGGCACCAACCACTCCCTTGACAACAATTCAAGCAGTTCTGCCATTCGATAAATGGGGTATGGACCTACTCGGACCATTCCCCCCATCCTCAGGCCAACGTAAGTTCTTAATAGTGGCGATCGACTACTTTACCAAGTGGATGGAGGCTGAGCCACTGTCTTCGATAACAGATAAACAGGTTCAAGCATTCATTTGGAGGAATATCATAACTAGATTCGGAGTACCAAGGGTGTTAATTTCTGACAATGGACGGCAATTCAACAGTGGCCCTACTAGGGATTACTGTGCCCGGTTCGGAATACAGACCAAGTTCTCCGCCGTGTCCAGGCCCCGGACAAACGGACAGGTCGAGTCGGCCAACAAGATAGTCCTCAAAGGAATCAAAAAATCCTTAGAGGCTGCCAAAGGAGCATGAGTCGATGGCCTACCCGGAGTCCTCTGGTCGGCTCGAACCACTACTAAGGAGGCAACATGACACTCCCCGTTCAGCCTTGTGTACGGGAGCGAAGCAGTCTTACCAGTGGAGGTCGGCATCCCCTCACCCCGAATGACCTTCTACGAGTTTGAGAAGAACGAAAAGGAAAAGCCTGTCAATTTGGACTTGTTGCCGGAAACAAGGGGCAATGCACTACTGAAGTCCATTCGGTATAAACAAAGAGTCACTCGGCAATTCAATCGCCGAGTAAAGGCCAGACCAATCCAACTTGGCGACTGGGTCGTTCGGAAGGTAGAAGCCACTGGACTCTCACACCTGAAAGGGAAGTTGGGACCTAACTGGGACGACCCTTACAAAGTGACATAAATAATCAAACTTGACACATTCCGACTAGAGTCCCCAGAAGGTGTTCCCCTGGCCCGACCCTAGAACGCAAACAATCTCAAAAGATTCTATGTCTAATGTTTGTTAATTGCAATAGGGGCATATGTTGTAATAGTTAAACAGCAGATTGTAACCATTCGGCACATGTTGTAACACGTCAAACTACTAGACTTAACCAGTCGAAATAGTTAGACATTTTTGTAATGAAAAAGACTTAAGCAGTCAAAGTAATACCTATTCGGCAAAGACTTAAGCAGTCAAGGTAGTATCAACTCAGCAAAGACTTAACCAGTCGAAAACAAACTCAGTCAAATATTGATAAACTTAACCAGTTATTCAAACAGATATTCACAACTCAATCGGTTAGTCGGATGAAACAAGTTAATCGGACAAAGAAAAATCAGTCAGACGAGTAAAGTCAGACGAGTAAAGTTAGTCGGACAATATTGAAATAACAAACACCGATAGGCAAAAGTTTCATTTCATTAAACAAAGTAAAAGACAAGCCATTATAAGAGTTGGTAAAAAGCAGCTAAGTACAAAGGGCACAAGGCCAAGAAATCTAGGAGCTAGGGGGAGGGGGAAGGTCAGAAACGCTAGAGTTGGTCACATCATTATCATCCACCAGCTCAGTTCCCTTGGTGGCAGCATTATCATCCACCAGCTCAGTTCCCTTGGTGGCAGCATTGTCATCCACCAGCTCGGTCTCCCGACCAACCCCGTCGGCCTCATCATCATCATCTTCATCATTAGAAGACCCCCTAAGAGCCCGCTCGGCCTGAATCTCAACATCTATATTGGCCCGGATCTCAGCAGTCTCAGCATCTATGGATACCTGATATCCGGACCAGACATCCGCCCAAATCAGCTCAGGGTGGGATTCGGCGAGTACCTTTCTTTGACGATCCAGAGCCTCGTCCTCACCCATCTTGTGAGCCTTGTTGCCCACCTCGTTTGCATAGACTTCACAGGCCTCGGTCTGCTCCCACTCAGCAAACCACTGGGCCTCCGTCTTCGCCAACTTCTCAGCTTCCTCCAACTTGTCTTGGAGGTCAGTCACCTTCTGCTCGGCCTCCCTCAGCTTAATGAGCGCATCATCCTTAGCAGTCTGAGCAGAGTCCCGAGCTAGGATGAGGTCGGCTCTCTCCTTCTCCCACTTGGCCAGCTCGGCCTTGAAGTTGGTCTGATCAGTCGCAATGGCCTTCAGGGCATCTTCGAGCTTCGACTCGGCTATACGTTTGGCCTCATTGACCTGGTAAACCTCGTCAAAGTGTTTCTTAGCCTTTTCCTTCATGTCATAAACCTCCGTCGCGCACCTCCGTCGCCCTCCGTCGCTCCACCAACGTCGTCCGCACCAAGTCCGCTTCGCACCTCCGTCGCTCCACCTCCTTTTTCGTTCATTTTTCTAGATCTAGGTTTATTTTTTGTAATTTGTGTTTCTTGTTTCAAGATCTCATGTATCGCTTTTTTATTTTTCTTTATTAGATCTGTTTAATTTTTTTAGATCTATTTTGTTTATGAGTTTCCTTTTTACGTTCTATTTTTGTTCTTAGTTCTGTTTTTTTTTTTTTTTTTATATTTTTGTAATTAGAATTTGTAAAATATCATTTTTGTTGAATATATGAAGTTAGGATTTATAAAATATTATGTCTCTTTAGTTACTTCTACGTTGTTGTGTTGTTGTAATCGCACTTTAGTGCTGCAATTGTGCCTTTGGATGAGAGAACGAATAAATATTTAAATTTTCAAAAAAAAAAAATTTTCACTTGAACCTATTGTTGCGGGTTCGGTAGACAACCGCAGCAATAGGCTGCCCTATTGCTGCAGTAAAAAACGCAGCAATAGATAATTACCTATTGTTGCACCCTTAATTGCTGCGCGGCCAAAACCGCAGCAATAGGCCACATAATGACCGCCGTAATAAGCAATTACTCAATATTCTCCACATCAAAATTTTGTTCAGAAATCAAGCGTGAATTCCGACAATGCAAGTGCAGAGGACATGAGGAAACTCTCTGAAATGCGTGAGATATTCTCCAATTTCTCCAAGTTCACAGTGACTTCATGGAGGAAATTTGAGGCTGCTCTACAACATGACTTTCAATCCTCAAAGATTTTTCTTCACTCTAGCAATCCATCATCTCACGTGTTCTTGATGAGGTTCAAGATCGAGAAGGAGTTCCCTTTTAAGTCTGTATTGTTTTTTGAAGAGGGTGAGAGATCACCCACCACGGCGGCAATAAGATCAAATCTGGCGCGGAGACACTGAAAGCAAGCTTCTAGAAGAAGCGAAAAAACCACCTCACGGCTGCGAGACGGGTCGAGTGGACCCGTTGTCCGAGCTCGATGCTAGGCAGTGTGGTAGCATCTCAGCCAAAACTACAGACATCAAGGACTCGGGAGAAGTCGGAGACGGTTGTTAAGATGAGCGAGAGAGAAAAATTTTGGCGGAGGAGAAGACAGGCGGTGATGAGGCAGATCGGTGGCGGAGTATTTGTGATAGGCGATGGAAGGGGCTGAAATTATGTAGGCGGTGGCGGAAGCTAAGTGCTAGTGATTGTTAGAAGGAAAGGTGAGCCCTTCTCTCTGGATTTCTTAGTATTAAAGTTAATTATATTCCCTTTCTAATTGATTTTAGACAAAGAATTAAAATCCCCCCTGTTTGGTCTGCTTGGCTGGTAAGTAAACTATTTCCCTCAAGATGTTCTTCAATTGGAGACTTGTGCAACAATGGTTGAGTTTGTTCTGTCCGAACCTGAGCTTCGTTCCCGAACCTGCAAAAACGGACCCACCCTGGAGGTTTGGGTGGTGGTTCCCCCTCCGAAGCTTAAGTCAGATATCAGGAGTGAGAAGGAAAAAGTAGAGATAGAGAGAGAAAGTGAGAGAGTATTTCCACAGAGTAAGTTTACACTGTTTGCATTGAATAACCTTTCTCCTGATTTCAGGGGTATTTATAGTGTTTGTGATATGACTGCTGCCCTTTTAGGTTATCCTAGAATAGGGGCACCTGATTGGCTAGGCAATCAAATCGTGACACTTGGCAGGTTATGACTAAAGATGGATCATAAACCAATCACCTGTAGCCATATTAGGGATTTGGGCTCTGACTAACCTTTGGGCCAAAAGGTGAGCCTTTTATCCCAACTGAGCAAAACCCAATGGTTAAACCATTTTTCTTTAATTTCTTCTGATGAGACACGTGTATGGTCCTGATGGATCCAGGTGTCTCAAATAGAGCCATTGATATTTTAGGCTACAACATTTGCCCCTAAAAGGGTTTTTACTGTTGGCCCAGACGACGGTTAAGGCCCTTTTACTTGAGGAAGTTACCTTAAATTCAAAAAGAGGCAAAAAACGCGCCATTTTTTGGGCCTTACCGGTCATATTCGACCGGTTGAATTATTACCGGTCAACTTTTGACCGGCTCAGCAGGTTTTTCACCCCCCTATATATATGCTCCTTTTGCCTTCATTAGATCATTTCACACCTTTTCTAGAGAGAGGGGCTCTGCATTTTTTCTAGAGAGAGAGAGAGATCGTCCAATCTCCGTTTTCTTCACCGAATCGTCCAAGCGTTCCGTCAGGTATCCTTTCTTTCTTCTTTTTTGTTTTCCTTTATTCTTTATTTTTTTCTTAGAAAATCAATAAAATGGATTCCTCTTCTTCGTCAAATAATCCTGGCGGATCAAGAGTTAGCCTTGACCCTAGAATCGATAGTACTTCTTCTTCGGCACATTCTAGAGTTGGGCCTATTCTGGCTGAATATATATATTTTTTATGGTTTTGACCGGCAAAGTCAGACGACCCAATCTTTACCTGTGCAGGGTAAACTGGCGCGTGTCAAGCAAACGACCCGTCTAAGACGAAGAATAATTCTCCCGTCCTATAGCTCTGAAATGGACGAATCTACTGGACAAGTTCCAGATGAGACGAGGGAGACCCAAAGTGCTCAGCCTTTGGTCGGGCCTACTTCCCCTGATAACAGTGTTGGGGAGAATCTTGAAATAAACCCTGAGGCCAGTCCGTCTGGTAGGGATATCGATATGGAAGAAGCCGGCAAAGGTAATAGCGATGGTGATTTCGACTCAGCTGAAGAATCGGACGAATCCTCCACCACTTCGTCTGAAATTAGAAGACGCTTAGGTCCTCTTTCTGACCCGGCCTTTATCTTAGTCAATCGTAAATCGTTAGAAAAAATAGGGCCTGATCCCAGCTACTTGTCCACCTATATGCCCATGTCGGGCTTCTCTTTCGTCATACCCAATAAGGAGGCTACGATTCTGAGTGCTCCCAAGAATCACTTCGCCGTCTACAAGCTACCCTTGGACGCGGGGTTGAGGTTTCCTCTTCATGAATTCATAGAGCAAGTGCTAAGGCATTATAATGTTGGCCATAATCAATTGGCGCCCAATGCCTGGTACAATATTTTGACTTTTATAGCCGTCTGCGAGCTGCGCGGCCTGACCCTTTCTCTATCGGCCTTTTCCCAAATACACTATGCGTCCAAGGTTCCAGGGACAGTGGACGGAGCGTGGCTCAGCATCTGCAACCGCCCTGACTTCCTTACCTCTTGGGGCAAGCCTTCGAAGATGCATGACTGGAAAGCCGACTTCATCTTCCTCAGAGCGGCCAATGATTCTGCCACTGAAGGGTACCGTTTTTATAGCCGAGCCGTCATGAATACTGGACGAGGGAAATCCTTTTTGGACTTAGAGGATAGATTTGACGAGGAGGTGATGGAATACTTTAAAGTAAAAAAGTATTCCCGACCAGATAACACATCCTTTAAAGGGCCAGCTAACTGGATTCCCTTCAAAGAGATGTTCTATGACGATAGCTTCTTGGTCGTCGCCGGCTTGCGGTTAGCCGAGGATAGAGGTATATTTTCAAAACTAACAAGTAAAATTTCCCGTCCAGAACGTGTTTCTGATTAACCCCTTCATTTCTTTTTTGCAGATACAGCCAGAACACTCCTCAGAAAATCTTAGACGGGTGATATCAGTATGTCCAAGTTTACTGACAACTTATGGAAGGAGTTTGCCAAGACAAGCGCCGAGAAGAGGGCTGAAACTCTGGTAAATCCTTTTTATTTAAATTTTTTTTTGGACGAGGGTGGTTCGAGAAAGGAAGGCGTCCATAAGTTGGACGGCTTCCTTCCACGAACCTTCCTCGTCTTGATTGGTATACTGGCCTTGGACGAGGCCCTGGCTTGTCCGTTCAAGGTGGTAGCTTAATCTTGGACGAGGGTCACTCGAGGAAGGAGGACGTCCAGCTTTCTGGACGTTTTCCTTCGTCACCCCGTCCTCGTCTGGAGAGGGATGAAGGCCTTGGACGAGGCCTGGGTGGCCCGTCCAAGGTGTTTGTTGGTTCTTGGACAAGGGTCCTTCGAGGAAGGAAGGCGTCCAGCTTTTTGGACGGTTTTCTTCGTCGCACCATCCTCGTCTGGAGTGGGATGAAGGTCGTGGACGAGGTTGGTTTGAAGAAAGAGGTCGTCCATGCTTGGACGGCTTCCTTCATTGACCAACCATCGTCACAAAACACACTTTTAGCTTTTATCTTCTTTAGACGATCATTCTCCTAACTTGTTTGTTTTTGCAGAAAAATGCCCCAACCAACAAAGCTCCACATGGGAAGTCTTCTTTATCTAAGAAGAGGCCTGCACCGGTCGGGGATCAGCTTTCGACCAAAAAGCCTAAGGGCTTTGCAAAAAAGAAGACGGAGAAGACCACCCCAGCAGGCAAAGGGGTCGGGGAGCAAACTATCCTTCCTCCAAAGGACAAAGTCTTGAAGGAGGAGCCGTCTACCGATTCCCCGACAGTGGGAGAGAAAGAGCTGGACTCAGTTCCTATTGATCAGTTGGACACAACTGATCAGACTGAGGTTAAGCCAGACTCTGCTCTGGCGTTGGCGGTCCATGAGCCAGCAACGGCTACTAAAGACAAACCAGCCTTCAGCGGCTCGGTTGCCAAGCTGATCTCACAGATGCCGCTATCTATTAGAGCGGCGTCTCTATCTTCGGGTGAGTCGTATTATCCTAACATAGTTTGGACAGTGCGGGTTGGTGAACGTTCAATGAGTCCGTCCAACAGACAAGTAGTATTTATTCCTAACAAGAGAACTGACTCCCCCCCTTTCAGATAAGGGCAAAGGACCTGCATCCGCCTCGGCTGCTCCCACAGTGGACTCAGACGATGAGTCTTCTGCTGCCTTCGCCAAGATGTCAAAGGCTGAACGTGAACGGCTTAAGCAGTAGCTGTTCAAGTGCTACCCTAAGTCCTATATAAAGGGCTTAAGGGGAGCATCAACTGGGCATGTAGGCTACATGTCGCAACTTGCTGCCGAGGTAAAGTTTGTGGTCGTTTTCGTTTTTGTACTTGTAACAATTTTTATTTATTTTACAACTCGTCTTACTGACTTGCTTGATCTTTGTCATTTCAGCTTCTGGCTCGCAGCATTTTGACTGAGGAGTGGGCGAGAGAGCTTAGGAAGGAGAATAAGCAGCTCGTCCATCAAGCTACAACGGCCGGCGACAAGGCCATTTATGACATTGAGATGGCGGAGACTCTTCACCGCCAATCAAGGGAGGCCTGGGAAAAACGGTCGGCCACACTAGAGGCTAACAACCAACGGTATCTTGTCACCATTAATCAGCTGTACAAGGATTAGGATAAATTGAAACTGGCCTCGGACACCGTCTCAACTGAGTTGAGAGGCGAGAGAGATACTGCCCTTTTGGCCACTGTTCAACTTAGAAGGGAGAATATCCTTCTAAGGACTTGAAATGCTCGGCTGAAGAAGGAAACGACCCAGGACTTTGAAGACGCCAAGGAAGGCCTTAATCAGGTCATTGAGACGTCCAAGGACTGGGCCATCAAGGCCTTTGAAATGCTGGCAGAGCCTCATGAAGTCCCCAGCTTTGTCCGACGTCTGGAATTTCAGGAGAGCGTCCACCGTGCAATGGTGACTGCTCAAGAGCCTCCTGAATTCCTGGACTCAGATGAAGAGGTTGCTGACGAGGAAGAGTCTCCTGAGGACGACCAAGGAATAGGTGCTGAATGAAGTGCCTAGCTTTAGGTTTATTCTTCTAAGTTTCTTGGCTTGTTTGCCGTTGTAGCTTAGTCTTTTTTCTTCTTTTTACTTTAGACTAAGTTGTAAGCCTTTATGATGAGTATATAATGAAATGACTTTTTGCCAATGCTTGTCCTTGCTTTTATTGCACTTGAATTTTTATCAAGTATAACTGGGACTCGTCTTGTTCTTCTCGGACATCTTTGCAACTTAACTTAGCAATAGATGCATCATGCCTTTGTCTTTGGACGATCTTCAAACATTCCGGACGGCCTTCGAGCTTAATCAATTAAAGAGTGGATATCATCCTTGTCTTTGAACGATTTCATCTTGAAGATGTTAAGTATAAATGAGACTCGTCCTGATCTTTGGACGGTCTTCAAGCTTAGTCAAGGAAATGATGAGTTTCGTCCTTGTATTTGGACGATCTTCGATCTTTTCCTTAATGAAGCTAAGTATAAATGAGGCTCGTCCTGATCTTTGGACGTGTAACACCCCGACCCATACGGAGTCGAGTATATCGTCACTAATGCGCATCCAGGGCCAACAACTGTCCTCAATAACCAACACAAGTTCTTCCGTCGCATTTTATCCTCACTCATGCGCACCCTGAGAAACTTCCCAGGAGGTCACCCATCCCTGGACTACTCCCAGCCAAGCACGCTTAACTGTGGAGTAACTAAGGAAATGAGCTCCCTAAAAGAAAGATGCATCTTGTTGGAATGAGTAGCCTATTAAATCCCTTTTAAAGCAATCATGAGGGGTATTACATACACCTTATGTAATACCCCTCATGATTGCTTTAAAGGGATTTAGCAGGCTACTCATTCCAACAAGATGCATCTTTCTTTTAGGGAGCTTAATTCCTTAATTACTCCACAGTTAAGCGTGCTTGGCTGGGAGTAGTCCAGGGATGGGTGACCTCCTGGGAAGTTTCTCAGGGTGCGCATGAGTGAGGATAAAATGCGACGGAAGAACTTGTGTTGGTTATTGAGGACAGTTGTTGGCCCTGGATGCGCATTGGTGACGATATACTCGACTCCGTATGGGCCGGGTGTGCCGGGTGTTACAGGACGGCTTCAAGCTTAGTCAAGGAAATGATGGGTTTCGTCCTTGTATTTGGACGGTTTTCAACTTCTCTTAAAGAAGCCAAGTATAAATGAGACTCGACCTGATCTTTGGACGATCTTCAAGCATAAATAAGACTCGTCCTGATCTTTGGACGGTCTTCAAGCTTAGTTAAGGGTGAGTTTCGTCCTTCTCTTTGGACGGTTTTCATCTTCCCTTGAAGAAGCTAAGTATAAATGTGGCTCGTCCTTAGCACTAGGGTCGTCTTAAATATTCGAAGGTTTAGCTGTTTCCCCCCTTATTGGGCATAACTCATCCTTGTATCTTGGACGAGTTTTGCACCAAGAAGGAGGCGGCCAACAGTGGCCGAGCCACAACAAACTCCTTTATTTAGGACAAACTTAGATACCTGTTTGCAATGTGCATATTGTTTGTTGATGGACGAACCTTGTTATGGCCGACTTCCTGGAGGGAGCAACGCTCGTCTTGGAGTAGTGAACCCGTACTAGGGCCTTTACTACTTAGCTGACCTTGCATTTGAAAGTAAGATTCCTTTACTAAGGCTTGCTTATTTCTGGTCAGCTTTCTTTTAGGGACCATGACGTTTCCCTTACTAGAGATTATCGTCAATTGGTTGACCATAAGTGTGATGTACCTTTTAGGTTTATTACACTTTGGCCGGTCTCTTTGAGGAAGTAATATTCGTCAGAGAAATGGGTATTCCCCGTTTTGAAGTCCATTGTTCATCTTTTACTTTGGACGTTTTATTGTTCTTTGTAATTTTGTCTAAGTTAATGTCACTTTTAGACCACTAGACTAACTAGTGGTAAAAATGCCCCAAAGTGAACAACTTAGTAAAAAATAAAGGAATAATATAAGGAGGAAGTAGAAATTGTATTATATGAATTTTGCTTGACTAAGTGTCAAGCTACATGTATACAATTCTTTTTTCTCTTGTTTGTGCCGTGGCACTTGTTTGAGATTACAAACTACTTGTAGAATTCTTGGCGATTGACTGAGTCAGACGTGGTACTTCTTCAAAGTATCTGAGTTCCAAGTGCACTGTATTGGTCGTCCATCCATGTCTTGGAGAAGAAATGTTCCGCTTCGCACTTCCTGGACGATCAGATAGGGTCCTTCCCAATTTGGTGTCAGTTTTCCCAGCTCCTTAGCTCGTCCAACAGCCTCCATCTTCCTTAGAACCAAATCCCCTACCTTGAGTGGTCGTCTAGCGACTCTCTTGTTAAAGTCCCGAGCCATTCGCAGCTTGTAAAATTGCATTCTTAGCAGAGCATTGCCCCTGACCTCTGGTACTTGGTCCAAGGCCGTGCGTAATGCAGCCCAATTGGCTTCTTCTGTGTACAACATGACTCTCAGGGTGGGTTCTTCAATCTCAATGGGCAAGACGACTTCCGTACCGTAGACCAACATGAAGGGTGTCTCTCCTGTAGAGTTTTTGACCGTGGTTCTGATGGACCATAACACCAGCTGTAGCTCTTCAACCCATAGTCCCTTGGCATTATCCAGCTTTCTTTTGATTCCATTTGATAGGATCTTGTTGAATGACTCTACTTGCCCATTGGCTTGTTGGTGGGTGACTGCAGCAAAGTGGGCTTTGATTTCCCTCTCTGCCAACCAATCTTTCAGCTTAGGCGTTTCAAACTGTGGACCATTATCAAAGACGATGGACTGCGGCATACCAAACCGAGTTATAATGTTCTTCCAAATAAAACCCTTGACATCATTCGTTGTTATACCCCGCATGGCTTTAGCCTCTATCCATTTAGTGAAGTAGTCCACATCTACGATTACAAACTTCTTTTGCCCAGCGTCCACAGGGAAAGGTCCCAGAATATCCATGCCCCATTTGACAAAAGGGAGTGGGAACAAGATAGGAGTTAAGTAATTGGACGGCTTCTAATGCAAGTTTCCATGTTTCTGACAACTGTCGCACTTCTTTGCATAGGTGAAGGCATCTTCCTTTAAGGTAGGCCAGTAATACCCAGTCCTTAAAACCTTTTCCCCCAATGCTCTTCCCCCAATGTGGGATGCACAAGCTCCTTCATGGAGTTCCTTCAGCACTTCTAGTCCATCTTCCCTGGTGATACACTTGAGGAGAGGACGATTGAATGACTTCTTGTAAAGGGTTTCATCCCACAATTCAAACCAGTTGTCTCGGGCTTTTACGTACTTAGCTTCTACAGGATCTGAAGGCAGTCGTCCTGTCTTCTTGAATTCTATTATAGGATCCATCCAAACTGCCCCTCGGCTAAAAAACATGACTTGTTCTTGGTCAATACTCTTTTTTGGTTTAACCTCCCAAAACACTGTTCTTGGTGCATCACAGTCAGCTGAGCTGGCCAATTTTGAGAGAGCATCTGCTTGATGATTCAATGACCTTGGTACTTGGTAGAGAACAAATCGTTTTAATGGCTCAATCTCATCTTTGATCAGATGCATATATTTGCTCATTGACGCCTCTTTACATTCAAAATCTCCATTGACTTGACTGACGACTAAGAGAGAGTCCGATTTGGCCTCAATCTCTAAAGCCCCAGCCGCCTTACACATCTTGATCCCAGCCAGAAGTGCTTCATATTCTGCTTCGTTATTAGACGCTTGGAATTGGAACCTTAGCGCATATTCAAATTTATCTCCCTCTGGAGATTGACAAATGATTCCTGCCCCACATCGGTTGACAGTGGACGATCCATCAACCATGAGCGTCCAATGCTTCCTTCCTTCGGCTGGATCAGGTATTGGTTCTATAGTTGGCCGAGTGAGCTCAACTCTAAAATCTGCTAAGGCTTGCCCCTTAATAGCTTTTCTTGGTTCAAAAGCTATGTCAAACATGTTAAGTTCAACAGCCCACTTCAGCATTCGTCCAGCGGCTTCCAGCGGCTTCCATCTTTTGTAAGACTTGCTTCAGAGGTTGGTAAGTATAGACTAGTATACTGTGAGCCAAAAAGTAAGGCCTCAACTTCCTGCTGGCTATGACAAGTGCCAATCCAAACTTCTCGACTGGCGTGTATCTACATTCCGCGTCCTTGAGCACATGACTCACAAAGTATATTGGGATTGGCACTGAGTCACTCTCCGCCAGCAAAACAACACTCACGGCCTGGGGGGACACGACCAAGTATACGAACAATTTTTCCCCCTCGGCTGGACTGACCAACCTTGGTAGCTGACGAAGGTGATCTTTGACTTGCTGAAGTGCTTATTCAGCTTCTGCTGTCCATTCAAACTTGGCTTTCTTCTTGATGGTAGCAAAAAAATGATGACACTTGTCTCCCGACTTAGACAAGAAACGTCCAAGGGCAGCTAAGCCATCCGTCAGGCGCTGAACTTCCTTTATCTTGGACGGGGACCTCATGTCTAGAATAGCTTGGATTTTCTCAGGATTGGCTTCTATGCCCCTCTGATCCACTAAGAAGCCTAAGAACTTCCCCGCCAAAACACCAAAGACACATTTTTTGGGGTTCAATTTCAGCTTGTACTTCCTGAGAGTTTCAAAGGTTTCTCTCAAATCACCAACATGGTCGCCCTCTTGCTGACTTTTGACAATTATGTCATCTATATATGCTTCCATGTTCCTCCCCAATTGTGGCTGGAAGACTGTATTAATCAGTTTTTGGAAGGTGGCTGGAGCATTTCTGAGGCCAAAAGGCATCCTCAGCCAGCCATACAGTCCCTTCTCCGTGATGAAGGACGTCTTGTCTTGGTCCTCCGGCCACATGGGTATTTGGTGAAACCCTAAATAAGCGTCCATAAAGCTTAACAAAGCATGGCCAGCCGTGGAATCTACCAGCCGATCTAACTTAGGCAAAGGGAAGCTGTCCTTAGGACATGCCTTGTTGAGATCAGTGTAGTCCACGCACATTCTCCATGTGCCGTTGGGCTTTGGTACCATGACCACATTAGCAATCCAGTCTGGGTAGTATGTCTCTCTAATAAAGCGTGATTCCAACAACTTTTCAACTTCTTGGTCGACCGCCTGGTTCATGGACGGTCCCAAGTGCCTTTTCTTATGACGAACAGGCTTTAAGCTGGGGTCAACATTTAGCCGGTGGACGGCTACCTCTAGATTAATTCCAGGCATTTCTTCAACACAATAAGCGAATACGTCTTGAAATTCTTTGAGCAGGTCAATCAAAATGCCCCTCAATCCAGGGGAGAGTGAAGATCCTATCTTTAAGGTTCTTTCTGGACGAGTTTCATCCAAACAAACATCTTCTGGGGCCTCTACCGGCTCTGGACGTTCTATTGCCACGCCCATAATGGCCATCACTTCTCCAGACGAGGGTGGCTCTTCCTTGACGGGCTCATACTTTCGTTTCTTGCTAGGAAGAATTTCGGACGTTTTCCTTGAGGGAGCAACCTGCGTCTGAGGACTTTCAATTGTCATTCTCAAAGAGGCAACTTGGTCCTTCACAATTTCGGACGCCTTCCCTCCTCCAGCAACCTTCGTCTGGTCTTGCTTGTCTGCCTTTCATGAAGACGGTTTCAGAGTAGTTAGGTAACATTCCCTAGCCGCCTGCTGGTCTCCATACAAGGAGCCGATTTGACCACCATCACATTCAAACTTCATAAGCATTAAGTGAGTTACTATCACAACTTTAACATGATTAAGAGTTGGTCGTCCAAGAATGACGTTGTAAGCTGTCAAATCTCGGACAACCAAGAACTTGATGAACAAAGTTCGCGAGGCGTCCTTCTCCCCAACTCGGACGGGCAGCGCGACTGTCCCCAAAGGATGAATGATTCCTCCACCAAACCCAATGATTGGGTGATAGACGGGGACCAAGTTCTTCTGATCAAACCTCAGTTGAGATAGGCAGTCGGCACTAATGATGTCTGTGGAGCTTCCCGTATCAATTAGAATCCTCCTTACTATCAGGTTGGCTATCTTCATCTCCACAACCAAGGGATCATCATGGGGGGGTTCTCAGCTCCCCCCGATCTTGCTCGCTGACGACTACCTTGGGGAAGGGCTCAGCCTTTGTCTGATATGTCAACAAAACTTGGCCGAGCTCCCTAAGATAGTTCTTATGCCCCCTGTTGGTTGGCCCTCCAGCAGCAAATCCTCCCGAGATAACAAGGACAACATCCTCGTTAGTGCTTTCACTTTCCTTCTTCTTGCTCTGACGGTCATCTCTCTTTTGAAACTTCTTTCCCTCTTGAGGTAAGTATGGGTTCATCTTTCCTTTTAGAGCTAGATCCTCTAATGCCCTCTTAAGGTGTTTACATTAATTGGTTTCATGCCCACAGTCTTTGTGAAAGTGGCAGTACTTGCTCTTATCCCTATTCCTGTAAGGGGTCTTCATTTCAGCCGGAGCCTTTAGCTCATATTGATCCTTTATCTCCATAAGAATGGAGTATTGATCCTTGCTAAATTTAATGGGATTAACCGAAGATTCAGACTCTTTCCTCTTGCCTCTTCTGGACGAAGTGGTTGTGGAGGTTATAGCCCAAGTCTCAGCCTTTTTGGGGTTGCTCTTCTTTGGTTGAGCTACCTCTTCAGGCTTCTTGGACTTAGGGTGCTTTGCCTCAGAACATACTTCGGTGGCGTGTATAAACGCTTCGGCTTCTTTTAAGGCTTCGGCAAGAGTGGTGATTTTCTTCTTCACAAGATCAAACTTAAAACTTCCTGGCCTCAATCCCCTGATGAAGGCGTCAAAGGCCACACCAGCATTGAGGTCTTGAATTTGAAGGGCTTCTAGATTGAATCTCTTAACAAAACTTCTGATGGCTTCTTTTGGTCCTTGGACGACCTTGCCCAAGTGCATGCTTATTTTTTGCTCTTGCCGATTGGCAACAAAATGACTAGTAAATAAGAGACTGAGTTCAGTGAAATTGTTGACTGAATTGGGGGGAAGATTGTTGAACCACTTCTGAGCTACTCCCTTCAGAGCGGCCGGGAAGTTCTTGCACCAAGTAGCATCATCTACTCCTTGGACGTACATCTAATGTTTGTAAGCAGATAGGTGATCGTCTGGATCGGTTGTTGCATCAAAAGGCTCTATGGTAGGGAGTTTTACCTTTGGGAAGGGGGGCGCCTCCATGATCCTGGCCGATAATGGAGTAGGCCAGTTGATCCGGAGGGCTCCCAGCTGTCCCTTAATGGGTATGAACTCCTTACGGTATTCTTTCAACACAGGGTTAGATAGAGTATTTGCAGGGGCTGGACGCCTATAAACCATTAGCTGAACCACCGTCTTCTCTTGTCTTGGACGAACAAGAGAAGGGCCCAAACTTCTTCCTTCCATTCTGGATGGTATCCTCAAAGGAGGGTCTCTCAAGTACGGTGTAGACCCAGTGGCCGACCGTTGTAATGCAGCAGCTTTCTTTGCCTCTATGTATTCCCTGGCATCTGTTGCCATTCTGTGCCCATTTGGACGAACATTATCCTGGGTCCTGACCACCAGGCTCCAGTCCATCTTCCTTCGCTGCTCACTACCTTCTGACTGCTTTTCTCTGGCTGTTCTCCTAGAGGGTTCCTGACGAACAGGTCGACTTGGACCTGGACGGTTCTCCTGGGAACGCCCCCTAAGAGGAATTGGATTGTTAGCTGTTGGCTCCGGATTAATATGGAAAAACAGCATGTTTTTTTTTATCTGTTCCTGGATGACTGCTGCCATCTTAGTCTGAAAGTCATTCAAGACGTTCTCTAGATGGGCAGCAGTCACTGGACGTTCAAGATTCTCCTGAATCACAGGTTGTTGGCTTTGTCCAGGGACATTGATGATGGACATAGGTCTATCCCTTCCTCGAGGCGGTCTCTCGTGATCTACTGTATCTTCAACATTAATATGAAAGCTTCAATTCCTAGCCACGTTGGACGATTGACAGTCAGTCATCGTTGCGTCTCCCCACAGACGACGCCAAATGTTTAGTCTGCTTGGCTGGCAAGTAAACTATTTCCCCCAAGATGTTCTTCAATTGGAGACTTGTGCAACAATGACTGAGTTTGTTCTGTCCGAACCTGAGCTTCGTTTACGAACCTGCAAAAAGGGACACACCCTGGAGGTTTGGGTGGTGGTTCCCCCTCCGAAGCTTAAGTCAGATATCAGGAGTGAGAAGGAAAAAGTAGAGATAGAGAGAGAAAGTGAGAGAGTATTTCCACAAAGTAAGTTTACACTGTTTGCATTGAATTACCTTTCTCCTGATTTCAGGGGTATTTATAGTGTTTGTGATATGACTGCTGCCCTTTTAAGTTACCCTAGAATAGGGGCACCTGATTGGCTAGGTAATTAAATCATGACACTTGGCAGGTTATGACTAAAGATGGATCATCAACCAATCACCTGCAGCCACATTAGGGATTTGGGCTCTGACTAACCTTTGGGCCAAAAGGTGAGCCTTTTTTCCCAACTGAGCAAAACCCAATGGTTAAACCATTTTTCTTTATTTTTTCTGATGGGACACGTGTATGGTCCTGATGGATCCAGGTGTCTCAAATAGAGCCATTGATATTTTAGGCTACAACACCCCCCAACACCAGAAAATTCACAATCAATAGGAAAGTACTCAGCTAAACATAACTTCACCATGTAGAGGAAAAATAATTAAAAAAAACCAACCCAAACTACCATCAAAAAATGAAATCAGCATATGCATTGACACTAAACAACTTTCACAAAAGGTTTTATCACACATAACTCCTCAAACAACAAAAAACCCTCACAAATTCAAACTGAATTATCTTCTTAAATCATTCTAATAGCAGTATCACCTTCAATTTCACATGTCTCCCTCAAAATGTTCAATGTATCAAGTGTCAACAATTCTGAACAAAAAATAAACTACTAAACAAGCCACTTATAGAGAACAAGCAAGTTCACTTCTCCCCCCTTCCCTCTTTCCCTCTTTCCCTCTATCAATTCTATCTAAACGCACCAAAAGAATCAACGACCTCTGATAGGGTTTGCGACTAATATGTAAGGAGCACCATAAATTTTTTATTCCCTTATTACAAAGCAACAAACTCTCCATGCATATATATTAGCTTCTCAAAGTACATTCAATACAACTATGAGAATGCTTAATTTAAAAGATTAACTAGCACCCTAATTATTTCAGTTTTGCTAGATGTACTATCCTAAATAATGAACCTTTGGCTCACCTTAGTAGGACTTAATTCATCATTATGTTCCTAGGCAATCAAGACACATATCTAAATACCGAACCAAAGTCATACTGTCGTTATTTTATTAACAAAATCATTGTCAGAGCAAGTATATTATGAAAGTAGGGGTTTTTAGTAGTGGTATCTAATGTTCAGACTTAAAGCTGTAGCACAAATTTACAAAACAAATCAACATAATTGCTTCCAGAGAAATCAGACTTACCAATTCTATAAAAGAAAATAAGTGATATGGCTGCATCTTAAAATGACAATTATACAAATTAACTTAATAATGAAACTCCAGGGAGCTGAACTCAGATCATTAATTAAAAAGCCTTAGTGGTTTAATACCTAGCTTGATTGATTTCACACAACTTCAACAACTAAAAGAATGAGATCATCCAGGTTCGAACAACAACATAAAATTGCAGCTCCAAATTTCGATGTAAAACGTTGTATGATCGGAAATAATAAAGGGGAGAGAAAATTGTCGCGGTATTGACGAGTTCATCGACATAAGAAGATGCGCGAAATGGGAACTCGGCGAATTGACGAGTTCATCGACTCTGGAGGGAATTTGAGGTTGCTTTACAACATGGCCTTAAATCCTCAAAGATTTTTGTTCACTCTAGCACTCCATCATCTCATGTGTTCTTGATGAGGTTCCAGATCGACAAGGAGTTTCCTTTCAAGTTCGTATTCTTCTTTGAACAGTGGCGTATCCAGGATTCCAACCCTATGGGTTCGGAGCCGGTAAAAAAAAAATACATCCATTCACTCAAAGTTCAATACATTAATTCAAATATCAAACTACAATAGCTAAATAGAATGTTAATTCATTACATTACATCAATAAAAAATTACAAAAGCATCCTACGAGTTTTCATACTTTGGAAATATTTTAATACATCATCATCACTAACTTGAACAAAAAGATGGTGGGACTCATTATCACGAATTTCACCTTCTTGTATTGGGTTTCGGATGATTTTTGTGACTTATTTCCCGCACGATCTTTCCAAAAAAACTATAAACCCTTCATAGTCACAATACAATCTACACAAGCAAGAAATTTCAACTCCATGAGTCTAGACACTACAAAGTTCAATCACATTTAATCATTCATTCATTCACAATCCACAGTCCACAATCCACATTCATTCATTCAACATTTATTCAACATTCACAAATCACAATCCAGAGTCCACAATCCACATTCATTCATTCAACATTCATTCATTCAACATTTAAATCTGAAATTCATAAAGCAACAAATTCAACTCTATGAGTCAGTGAGTGAGTCTAAGTAATACTAACAAGTAACAAGTAACAAGTAACAACTCCACAATGGCACAATCCACAATTCCACATTCATTCATTCAAGTATTCAACATTTAAATGATTAACAAAATTACATAATTACAATTACATATTCTAATCATCTAATGTCTAAAAGACTAAAATCTGAAATAGTGAAATTCATATTTAAAAATGAAGAATTGGGCTTTACCGTTCAAACAGTTGGCTAGATGTGCTGATGCGGTCGCCGGAAATGTCGCTGGTGCGCCGTCGAGGTGGGGAAGACGGAAGTAGACGGTGGGGAAGGGGAAGACGGTGGTCAGTTCTTCGTTGCTTAGGGTCTAGGGAGTTAGGGTTTTGGCCTTTGGGGGAAAAATGTCGGCTGTGTTTTGTTCAGTTGTTGAGGGAGAAATGAGAATGGGGCTTAGTTAATGTTTAAAATTTAGATAAAAGAAAAAAGAAGGAAAAAAAAAGGGTGTTCGGATTCGAACCTCATACCTCCAATCCCATCCCGCGCGCACCAGTGGAGATACAAAACCACTGCGACACTTGCTTCTTTTATGTTCTACTTTGCACGCATATAGTATATATCTAATATCTAAAATATTTTTAATTTAAAAAAAAAAAAAGTGGGCCATTTTTTTCCAAAAATCACTGGGTTCACCTGAACCTAGTGAACCCATAGTAAATCCGCCCATGTCTTTGAAGATGGTGAGGGAATGCATATTTCAACAATTCAATTGGAAATTTCAACAATTCAATTGGAAATTTCAACAATTCAATTGGAAATTTCAACATAATTTGACCTAATATCCAATCGCAACAACCTAAACCACACATCAATCAACAAAACTTCAATTCGACAAATATATCACCTTCAATCAACATATTTAACCACATATTCACACAATTCCAATAAAAATACGAAACAATGGAAGATGAACCCACCAGAAAGAGGCAAAAGAAAACTAATGAATCAATGCGTAATTAAAACTTCCTCAAAACCCAAAACCATAGACACCTTGTGGAAACTTGCATTACCAAAATGAGTCCCGATAGAAAGAAACTTCAAGGAATCCAGATTTGATGAACACCGAAATTTCGTAAGAAAATGCTCCATAAAATTGAAACCCAACGAAAACGAATTGGGGTGAATTGTTCGATTTCGCCAAAAAATATGAACCCTAGAATTGGGGAAAAATTCATGAATCGACAATTGTTTGATTCAAGATTTAATTGACATTTTGTGAGTAAAATCAGAAGAGAAACAGACAATTTGAAGCTTTGATTGCTCAATTTTGAGAAATTTGAGAAATTTTCCAACAGAAGTTTTTTGGGGAAAAGTCGAGAATTAGGGATTTTTATTTGAACGGATAATTTGTGCAGAGTTAAAGAGTTAGGATCGTTCTGCTCTGATACCGTGTTAATTTTCGTGATTAAGGGGACAAAAGTCAAGAAGAGAAAGGGGTAGGAGAGCCATTGTTAATAGAGCTTAAGAGCTCGAAGAGAGAGAAATGTTGGACTACATTCTATTATTATGATAAAAGGTAAAAAACAAAGATTACAATACCAACCTATTGATACAACTATAACTTACAATATCTAACAAACTAATATAAATCCTAACTAACAATTAACAACCTATCTAACAACCTAAGTCAAACATAGTTTGACTAAAATAAAATTCTAAACTCCAATAGTGACATGTAGATATATTAAAATGCATATACACAATTTGAAGTAAACGAATAAAGAAAGGTTAAAAATAGGCAAATTCTAAAAAAATAGGCATCCCTTTGGTTTTTATTGTAAAGCCTGAAATGACAAAGATATTGAAAACCAAGACAGACAAAAGAACATTCAATAGTGAGAAGGAAGCTACAAACATCCTATCTACTAAATAACATCAACATTACTTAAATCCCATATCCCCATCAATTAATGGTCCCTTTATTCTAAAATAGATATTGTAATATAATTTAGGTTTTTACAAATATGTTATCATGTAATGAATGATTATAAAATAAATTGTAGTCTCTCAAATTATAGATAAATATCTAGAGTTCTTGTCAAAAAATAAGTTCATTATAAGCTAATGCCATGATTACTTTCCTTTGTGAGCTAGCAATCTTTATCAATGTACATTGAGAGTAATTCAGGATCCAAGCCGAAATCTCGAATTTTGTCTCTTATAAAAAGAAATGGCAGGTCTTCACCAAAGGAATGCGAGGAGATGTGGGTTGAGAAATCGAGGAAGCCAAACTATAGCCACCACATATAAATTCATACTAGATATTTGAAATTTCATCTCTCCATGGTATGTACAAGCACAAACTGAACTTGGTATCCACGCTGTACAAGAACTCTACTAAGATAATATGCATCAATTTTCAGAATGTGCCATTTACACAATAATGACACTTATTTGCAATACTTGCTGGTACTCTGTTCACTGGGTGGGATCAGATAACGAAAGAAACCACGTTTTGTCTCTTCATTTGCCCGTTTGGAAGAATATTCGACCAACCTCTTCCATAGATCGCCAACAGACCACTTCTGCGATAAGATCCATTCACAAACCTGCACCATCACATTGTCAAGCAACATGAAGTAAACAACTAACGACGCCAATTACTCCAAAGCCGAAGCAGCTAATTGCAATGACAACCGTAGCAGATAACTCCATACATATATGACAGACACTAAAAAGAGATCAATTTCAGGAACTCCCCTCATTCATGGCATCCTACAATTCAATATTAGAAGCAAACATTTCTTGGTCCAATGTCCAACATTACACCAACCAAAGCACCAATAACATGCAGAATAAGTTCTTAATATTTCTGAGGCGAATGAGTTAAAAACAATCACAAAAGTGGAAACAAGAGAAGAAGTAAACAGACAAAAATTCCATGAATGCAGGAACAGATCCATTGCAAAGAGTAACTGATATCAGGTTACCATGATCACTAAGAAGAACTTCAGTAACATTATCTATAATTCAAACAAGTGCAGATTGAAAGGGACCATTATCAAGATATATATTAGAAAAAAGAAAAAAACAAGATCACAATACAGTTAGCTACATTTCTTCAGCCATTCTGCAGTAGTACCCCAAAAGAAAATATACCTGATCCAAATTTTGCAATTTCTCCAATCCGAAAGTATAATAGGAAATGAAAGGTCTTGATGCCTGAAAAGGTTGAAGATCAATAAGAGAAAATCGGACATTATTACAAGAAGGAAAGACACTAACACCCAAAAGGGACAAGACATTCTCTCACATGGTTTACGGCACATTTCATAAACAGAAAACTCAAACAAAAATGGCAACATAATTAAGTCTTATTTGGTAAATCTTATTCTCAACTCAACAATTCTTTCCATTGGCCTTACTTAATAACTTCATTCACGACAACGATTTTTCAGAACATACTTTTCAAGGTTTAAAGGCTGACTATGGTTTTTGCTTAGAGGTGATATGTGCAGAAAGCCTTGTCATATGAGCACTTTAGACACCTCTCATTTTTCAATGGGGTAAAGGAAAAGGCCAAGCGGTATTTATAATCTTGGACAGGAAAAGACCTCTAATCCCGCAGACTAAAACTCCAGTATGAGAAGCAAGTAATAAGGAACAAAAGAACAATAAGCTGCTGCCTCCTCCTCTCCCCTCTCTCCTCTTCCTCCTAAAAAACTCTAATCTTTTTCTTCTAGATCCGGGCTGCCATCATCCTTTCGATGGTGGTAAGCCCCCCAATTCTTCTTTTTTCTTCTAGTTTTTATTGCTTTTGTTATTAATAATCCCCCATTCTCTCACTTTTTGAGAGATTTCTACCCAATTTTTGGGTTCTTTCTCTCCTTTCATGTTCAGAGTTTGATTTTATTATCTTCCCACATGGAAATTTAAAGATTGGTATGGGAAATTGTTTTTATTGGTTGAATTTCAAGACTATCAACATAGAGGTATTAAAAACTCGGATGCAGTCAACATGGTTAGATCAAGAATGTTCTTCCCCAAACTATGTCACAATGAGATATACCTCCCCATCAATAGCTATTTGATTCAATAAATACAAGGGGCTAAATTGTTCGATCTGGTTCATTGTAGTTTCTTCAAAGACGAATTTGATTTGATCATGTCTGATTGTATTTTGTTTTTCTTTAATACTTATTGTAGATGCCGTTTGGCCTTTAATTGGTGAAATTTCTCTTTAAAGAAAAATGAATAAGGAAAAAAAAATTGCCAAACTTTGGGGAAATATGACACAAGTAAGCATAGACTTGTTAACTACCTTCTCACTGAAGCTTTAGCAAGGATCGGTATAGGCAGCTTTACAATATCAATGTGCCGGAAAAGAGCTACCTCATCTATAATTGACCTTTATATCTTAATAATATTTTTCCAGGTCTTACAACGCTTTGATTGACCCTTTCTGTAGGTCCTTTTATGTGTGCAAATTCAATACTCCTTTCTTAAGAAGATTGTCGGGAGTAATGATCTTGTAAATGCGATGCTACCATAGCTTCTACAAAGATTTCTAATCACAACATTAGCTCCACGCATTACTCATCACATCATCAATTGCACTAAGCATAACAATAAAGGACAAAAACCTACTAGATTTCTGGAACTATCACTCATCATATCTAGAACTCAGAGAAATAAATATCCCGTAGCTGAAATTAGTCTAGAACTGGTTTTTTTTTGGGGGGGGGTGGAGTCTAGAGCTCTTATCAACAATATCATAAGACAATCAACTGAAAGCTTATAACTCCTAGGCTGAAGCAAGATCTTTCCAGTTCTGACTGTTAGTGTAGGACGTAGGTGTAAAGCTCATTTAAATCCATCATTTCAAGCTACATCTACATTGAAATGGCAGTATCATAACTAATAGAAGTAGTTATTTTCATTAGCTTGAGCAAATATTGCATTGCAAGCTTTGATTCCTGGCACCTAATGGCTAACAACAATGGACTAAATAAGGTAAAGGATTCAAGCAGATTCTTTGAGTAATAAGATGTAACCACATTTACAATCAGTGGTTATCCCAATCTACGATTATTGTCGTTAATGAGAAATTGGGAACATAACAACCACACTACCTAAACCATCCAAAGCAGAATAAATGGTGATAGATATTACAGTAAGACTCACCTGAGACACAGCAAGCCACTGTAACACTGTCTTAATTTCAGGATCTCCGCCAAAAACACCACAACCCCAGTTTCCAGTAATTACCCCAACATCATTTGGAAGAATCTGCTGCTGACTTTTATCTTGGTCCAAAAAGCCACAAAATGCTTTGTTAGCCTCCCTGCCAAAACCAAATTGTTACATCAGGTTACTATAGCTGCAAAAAAACATAATAGTAGATCTTCTCTCCTAAGAGATAAAAATAACCATTGTTTACAAAAAAATGATCATGAGAATATTAACATTGAACAATACAAGTGTCCTTTTTTATCTAATAATCTTGAGTTTACCAAATGAAACACTAAACCCAAAAACCCATTATTTTCGGTTGATTAATGAAGAAAAGTGGAAGACCAGTACTGCAACTTGATTAATGAAATTCTTTTCGCTTTGATCCCTTCCCTAGAAAAGCCCAAAAGTGATCCTCCATCAACAACATGGTGCTTTCTTATCCAGTCGGACAACAACCACACACACAAAACAAAGTTAGCACGAATGACTATCATCTACAATGATAGACTACTCTTGGATGAAACAAAGACAATTCAAGGAAAGACCACCATAATTCGGCAGCATGCACTTAGTATTGACACAAGTTACTCAACCACATCAAGTCATCAAGCTAGCTCTCGCAGAAGAAGCCTAAAGTAGCACAAAGTCAACATGTGATATCTTTCAGCACTGTCACAGAGGAGTATCATCTGGAACACATTTTAGCAGAAGATATTCTAGTTACTAATATATCATTGCAAAGAAATTCTTATACACACCAAAAAAAATCCATAGTGTACGCCAATTTCTTGACAGAGACAAATTCTTAGAAGAGACGAATGTATCATGTACAACGGAAAATTAAGGGTGACATGTCTGTTATGTTGGAGGTGACCTATCAATATTTAGAAAGACAACAAACCTCAAGAAAAATTCAAGTCTATACTGTCTTGTCCCTGCCTTGGGCAACGCATCTATTGCAATCACTCTTGACTTGCGTCTTCCCACAGAGTCTACTTCCCTTTTGTCCATATAATCACCAGAATATTGCAACTTGGTATGATACCTGTAAGTCAAAACATTGTAGCCCAAGACTTATGTCATGCGACAAGTGAAATAAAGCCTGCAGAACTACAACTACATAAAATAGATATAGCACAGCCAAGCAAAGACCCAACTATATCCTCATTGGACCAAATGACTTCAACCTAGGTTGAATCTTGTAATCTAAACCAACTCAAGCAATACAGATAACAATGACATATTCCCAAAAAAAAAAATTCTTTTTCAGGTCATGCCGATATCAAGCCTGTCCAATATGAGGACTATATTGTGAAACATGTTTCTCATTGCCGAACACATAAAACATCAGAATATGCAAAACTAACCCTGTGTAATTTGAGAACCTTTCTGCACCAACCATTTCTATTGCCTCATTATCTGACATGGAAGGCAAAAAGAGCATACCCACTATTAATTCAGGGTTGATCAAGAAACGGATTTCCTCCTGCAAAAAGTTTTAAAAGAAATAAATTGGGATATTTCCATCCAGTATAAGATTATATTAAGCATTTGCATAATTTCAAAAACATTAGGCTGTGTAATTGTGTAACATATATTCTCCCAAGTCAACAGATTTAAAGACAGATGAGATTATATACAAGATTACAGTTGTTGAGCACACCTGGACACACCCATAGGTCATGAGGCGGCCACCAAGATACTTGTCTGCAAAATCAACTTCTAGAGACCCTCCAGAATGGTCTTCTATCGAGCCCGAAGAATGAACCTTTTAAAAGGAGCGTACAAGTCAGTTAAGTACTTTATATAACGCTCAAACTTCAGAGACAGTTCTAAAGCTTCCTGCAGTAGCTAAGATGCATGAAAATCTAGTCCATATAATTATTACCTCGAAACGGCAGAGCGGGACTGCAGAATTGGCCCAGAGATCAGCAGTAGGATATGGGATAAGAGCTTTTCTTTCAAATGAAACATAACCATCGGGTCTCTTCGAACATACTCTCTCAAAATAATGCATGATGAACTTGATCTTGTGCTTCTGATATTCTTGATTCTTCTCATAAATACTCCTGAGAACATTTATATAGAGAAACTCTCAAAGCAATCATAGGCCTCTTCTCAAGTGTACAAATCACATTGCCTAAGAAGTAGAGACGTTGTCAGTTCATCTTCGACATGAATAAATGACATTTTAGTAATCAAACATTACTAATCTACAGTCGTAAAAGTTAAATATACAGTTTTGATTTACCTTATAAATCTTAAATACATACAGTCGTACAATCATACATATGCTGATGTGCAGTCAAAGATTTGATGTTATTTATGTTTCCATTTATCTTGGAAATTTGTGAGAGATTTCAATTTACCTCATTGTTTTTAAATAAATACAGCCGTACCATTTAAATATGCAATCAAAGATTTAATTAATAATGTTTCGTTTATCTCGAAGATAAACCATAAGCATAATACGGGACAAAAATAGAGAAACTTACGCGAATATAGTATCAAAATTGATCCCCTGTAGATCTTTGGCCCTTCTATTTGCACTTGGAAACAAGCAAAAGAAAGAACATGCCAATAGAGCAGCAATAAGGTCCTACACGTCAACATAATATATAAAAACATCAAGCATGTATCTTGAACATCGTGCAAAAAGCAAATAAAATGTTTGTACGGATGGAGTACTAAAGAAACAGCAACAATTTGAAAACAATACAAAGTCCTTTGTATTAAAAATTTAAAATACAAGGCAAACACAATATTCAAGATTAAACTTCGATTATCGATTTTTCTCAATTCATGTTAGTAAAAAAGAAATTATAAGTACTTCATTCTAGCTCTAAAATAAATGAAACACTTTTCTAAAAAAAGTCTGCACGTAAAAGACATGCTACTAAGAATATAAAAACCAATAATACGTAGATTAAAAAGAAACAGACATAAAAAAACAGTATTTTTTTTTTTAAAAAAAGGTAAGGAAAAGAAGGTTAGGAGACCCTCCGCACGAGGGGAGCTCCTACCTTATCGTTTACAAGGATATTAGAATGCTCGGAACTTGTACAATCGTTAATAATGAAAACAGAATTAACTAAATGCCCTACGTTGGCGATCCAATCGGTTGCCTTATTAGCTTCCCTGTAGACATGCCTGATATCCCACGTGGTGAAGGAGAGGATGAGCTGATGAATGTCCTTAAGGACGTGGCACATTTGCCAAGGGGGAGTCCAACGGCCCTTCAGAGCGTTAACAACAAGCAGGTTATCGCCTTCGATATGAAGATGAGTGATATTGTTTTGAATAGCCAACCGAATACCATGGTGGAGGGCCATTGCTTCGGCCATGAAGACAGGAGTGATGCCGAGGTTGAAAGCAGCAGCCTGAATAAGAGTACCTTGAGAGTCTCGAATGATAACTCCCGCAGCGGCAGAGGAATGACGAACTGAACCATCGAAGTTGAGTTTGAAATGAAGAGGGGGAGGTGGCTCCCAATTGACGAAAATGGATGATGGATAGGATGATAGTGGTGGTGGAGTGAAAGTGTTGGAGAACGGGGTCCCATTAGAAAAGCAGTAGTCAACCGCATTCCTAAGGGACCATTCTGAGAAAAGAAATTTAGCTTTGTGCATCCTATGAATATTGAAGGTGCTTTGGCGGAATATAATTTCATTTCTCTCTTTCCAAATAGTCCATATTAGGAAAATGAATTTGCTCAAATTGGATTTGTGGTTTCGGAGTTTGGAAAGGATTTCCAATAGAGTGTCATTAGAGAAATGGAAAGGAAGCCAGAGTTGAAGGTCGGGTAATGTCTTTAAGGGAGAAAGGGAGGAACATTCCCCAAAAAGATGGTCGAGGGTCTCTGGTTGGGAATTGCAGAGAGAACAAAGGTTGTTAGGAATAATATTCCTAGTGGCCAATGTGGCGCGAACACCAAGACTATTATAGCAGATTTGCCATAAGAAAATTTTTAATTTTGGGGGGATGTCGAAATTCCAAATCCAAAAAAATTGCCATTTAGGGGTATTAGGAGGGAGGTTATGGCTGAGCCAGGACGCAGATTTGACAGTGAATTCACCAGAAGAGCTAGGTCCCCAGACAGGTTCATCTGGTATGGAATGGACAGGTAAGGGAATGCCTTTGATCATTTTAATAATGAAGTCAGGGACCATTAAGCGGAGTTTCTCAAAGTCCCAAGTTCTATTGGGGGTGATAAAATCCTGAAGTAGAGTAGAGGGATCAACTTGGTTTTCATTTAAATTTTACAAAGAGAGGAGGTTATCCTCTGAACACCAGTTATGTTTCCAAAAGAGGATCATAGACCCATCACCAATTTTCCATCTTATTTTAGTAGGAGGGGCGCTGAAGCATGATTTTTTTCCATATGGTAGAATCTTTAGTTTGACATTTATAATCGAAAAAAGAATGATTTTGGAGGTATTTTTCAGAAACCAACTTAACCCAGAAATTGGAGGGCTCAGTGAGAATCTTCCAGCCTAACTTGGCTAGGAAAGCCTTGTTAAGGGGAAGAGTAAAAACAGTATGTAGATTAAAAGAAATAGACATAAGAAACCGTATGTAGATCTAAAAGAAAATACAAGGAGGAAAGTGGGTAGATTAAAAAGAAATGGATGGAGTAATAATTAATGAAGGAATAGTATACCCGAGCGAGGAAAACAACGCCAGATTGTTGAGATTCCAGCAAGCGAAGACCAGTATCAGCAACTCCAGGAAAAACAGAGTGCGAATTTTTGTAATGTGTCTCAACAATATACGGAAACTTCAACAATACCTTCGCCATAACAGGAACAACATCCTTAAACCACTTGACCTTCTCTTCACTCGACAAACACTCGTCGAAGAATCGCGCGAAGCCTTCACCAGTGCCGCGCGCCAAGCGGTTTCGATACGAGAGAGCGAGCGAGTCGCGCAGCTCTGATACCGTGTCGAAGAAGCGTTCTCCTGAGTCTACTCGGCTTTGACTCGGTCCTTTGGAGAGAGATTGGAGGATCTCGATCATCTTGTTGTTCGGCCATACTAGTGTATTCGATGATGATTGGAGTTTCAATGGAGGAAGGAATGGGAGAATTGACTTGAAATCGGCGCGGTGTACGAGGTGTTTTGCCGCCATTGATGGTGATTGTATGAGCTTGAGGTTGTTGTTGAGAATTTATGAAGTATGATAAATTAGGGTTGCACCAAAAATATAAGAAAAATTTTATATGTTGCGGGCGCTTTGGGAGATTGCGGGGGCCGGGGGGTATGAACGTGAGTTGGGTTACCGTTTCAGGGTTTAGACAAGATGATGGCAAAAGAGGAGTTGACTTCATGTGGTTTGACTTTTGGCTAAGGACAAAAAACGATGCATAAATTGAGCCCGTCTCGGGAAAAATTTCAAGTTTTGTACTATGCAAAATAAAGAGTGCTTAGTCTAATGGCAAAAATGTAAATAGAGAGCAATTTCTTTAAATCAAAGTTGATCATAGGCACACTTACAAATTGGAATGAATGTGTTTCGGCCCATAAACTGGTCAAAGATATGTAAGGTTTTAATAAATTGGCAAGGTGTCTTTATCGCATGATGAAGTTAGAGCTCAGATACTTGGCAAAGTCTCATGCGATATTGTGCTCCAAAAGTGGAGAGAGTCTTGGATAGAGTTTTGTAAACCAAAACTCTCACAAAGACTCATTTATTCTTTGCTGGCACTATATCCATGTCCCACCAGCACAAATACAACGGATACTTCCTTCCAACTGCACACATTCAACGGCACAAATTGCAACATTTAAAAATTTTATTAATAAAAAAGTCATAATTTGTATAATTTATTGTATAATTTATTGTATAATAATTTGTAATAATGCCTATAAATAACTCTTTGTGTACAACTATTTTTTTTACATTCTCCTATATTCTCCCATATCAATTTCCCTTTTCTCTCTATCCTCTCAAAAAAAATCCATCTATTATATTTTTAATGGATCCAAATCAGAATTTTGATTTAAACTCCCTTATGAGTTTGTTTCAAAATAATCCTCAATTTCAGACATTTTTAGCTCAACAAAATCAATACCAAAATTCCCAAAATGCAAATTTTTCTAACCCCAATCCCACTAGTATGGGTAATGCACAAGTGCAAAATTTTACCCAATTTCTCCAAACTCCAAATAACCAATATACTCCTACTAGTCAAAATATTGACCAACCTCCTTTTACCCCCATTAGTATTGGGTCCAATTCCGACAACGCATTTGTAGATAATGCGGGTATTGAAGAGGCGGAGAATATTGATGTTACTACAACTACTCGTACTGCTGCTCGTACTACATCACGTCGCAAAGTAAGTCAGCCTAAAGAGAAAAAAGGATTAACTTGGACGATAGAAGATGAAACTCTTCTTGGTATTGCATGGAGTAATACTACCAAAGATGAAGTGAATGGCAATGCACAAAGAGCAGATGCATAATGGGGGAAAATTTATGCATTCTTCAATGAAAATAGGCAAACAAATCAAGCTGAACGAGAGGTAAACCCTTGCAAACAACATTGGTGGGCAATTAATAATGCACTTGGAAAGTTTGCAGGGTGTTATGCCAAGTATGAAAAGAGGAGTGGGTTTAATGAAGCTTTGAAGCTCTCGGAGGCTCGTGTACTTTACCAAAGTCTCTACAATTCCAAGTTCCAATACGATCATGTGTGGAGTATTGTGTGTGAAACTAATAAGTTCAAAGCTGAACTAAAGAGCAAACGTAAGAAAGACAACGATAGTGATTCGTCGAAAAGGAACAAGATTTTTGAATCAGGAGACTACACAGCAAGTGGGGAGGATGTTGAGGCTTTCGATGAAGTTGATGATTCATACATGGGGGGTGACACTTCCACAGATTTAGTAGATGATATTCTAAATCATGTCATTGAAGATACATCACCTTCAAACATTAGTAAAATAAGAAAGAAAAGAAAATACACGTAAAGAAAGCGTGAGGAAGGGCATGAGCGCATATGGAATGATTACTTCTCAAGTGACCCGGTATATGATGCACAACAATTTCGCCGAAGGTTTCGAATGAGAAAGGAGTTATTCCTTCGCATCGTCAATGCCCTCGAAAATCATTCTCCATATTTCCAACAAGGATTTGATGCTCTTGGTAGAAATTCTCTCTCCCCACTTCAAAAATGTGTTTCTGCCATTCGATTATTGGCTTATGGAGTGGCTGGTGATGTCAGATGAATACGTGCGAATAGCTGGAAATACGGCACTACAATGCTTGAAGAATTTTTGTAAGTGTGTGATTGAGGTTTTTGAACCTCATTACTTAAGAAGGCCAACAGTCGATGACACCCGACGTCTTCTTCAAATCGAGGAATCCCGCAGATTCCCTGGTATGCTTGGTAGTATCGATTGTATGCATTGGCAATGGGATAAATGTCCCACAGCATGGCAAGGTCAATACACTGGAGGTCATCAAGGTGTACCAACAATGATATTAGAAGCTGTTGCTTCTTATGATTTATGGATTTGGCATGCATATTTTGCTGTTGCAGGATCTAGGATACTATCTTGCGGATGGTATCTATCCTGAATGGCCTGTATTCGTCAAAACCATTCCTCGAGCAAACATGCTATCCGAGAAAAGAAAAATATTTGCTCAACATCAAGAAGGTGCAAGGAAGGATATAAAACGAGCTTTCGGGGTGCTCCAAAAGAGATTTGTGATTGTTTGCAACCCGGTACGTTTATGGAAAAAAAGTGAAGTTGGTGATATCATGAAAGCATGCATCATATTACATAATATGATTATTGAGGATGAAAGAGATGATACTGAAATGACCACTAGCGTTAATTATACAGTAGCAAGGAATCAAAGCGAAAGTCCACAACTTCATACCGGTCGGCTTAGAAATTATTATGTAAACGGAAGCAGGTACTTTGAGAATCATACGCGAATTCGCAAACGAGCACAATGCCACCAACTGCAGCATGATTTGGTGGAACACATATGGTCGCGTTTTGGAGGAGACACTAATTAAATTTCGTGTGTAATTTTCTATTTTGTGTGTAATTTTCTATTTCGTGTGGCTGCACTTCTTTTATGTTTTAGCAATTATATATGCAACTAATTATGTTTATGAATGCCTTTAAATTATGTCATTATTTCAAATGTACTCAATTTGTGTCCCATAATTTATATAAGATTAAGGTAACCTTAAAAATCTTAAATAAATAATTATATAAATTGTAATTTTAATGTTATAATAATCAGTAAATATTTAAACTATATATTCTCATAACATATTAAGTTAATAATGTTATAGAAAAAAAAAACATGAAAATGATTAAATATAAAATAATGGGATAAACTTTTGGTAGAGTCTGGAGAGAGTCTGAGGGATAAAGTGTAAAACTGGAATGAGTCTGGAGTGAGTCTGAAGAATAAAAAGTAGGTAAAAGTTAGTGGAAAGCTGATGTGGCACAGTCTGAAGTTTGGGTTTGGGTCTGAGGGATAAACACACCCTAAAGTCGAGTTGAAAGTCTTGATCCAAGAAAGCCTAGAGTCCCGAGGGTAAAGTCTCTAAAGATCCTGCAATAAATTAACTTATAGGTTTTTTCGCAGGGGCGGATTTACTATGGGTTCACTGGGTTCAGGTGAACCCAGTGATTTTCGGAAAAAAAGTGCCCAGTTTTTTTTTTTAAATTAAAAATATTTTAGATATTAGATATATACTATATGCGTGCAAAGTAGAACATAAAAGAAGCAAGTGTCGCAGTGGTTTTGTATCTCCACTGGTGCACGCGGGATGGGATTGGAGGTCTGAGGTTCGAATCCGAACACCCTTTTTTTTCCTTCTCTTTTCTTTTATCTAAATTTTAAACATTAACTAAGCCCCATTCTCATTTCTCCCTCAACAACTGAACAAAACACAACCGACATTTTTCCCCTAAAGGCCAAAACCCTAACTCCCTAGACCCTAAGCAACGAAGAACTGACCACCGTCTTCCCCTTCCCCACCGTCTACTTCCGTCTTCCCCACCGCGACGGCGCACCAGCGACATTTCCGGCGACCGCATCAGCGCATCTAGCCAACTGTTTGAACGGTAAAGCCCAATTCTTCAATTTTAAATATGAATTTCACTATTTCAGATTTTAGTCTTTTAGACATTAGATGATTAGAATATGTAATTGTAATTATGTAATTTTGTTAATCATTTAAATGTTGAATACTTGAATGAATGAATGTGGAATTGTGGATTGTGCCATTGTGGAGTTGTTACTTGTTAGTATTACTTAGACTCACTCACTGACTCATAGAGTTGAATTTGTTGCTTTATGAATTTCAGATTTAAATGTTGAATGAATGAATGTTGAATGAATGAATGTTGAATGAATGAATGTGGATTGTGGACTTTGGATTGTGATTTGTGAATGTTGAATAAATGTTGAATGAATGAATGTGGATTGTGGACTGTGGATTGTGAATGAATGAATGATTAAATGTGATTGAACTTTGTAGTGTCTAGACTCATGGAGTTGAAATTTCTTGCTTGTGTAGATTGTATTGTGACTATGAAGGGTTTATAATTTTTTTGGAAAGATCGTGCGGGAAATAAGTCACAAAAATCATCCGAAACCCAATACAAGAAGGTGAAATTCGTGATAATGAGTCCCCACCATCTTTTTGTTCAAGTTAGTGATGATGATGTATTAAAATAATTCCAAAGTATGAAAACTCGTAGGATGCTTTTGTAATTTTTTATTGATGTAATGTAATGAATTAACATTCTATTTAGCTATTGTAGTTTGATATTTGAATTAATGTATTGAACTTTGAGTGAATGGATGTATTTTTTTTTTTTTACCGGCTCCGAACCCATAGGGTTGGAATCCTGGATACGCCACTGTTTTTTCGGGAATGCGCCTCCAACGTTCAAGTTAGATGTGAATGATGGATCACGGTGAATGATGGATCAGAGAGAGAGAGAGAGAGAGAGAGAGAAAGAGTCAATAAAGGTAAAGAGAGATGCTCTGACTTTTGTGGTTGAGAATTGAATACATGTTAATTAATGAGACTGGTGTCTTTTATACTGTTGGGTATTTTCCCAGACTAGAAAACCTAAGAGGGAATATCCCATCTTTTGGGAAGGATGTCTCCCTTTTAAAGTAATGATGATTCTAGGATCTAAAAAGAAAATTTGTGTGTTGGGGGGGGGGTTCGCGCTCTAGATTTTCTCTCGGTGTACGATAAGTTTCGTCCTTTTCTTCTTGCGCCGGGCGCCATGGCGAGCAAATCAAATGCTCGAAAAACTCCATTGAAAAGCCTGTGTCCGATTCTCGAGCAAAGAAGACGAAATCCATGGATGATGTGCTTGGTATTCCAAAGAATGGAGGTTGATTCGAATTCTGATTTAAGTTCTTCAAAAAGTAATGATGAAGATGATGGTGAAATTCTCTCTCCTAAAGCTTCAATTGCAAAGCATTGAAAGCTCAATCGGAGGATCATCGCACGTTTTCGTCATGGTTGACGGTGATGAAATCGGGTAAATCTCCTTTATCCAAGAATCAGGTATCTCCAAATCCAATACTGCAAAATGATCATGTCAATGCTATGAATGATAACGTTGTAAGAAATTGAGTTGGAGGATATTCAAGATGAGGTTGATTTTTGGAATTCGGCCATTGTATTCTCGGTGTTAGGTGCTAATCCTCCATTATCAGTAATTGAGGGATTCTTTCGTCGACTTTGGAAAGATTTAGGGGGTCGATAAAGTTGCTAGTATTGATCATGGAGTCTTTATTGTTAGATTTTTCACTTTGGAAAATCGTGACAAGGTGCTGTTGGATCATAGGCCAACTTTTGATAAGAAACCAGTGATTTGTAAACCTTGGCATAAGGATATAGTGAGTTTTAAAGAGGAAATTCAGGTTGCTCCCATTTGGATTCAATTGAAGAATCTGTATTTGAAGTTCTAGGGTAGTAAATGTCTCAGCAAGGTTGTGGGATCTATGGGGAAATTTATTCAAGCAGATAGAGCTACAATTAATAGTGATAAACTCCAATTTGCTCGGGTGCAAATTTAAATTTCTTTTTCTCAATCTCTTCCTGATGAGTTGAAGTTTCATGATGAAAATGGTTTATTAAGATGCATTCAGATTGGATATGAGTGGAAACCTATAGTTTGTGATCATTCCGAACTTATGGGACATTAAACAAATGATTGTAAGAAGAAGAAAGTAAGAAGACATAGGTGGTTAAAGTTACCGATGAGATCAGAACAATTACTCCACCAGTTGTTGACAAAGACTCTTTTAGTTCCTGCTGCTAGACCTGTACAGGTTAGACAGAAACAACCTGCCCCAGTTGAAATTGAAAATTCTTTCCAGATTTTAGGTCAGAATACTGATCAGATTCAGGAGGATTTGGGTGAGAAGGAAGGTGATGCAACTCTAAGGGTTGATCAAATGCAGGACATGGGTGTAGGAGATGGGGAACCTCCTAACATTCATGGATAAAATCTTATTTTGGAATGTTAGGGGGATAAATAGGGCTGATAAGCAAAGAGATGTGAATATGTTTTTACATCAAAACAAATGTAGACTTATTTGTCTCCTTAAAACTAAAGTCAAGGCTAAGAATTTAGGAACCTTGTACTTAAAATTTTTTATTGGTTGGGCATTCACTTCAAACAGTATGATGCATCATGGAGGGAAAATTGTTTTTGGCTTGGAACCCCCTTAGATTTCAAGTTAGTCCTTATTTTTGTTCCAGTCAATTGATGCACTGCAAGATTGTTCCAAAGCATGGGGATGAATTTGAAAGGTCTTTCATATATGCGCATAATACTCGAATGAAGAGATGTGCTCTGTGGAAAGATCTTGGGGATTTAACTGGGAGAATTCAGAAACCATGGCTTATCATGGGTGATCTCAATTGTGTTTTAATCACATATGAAATAATTGGGAGTGGTGTTAGGTTAAAGGAGATGTAGGATTTTCAGGAGTGTGTGAAGCTATTTGGGTTAAGTGATGCAAAGTTTTTTGGTAATTTTATTCACTTGGAATAATAAGCCACAAGGTAGCAGTAGGATTTTTTTCCAGATTAGATAGGGTATTGGTGAATGATGCTCGGGTTATGAAATATCCTACAATTGAGGTTTATTTCAAGAATGAGGGTTATTTTGATCATTGCCCTGGTATCATATCCATTCATCCAAATGTTGCTACTGGGAAGAAACCTTTCAGGTATTTTAAAATGTGGCAGTTTGCTCCTCAATATAAAGAGTTGGTTTCTCAAGCTTGGCAAATTCAAGTTCTAGGTACTAAGATGTATCAAGTAGTGCATAAGTTGAAGAGTGTGAAGACTGAATTGAAGAAGCTGAATAAGAATGGGTTAAATGAAATTGAAGTTCAGGATTTTCAGGCTAGTCTGAAGCTCCAAAAATGGCAAACTGAACTTCATCTTCACCCTACTGATGCTGATATTGCTAAACATGAGAGGTTGGCTCAAGAGGAATATTTGAGTATTCATAAAGCTTGTCTTAATTTTCTTTCTCACAAAGCTAAGCTTGCATGGGCAAAAGATGGTGATGATAACACTGATATGTTCCATAGATCCATTAGACAGAGGCGGGTGCATATATAATACCATATTATCAATCAAAGATATGAATGATATATGGACTTCTAACCCTTTCAAGTGCATGAGGTCTTCTTGGATTATTATAAATGGCTTCTTGGTACTCAAGCTAGTACAAGAACTCAAGTTAAGCAATGTGTGGTGAAAAAAGGTCCTATGCTGAGTGATAATTAAAGAGATTTCCTTAATAATGCTTTTATAAGGGAGGAGATAAAGGCAACAATGTGGGATATTGATGGAAGCAAGGCTCCAGGCCCTGATGGGTTTGAAAGTGCTTTCTATAAGGATGCTTAGGGTGATATATGAGATGATGTAAGTACAACTATTCTTGATTTCCTTAACCCTGGTAACTTACTGAGAGAGACTAATGCTACTAGCAGCACCCTCATTCCTAAAGGTACGTGTCCCTGAAAGTGTGATGGATTTTAGACCTATCTCATGTTGCAATGTAGTGTATAAGTGCATTTCTAAAGTTCTGTGTGCCAGATTAAGGGATGTTCTTCCTGATGTTCACAAAACCAGGGGGCTCTTGTACATACCAGGTTTATTGCTCATAACATAATGGTTTGTTAAAACCTTGCAAAAGGTTACGAAAGGAAGAATAGTGTGCCAGGTTGTCTTATCAAGCTTGACCTCTAAAAAGTGTATGACACTGTTGAATGGGACTTTGTAGAGGAGATGCTTATCGGGTTAAAGTTTCCATCTCATTTCATTAAGCTTGTCATGATATGTGTGAGATCTCCAAGGTTTTATCTCTCTATTAGTGGCTCTTTACATGGTGTTTTTTTAAAAGAAAAGAGGTTTGAGACAAGGTGATCCCTTGTCACCTCTTTTGTTTGTACTTTGTGTTGAATACCTCTCCAGAGTTTTGAAGATGGTGGGTGACAAAGAGGGTTTTCAATTTCATCCTAAATGAAGAGCAGTCAAGTTGAATCATCTGTGTTTTGCAGATGATATCATCTTATGCTCCAAGGGTGATTTTAAATCTCTCTTTTTAATGATGCAAGGCTTTGAGCTCTTTTCTAATACTACTGGCTTGAAAGCCAGCCCTGCAAAAACCTTTGTTTACTGCACTGGGATGCCTACTGATGAGATTATTCAAAGCATACTGTACATGACTGGATTTGCTAAAGGGAACTTTCCCTTCAGATATCTTGGAATTCCCATCTGTTCTAAAAAGATTACTGCGGCTGAATGTGACCAAATTATTGAGAAAATGCGTGCAAGGATTAAAATTTGGAGCTCCAGGAACATGTCCTTTCTTTGGGAGATTAACTTTAGTTAATCCTCGTTATGATGACTTTGCAAGCCTTATTGGTCTCGGATAATGATTCTTCCAAAATTTATTTATTCTCAAATCAACAAGATTTGTTGGGATTTTCTTTGGAAAGGTTCAGCTGATGCAAGTAGTCCTGGGAAAGTGGCTTAGGAGCATGTTTGCAAGCCAAAGAAAGTGGGTGGTTTAGGGATGCTAAACCACTCAAATTGGAATATAGCTGTTGTGGGGAAGCATGTTTAGATGATTGCTGTGGATAAAGACAATTTTTGGGTAAAGTGGATACATTCTGTGTATCTTAGAGGGGCAAGCTAGTAGAATTATAGTCCTAAAAAGAGTGATAGGTGGTACCGGGGAGCAATTTACCGGGTAAAAGTGAAGATGAAATTATGGATCACCGAACCTTAGCTATTGATGATGGGAAAATATTCAATAAAGCAAGCCTACAGCAAGTATGGAAACAAGTATGAGGAATGTTTATCGGTCTCAAGCTATCTGGGTACGTAATGGAGCAACCTAAACACAAGTTTATTTCTTGGTTAGCCATATTGAGAAGATTAAATACTAAGAAAAGGCTGATGAAAATGGAATTCACTCAAGATGATATATGTATGATTTATGGTCTGGAATGTGAGGATCATCAACATTTATTCTTTCAATGCCAGTATAGTGCAAGATGTTTAGAGCATATTACTAATTGGCTTGGCATGAATAGGCATAATTTCACTCTCCCTGATTTGATAAAATGGACCTGCAGGAAGAAACTGAACAAGTTCAGGAGAGGTATTCATTTTACTATCATATTATGTACAATTTACAACATATGGAAGGAAAGGAACAATGCTCTTTGGAATGCTCAGTGAAGAGTATTGAGAAAATTATAAGTAGTATAAAGCGAGATGTAAATAATAGAACTCATAGTGTTTTACCTCATAATATCGTGATACCGATCATAGATGGTATAGGGCCCACTAGTAGAAAAATGCTAATTTGCGTCCCTTGATTTACGTCGAACATTTAAGAAGACGACGTTAGCTTGTGCAGCCTGCACCATTTGTGTCGGTTAGGCTTAGGATCCAATGCAAATTATAAGTAATGTGCGTCGGTTTGGCTAGAGCATTCGACGCAACTCGCTAATGCAAATAAGGGGCCAATGATTTGCATCGGATACTGATAAAGCACGCGACACAAACATTAAAGAAACAAATTACTTGGGCCATGATCTGCTTCGGTTGGGCCACGACACACGACGCAAATCATGGGTTTCACATTTTTAAGGTGCGATCTCGAGGTTTTTTTTCCAAACTTTTTCTCTCACCCTCTCACTTTTTCCTACAAACCTTTTTCCATTCTCACACTCTTAGTCTTCCATTTTCCATTCTCCTCTCCCTCATTCTCACTCCGTCGCACCCCTTCTCAAATTCCGGCGAACCTTTTCTCTTTACTCTCACTCTAGCACTCTCACACTCTCCGACGCATCACTCACATTTCGTTCTTCAACCTCATCGACGTTCTCCATCTCCTGCCGTGGAAGATAAAGACAAGAAGAGAATCACTTTCCGCCACCAATTCAAGAAGCATGAAACTCTGACAAGGTTCAGTTTTTTTTTTCATTTTTTAGATCTGATTTTTTTTTTGCATTTATCCTAGTCAAGGGTTTCATTTTTTTTCATTTTTTAGATATGATTTCCGTCGAGGATTTTCTGTTTTAATTTTCAGATCTGAAAGTTCGTTTTTTTCATTTTCAGATCTGAAAAATAAAAACTTTCCACCGATGGTGACTTTATGCAACTGAAAATAAAGGCCTTTTGTTTTTTTTATATCTGCTTTTTTGTTTACTTTTTTGGCATTTATCCTAGTCTAGGGTTTTTTTTTCGAATCTAGGATTTTTTTTTTAATTTTCAGTTCTGAAATTCGGTTTTTTCATCTTTAGATCTGGATTTGGTTCTTCTCGAAGTCTTCTTCCTCGAGCTCATATGAAAACATCGGCAGAATGATCGGAAATTTGTTTATCCTAGTCTAGGCTGCTCACTTTCTTCCTTTGATTATTCTCGATTGTTCAAGATTCAGTTTTAGTTTTACATTTTTTTTACATATTTGCAATGTAATTTGTTTGTATCGATTTTACATATTTTTTTCTCTCATTCTAAATCGATTATAGTGGTTTGGATCTATTAGCAATGAAATTTGTTTAATTTCAAAAGTTTGTAATACATTTTTGACATTATCAACACAGAATTACGTGTTATTTATTTGCCCCAACGAATAAATTCTCTACAAATTTATGACTTCATATGTTTTTTAATAAAATAATTGCCATTTGCGTCGGATTATGTACATTGTCCGACGTAAACATGAGGGCGGGACCTGGGATACCAACAGGCATTTGCGTTGGATCATGCTGCACATCCAACACAAATGGTGCCATGTGTGTGCTGCTGGTGCGGGGATCAAGGTGTCATGCGTGTCGCACATAGCTAATAGTCCGACACAAATAGCTTAAAATCTGCGTCGTACCCTAATCCGATGCAGATCATCTCTCCCAAATTTACGTCGAGGCCTGTAGCGTCGGACATGTCCGACACAAATGAGGGTCTGGCATCCGACGCAAATCGTTGATTCTGTACTAGTGGGGATTTATTCTATAATCGTGTATAAGGCTCTGCGCAGTCTAGTTGGTGTTGCTCTTGTGTATAAGGAGGCTTGTCTCCTTCTTGAGATTGTTGTAAATGTTTCTTTTTGGTGCAATATAATTCATTTACACTTGCTTATAAAAAAAAGAAATGATGTTTCTGCTTCCATGAATACATGGACTTTTCTTGATGAGATGGATTAACCATTTCATGGGTACAAACAATTAGCCCTACGTTGAATGATTGGGGGAGAATGGACTCCCATTATGTGTCAAGTGTTCAGCGGAACCAGAGAGCGATCAGTGCGAAGATGCCCCACGCACTCGGGTCCGAGGAGGCGCTCTTTGTTAGATTGGTTGCTATTGGCTTTTCCAGGTTCCCAACGGGGGAATTCTTGAGTGTATCAGCTAGGAACCGAAGAGATTTTAGAAGGGGGAGTAAAATTGGGTCCTGAGCCACGGATCCCGAGAAGGTTTTATGCTCAAATCGAGGAGTTATGCCCCCTTTTTTATCGAGAAGGTGGTCTCAAACTTCCCGAAGGGGTTTTTGTTTTGGTTTCTGAGTTAAATGGAGAGTGCTTCACTTGTGGCCGAGGAGGTGCAGGTGTAGGGATCCTCGATTCAGGGGCTAATGAGCCCCTCGTGTACCGAGGGGGTCTCCTTTGAATACACCCGCTACTCGGGTGTTGAGTATGTTGTGATATCTGATACTTAGCTTTTTGGCTTAGCAGATGAGGTATTTCTGTTTCCGAAGAGATACCATGTTGGACTCGACTCGGGAGGCCATTGAGCCCCATGTATCCTGAGGAGGCCTCCCTCGAATACATACGCTACTTGGGGACCAAGTAGGTCTTGGTATCTCGATACTTAACTTCTTTTTTTGGATGAAGCAAAGGTCAGGTACTCCTATTCCTGAGGAAGTACCATGTCGGAACTCAACTTGGGTGGCTATTGAGCCTCATGTATCCCGAGGATGTCTCCTTCAAATATAGACGCTACTCGAGGTCCGAATAGGTCTTGATATATGATACTTAGCTTTTTTTGGCTAAGTAGAGGTGAGTTACTCCTGTTCCTAAGGAGGTACCATGTTGGGACTCGACTCGTGAGGCTAATAAACCCTATGTATCTCAAGGAGGCCTCCTTCGAATATCGATGCTACTCGGGTGCCGATCGAGAAGGTTTTGATATATGATACTTGACTTTTTTGGCTAAGCAGAGGTGAAATAATCCTGTTTACTAGGAGGTACCATGTTGAAACACAACTCAGGAGGCAATTGAGCCCCACGGATCCCGAGGAGGTCTCCCTTGATTATAGACGCCACTCGGGGGCCGAGTAGATCCTGAAATCTGATATGTAGCTTTTTTGGCTAACTAGAGGAGAGATAATTTTATTCCTGAGAAGGTACCATGTTGGGACTCGACTCGGGAGGCTATTGAGCCCCATGTATCCCAAGGAGGTATCAATCTAATACCAATGTTACTCAGGGGCCGAGTAGTACCTGATATATGATATAGTTAGCCTTTTTGGCTAAGCAGGGGTGTCCCTGGTAATGACCGAGGGGATATTAATAAATGGGGATCTTGACTCGGTAAGGGGGCTAATGAGCCTTATGCTAACCCGAGGATATTTTTGTTGTTGTACTTGGTCACTATGGCTAAATGAGAGTGTCCCTGGTATGACCGAGGGGGTGTCAAAACTCTTCGTATGGTGAGTTGTGTCTCGGTCAAATGTTGAGCTGAACCTTAGTCAACGCTTCAATTGGGCCATATTACTTTAAGGGGCCCAAAATTTAAGACTCTTGATCTTCTTGCTTCTGTTTGCGAGTTGTATTGGGCCAAGGCCTGGTTCGTGGAGGGAGTTAGTGAGCCCATAAAGAGGTACGAGGAGGTTATCACAGCTTACAGAGAGAGAGAGAAGCGCCTATATAAGGGGAATGAGTTGTCATTTTCTCTGTACACCAAGCAAATTTCTCCCTCTAGATGTATGTCCTTCTTTCTCTAAGATCTCCTACTCTCTTTACAAGTTTGTTGAGTACGAGTTAGAAGACTGATCCCAAAGAAGGTGCGCTCTTTCTTCCATATCCTTTTCTTTTCTTAATAAGGGTAATCACGATCGACTGCCCTCTTTTTATGGATTCCCAGTCCGAGTCGAGTGCTTCACCTCCCTCATCTCCTCCTTATAAATTTTTCGAGGAGGTTTATAGGGTAGAAGGCCTCTTAATAAGTAACCGAAAACCTTGTCTGGAGCCTTCAATTGTTCTCGAGACGGTCCCTTTGTCTAACCCTTTGAGCCCATGAAGAGGGACAAAGAGGTTGTCGCAGTTGAGAGTGAGAGAAAATCGCCTATATAAGGGGAATGAGTTGTCATTTTCTCCTTACACCAAGCAAATTTCTCTCTCTATAGATTTTATCCTTCTCTCTTTACAAGTTTTTCGAATCCGAGTTAGATGACTGATCCCAAAGAAGGTACAATCTTTCTTCCTTGTCCTTTTCTTTTCTTAATAAGGGTAATCATGATCGACTGCCTCTTTTTATGGGTTCCCAGTCCGAGTCGAGTGCTTCACCTCCCTCACCTCATCCTTACAAATTTTCCAAGGAGGTTTATGGGGGTAGAGGGCCTCTTAATAAGTGCCCGAATATCTTATCTAAATCCTTTAGTTGTTCCCGAGGCGGTCCCCTTATCTAACCCTTCGAGATCTTTCGAAGAGGAGGATGAAGGATTAGTCTTGAGTCCCTGGAAAGTGTCAGTCGCCTTTCCTCCTTCTAAACGCAATTACTTAGAGCGTTACACCTGTTGTGGGAAGAGTTTTGGTGATCTAGGCTTTAGAAATGTTGTGCATTGGAATACAGCTAGTATGGGGAAGTATGTGTTGGCTATTGCTGCTAGGAAAGTGAATGTACTGGTGAAATGGATTCATTCTGTTTACCTGAGAGACATGGATTGGTGGGATTATGTTCCTAACTCTGGAGCTAGTTGGTATTGGAAACAAATTTGTCACACAAAAGAAAAACTAAAAGCACTATGTTCTAAAGACATCTTTTATATATTGACTAAATATTCTGTAAAGGAGGTTTATGACAGACTTGTGGGTGATCAGGTGCAGGTAACATGGAATAAAATGGTATGGAATAGGTTAAGTACACCTAATCATTATTTTGTTGCTTGGTTAGTTGTTCAGTATAGGCTTCAGACAACAGAGAAACTTAGCTTGCTAGAATTGGCATTAGCCCATCTTCTAGTTGTTTAATTTGTGGCAATGTAATTGACTCTCATGAACACTTATTTCTTTGCTTGTCACTTTATTTAGGGATGTCTGGGAGAAATTAAAAGGTGGTTGGGTATACAGGCTAGTGCTATGACTACTAATCTAACAAGGCTCATCAATTGGATCAATTGAAGTAGATACTCTAAGTTTGAAAAGGTTGTTTGTAATGGTAGTGTATCAACACTGCTATATTACATCTGGTGAGGCGGGAATCAATGTTATTGGCACAAATTTATACCGTCTATCAGGAAGACAATTGCAATGATCAAGCATACTGTGAAGGAGAGAGTATATGTTGTCATCCCTCAGAAGATTGCAAGAAGAGACACTAACTGGTTTATGTTGTAATAAGATTGGTGGTTATTCTGTTCTGGTGTAATTAGTATTTGATGTTTGTGCTTGCTCTTGGTTAGGAGGGTCCAACCTAGTTGGTTTGTCCTACCTTGAGTTGGTCTAGGTTGTAACTATTGGTTTGCATATATATATATATATATATATATATATATATATATATATATATATATATATAGACTCACTTGCTTAGCAAAAAAAAACATAGATCTAATAGGGACTTTCAAGCAGGAGAATGGGTGTAGCTGAAATTGCAAGCTTATAGACAACAATTAGTGCATCAAAGGTATAATCAGAAATTGGCTCCCAAGCACTTTGGTCCTTTTAAGGTTGCGGCTAAAGTTGGCAAAATGGCTTAGAAACTTTCTCTCCCTACATATGTTGAAGCTGAAATACATGATGTTTTTCATGCACCTCAACTAAAGAAATACAATGGTACATTACCAGCTGCTACACACATACCTCATTGGTTCCAGGGATATCATGACTTAATGATTCTTAGTCCTAAAGCCATTCTAACAGACGTTTTAACAAGCATTCGAATAAGTCCCTTACTCAATACTTAGTGTAGGCGTGGATTTTTAATTCCTTTAATGCCTACACGCGGTGTGAGCGCATTTATTTGACTACCCCATTGTTAAGGTTTTATTAAAAATATGTTTTGAAGTCGCCAACAATTCTTTAAAGGAAGAATCATAAACCTAATTGGATATTGAAACGGTAGGGACATCTTAGGGACTTATCCAATGTAGATTTCCCCGTCATGACTCCATAGATGGTCAGGAACCAAAAATTGAGTTCGGGTGTGAGGGTACAATACAGTCAGGAACCATATTGCCCATTGCTGGCCTCTATTAAATATCGATTCATTACAGATTTTATGCCAAAAGAATAATCATATAACGTTTTAATACACCCTAAAAATAATTAATCTAGATCGCTTTAGGAAACACATAAAAAGACTAATTATTTAGTGACAAGTTATCATGCAATCGACATGAGGTTCCTAAGCAGGTTGTCCAAATAATCAATTAATTGGAATAGTTCTTTGCGTCTTGTTTAAGAATAATAACGTGTAGGTGATAAAAATCATGCAGACAATCATAAAGAATATATAAAAATAAATAAGAAAATATCGCGGGGAGTTAATTTAATATGCATAATACTTACAATCGTGGAATATATTAATAACCTACATCATGAATAGAATAATATTAAGAACTTTAATAAAGTAATAAAAATAAATAAAGAAATAATATAAAGAAATAAAGTTTGTGAATTTAGTTGACCCTCAGAAATTATACCACCGTCCGGGGTCGTTGATTTGTACAGATCTTGGAAAATTGAATTATTGAACAAGTCTTAGAAAAGTAGTGTCTTGTGTTTGATATTGTATTGACTTTGATTTTAAAAAAAGAAAAGAGTGCTGCGGTTTGTTATGTATTAGATGGTGATGATAAAGATTGATGATTGGCGATGATGAATTTGGTGTGATGATGATCTGCGTGAGATGTAGTAGTGTATAGGTATGATGATGATCTGGTGTATAGGTGAAAGGAGTGATGTGGCGCAGGGGGTTAGGAAGCAGGGGGAACGAGATGTATTAGGAGTTGCGGTGTTGGTTGGCGATGGATCTCGTTATGCCGTGGAATTTGCTTGAGGTGTATTGTGTCGGTTAGCTTGTGTTTTTGCGGAGAGATTATGAAGGCGAGTATAAGAGGTAGCCGAGTATTTTGTTTGTAGGAGGATACCGTGAGATTTATGAGAGGAGATGTGAATTGTTGAGATGAGTGATCCGTGTAAGTTGTTCGATTCTCCAGATTAGTGGTGTCAATCTGGGTCACTGGGTGGGTTTGGGTTGACCTAATCTGGGTCGGAATAATCTGGGTGAGAGTGTGCCATGGGTCGGAACTGGGTGGGTCGGGTGGACTTGGGTCGGGTTCAACTAGGTGAGAGGGCTCTCGGAACTAGGTCGGCAGGGACTGGGTCGGCCGGTATCTGGGTTGGGTGAATTTGGGTCGGAATGGAATAAGGTGAAGTCGGCCCGAATCGGCTTTCGGAATAACTTGGGTCGGAATAAATCGGCTTTCGGAATAGCTTGGGTCGGAATAAATCGATATCGGAATGACTTGGGTCGGAATAAATCGGCTTTCGAATGACTTGGGTCGGAAGAAATCGATATCTAATGACTTGGGTCGGAATAAATCGGCTTTCGGAATGACTTGGGTCGGAAGAAATCAGTATTGGAATGACTTGGGTCGGAATAAATCGACTTTCGAATGACTTGGGTCGAAGAAATCCAGATCCGAATGACTTGGGTCGGAATAAATCGGCTTTCGGAATGACTTGGATCGGAAGAAATCGGCTTTCGGAATTACTTGGGTCGGAAGAAATCGGCTCTCGATAGGACTTGGGTCGGTTGAAGCCTCAAACCGGCGGCGTATTGACTTGGGTCGAAACAAATCGACTCTCAGAATGACTTGGGTCGGAATTATATAATATATATTAAGTTACGAAGTCCAAAGTTATAACAATAAACATGTGATATACTGATATTGTGAATTGTGATTGAGTCATTGTGAATTTTGTGATAATACATTGATACTTATATTACTAATTTAGAAAGTTACTAAACTAAGACTTATAATTTATATAGTTATATTGTTGGCTATTGCCCATCGGGTTATTCTTATCCATGATTGCACAAGTATTCAAGTAACAACTATAAGGGCTAAGACATAAGTCCCGATTATTGATTATTGATTAAAGTCAATAAACTATTAAACTTAAACATTTCGTTAGTTAGTGACTTACTCACTCTCACTGAGTCACTATATAGCAACAAAAGAGTTAGAATTAAAGAATTAGGTTGACATTAATGAAAGCATCGTAATTATAAAATTGTTCGACTTTCATCGTTCATGGAACAATTGAACAAGTAACAATGATCAACGTTAATCGAATATGAAGATGATAACTGTGATCAAGATGATACATAATCATATCAGTAGAGGATGAAACATTGAAACTATGAAAGTAGATCATAGTTAATACCAATCATATCAGTGGAGGATCAAGATCGTTGATGTTTCGGTTGTTGATCTTAAAAGATAGTAACATAGGAGGCGATCTTATTAAACGATCCATGTTAATAATTAATACATCTATATATAATAAATTAAATTTATTATATGTTTATACTGTACTTTTAATTTATTGGGTGAATACATCTATATGTACTTTTAATTTATTGTATATAGATCTATATGTACTTTTAATTTATTGTATATAGATGTATTTGGTTGGGTGAATATACAATAAATTAAAAGTACATATAGATGTATTCACCCAACCAAATAAAAGCACAAGATGAGCGAAGCGGTGATACATATGGTGGTGTATTCACCTCCGATCCCGCGAGATCCCGGGATCGAGTCTCACCCCTTCGAAGGAGGATCCCCATTTCCCCTTCCTCCGCTGACTTCATCTTACCTTAAAAAAAAAAAAAAAATAAAAAAAATAAAAGCACAGTATAAACATACAAAATACTCAAAGCTCAATTTTGGGGAAGTAATACTACTATTAAAATCCATAAGATTTGAGTAGCATTATATAACCAACTTAAGGGCACTTGCGTTTTCCTCCATGGGTTGTCTGGTTGTAGTAGCAAGCGCAGAGTTCTTGGTTACCGGAAGTACCCCGTGCAACACAACCACAACGAGCTCAACAAGTCCCGCACGCCCTGTGGCATAGCTTTGGCCTACGGCATAACCGACACCTGGCCACGCATGCTGCTCCACAATCTGCACAGTGCACAATGATTACATTTAGTTTTGTTAATAATATTATAAAGAATTTTTAACTTTAACCATATTATGAAGTCAACTGTTTTTTTAAATAACATTTATTTTTAATAATCTCTATTATATAAGGGAAGGGGGAGGAATATGGTATCCCCCTAAAAAAAAACTAAATTACCTTTTAATATTCTAATGTAATGGAAAAAATTACAAAAGAAAATAATTTAATTACTCATTCTCATCTCATTTGTCATTCTAAACAAGTTAAAAAGGGTATATGCATCAAATAGTTCAATCAAAAAATTAAATGGACAAAACATCTTGATCTTTTTTTTATAAGAGAAGATGGTATACATGACTTCCTTCTTAAAAGTCTGAAACATTCACTACCTTTGATACTCTTAAATATAGTCAAACTATTTCATTATGTCTATTCAAAATTCATTCACAAAAAATTAATATGAAAAATCATTCACAACCTTTGTTAGTTTTTTTACATTAGCGAATTAATAAATCTAAATTCATCTAACTATTAATCTTTCACATTTTAAGTGTAATCATCATATCTATAGTACGGATGGAGTATATAATAGAATAACATGTTTTGAAATTAACGCACGCATCGCATGCATATAAGGCTAGTATTCCATATTGATCAATATATACGTACACAAACAAAAATTTCCCTCTCGTTTCTTAAGATTAGTATAAAAGGGCTTGTTTATTACCATCTCCACCTTTGAATGTTTAGGTTTTCTTTTTTTTTAGAATGAGAAACTATTTTAAAATCAGAAAAAATTTAAAATCTTTTGCTATCAAATTTTTAATTCGAACATGACTAACTTAAGTTCGGTTTATGCTTATATTTTTTTGTCAAAAAAAAACTTAAGTTCGGTTTAGTATAGACCTCATGTCATATTAGAATCTTGGGAACCAAAAACTTAAACTTGATAATAAGTATCAAATGGATTTGAAGTTAGTAACTTGTAAATTCAAAAGATTATAAAGATTATTTTAAAAATCAAATACTAAGGTATTAAGTGTTAATCTAATTATTAAAGGGAGGAAATATAACATTGTCAACATCATATGCTTGATTATTAGCATCCCAACACTTACTTATACTAAGTAGAGACATCTTTGGACCGTTGCTCTCAATCTGCACATAAAAAAAATGTAGTTTTAGAATTCACAAATAAGTAATTTTCGTTGATGATTATAGAGTCTAAATTCCTGGATTGACCTTCCTATGATTTTAGCAAGATCTTGTGAGTTTGGACGAAAAAAATTTATATTGATGTGTTTTTAGCCAATAAGGTCCTACAAAAATGGGCATTTTTCTTGAAATATTTATAGAAAAAATTATGAGTGCCTTTTTAAAACGAACATAATAAAATTATGAAAGCCCAAATTTTAATATTGAAATATTAGCTTTTCAAGATCAATTGTCATGAATTATAGATGAGAGTGCAAAGTAAGTTTCAACTTTCAAACTGTTATTTTACCGCCTTTTGTGGATAAGATCAAAACATGATAGGAGTATTGTCAAGAGTTGCTAGGTTAATGTTTTTGTGTGTATTCCATTCAATGTTGATCCATATATGGTACAACAAGATTAGGAAACTTAGGATTCTAGTTACAAGGCAAGACCTCAAGGAAATATATGTTTCCTAAAATATATAGCTCAATACCCCCCCCTCAAGTTGGAGCATGGGGATTGTAAATGCCCAACTTGCCAAGAAGAGTGTCAAACTGAAGCTTCCCGAGAGCTTTGGTGAAGATATCGGCAAGCTGCTCGGTGGTATGCACATAGGATGGAGCAATAAGCCCATCAGTGATAGCATCACGCACAAAGTGGCAATCGACCTCAATATGCTTTGTGCGCTCATGGAAAATTGGATTCTTAGCAAGGTGAAGGGCAGACTGACTATCGCAAAATAAGCGAATAGCAGCAGGATGATGAATGCCCAAGCTCAGTAAAAGGCCCTTCAACCACTTCAACTCACATGTAATGGCCGCCATGGAGCGGTATTCGGCTTCAGCCGATGAACGAGACACAGTAGCTTGCTTCTTGGTCTTCCAAGCAATAGGAGAAGCACCAAGAAAAACAAGCCAACCACTGAGAGAACGACGAGTAAGAGGGCAAGCTGCCCAATCCGAATCACACCAACCAGCAAGAGTCAGATCACTATCAGCACGTAGAAGAATACCCTGACCTGGAGTACCCTTTAGGTAGCGGATGACTCGCAAAGCAGCCTCCCAATGGTCAACACGAGGAGCCTGCATGAATTGTGACAAGATATGCACAGAATAGGCCAAATCAGGGCGTGTCACAGAGAGATAGATGAGACGACCAACAAGTCGTCTATAAGACTCAGGATCATCAAGTAGAGCACCAGTGGCAAGAGCAAGTTTGTGATTTTGCTCAATAGGAAAAGTAGCTGGCTTAGAGCCTAAGAGACCAGCTTCAGAGATAATGTCCAGTGTATATTTCCGTTGACAGAGAAACAAACCAGAGGAACTACGAGCGACTTCAATGCCAAGAAAATACTTCAAAGGACCCAAGTCTTTCATTTTGAAACAATCACATAGATAGGCCTTAAAAGCCTCCAAAGCAGCGGAATCATTCCCAGCAACAATAAGATCGTCCACATACACTAACACATTAAGCTGAATAGAATCCTGAGTGAAGGTAAATAGAGAATAATCAGAGTAAGACTGAAGAAAGCCATACCCTTTGAGAGCAGACACAAGTTTGGCGAACCAACACCGAGGAGCCTGTTTGAGGCCATAGAGAGATTTGCGGAGACGGCAAACCATGTTAGGTTGAGAAGACTCAAAACCAGGAGGAAGTTTCATGTATACCTCCTCATCCAAGTCGCCATGTAGAAAGGCATTATGAACATCCATTTGATGAAGTTCCCAATTTTTAGCAGCAGTAACAGCAAGGAAGGCACGAACAGTGACCATCTTAGCAACAGGAGCGAATGTCTCATGGTAATCAATACCCTCCTTTTGATGATTGCCAAGAACCACCAAACGAGATTTCTGACGATCAAGGTTGCCAGCAGAATCAAACTTGTTTCTGTACACCCACTGACTACCAAGAGCACGTTTACCTGGAGGCAAGGGTTCCATAGTCCAAGTACCGTTCTCTTCTAAAGCTCGAATCTCATCATTCATAGATTGCCGCCAACCTGCATCCTGCATAGCTTCCTTAAAAGATTTGGGCTCCGAAACAGAAGTGAGAGCGGCAATAAACTTTCTATATTTCACAGAAAATTTTTGACAATTAATGTAATGTGCAATAGGATAGGATTTACCTGAGGAATGCAGAGGAGCAGATGCAGAAGAAGAAGGACTGTCAACTTGGATAGTGTTCGTAACATAATCACGCAAGAGTATAGATGGAGTTTTGGTGCGGTGGCCACGGCCCAAGTCAGCATTGACGTCGGACTGCCCAGAAGAATCACGGAAAGATGTATTGTGTGGGAGGGAGGAATCTGTGGGCTCGGATGAAGACCCAGGAGGAGCAGCAAGGGAATGAGAGGGAGCCGAAGAGTTGGACTGGGCAGAAGAGGAAGTTGGGCCTGAGGGGATGTGAGGTCCAGGAGAAGCAGGGGCCGGTTGGGCTTGGTATTCTGGAACGGGAGGGCCGCGTGAAGTAGTACACGGAGGGGCCTGGGTATTTAATGAAGGATCAGGTGAGGGGAGAGGCGTGTGGGCCGAAAGATGGGGGACGTGAGGTCCAAGGGAGGAGGGAGACGTTTGGGCTTGCGAATGTTGGACGTGAGGTCCAGGCAAGACAGAGGGATTTTGAGCCTGAGGAGTGGGAGCAGATGGAGAAGGAGGAGAGTCATATTCAGCAAAATCAAGGTGGATATCATCATGATAAGGAACAAGAGTATAAGGATCAATGTTTGCATCTTCAGGATCACAAAAAGGAAAGGTTTCCTTAAAGAATTTGACATCTCTAGAGACAAAAAAATCCTTAGTATCAAGATCAAATAATTTCCAACCCTTTTTACCAAGAGGATACCCCACAAACATACATTTGCGACTACGACTAGCAAATTTATCTCCTTTAGAGTTTTGATTGTGAGCGAAACATAATGAACCAAAGACTTTGATTGCATCATAGGATGGGGAATGACTAAACAAAAGCTCATAGGGAGTTTTGTTGTTAAGCAGAGGAGTAGGAGTACGATTAATAAGATGTGCAGCTGTAAGAACACTCTCACCCCAAAAGAAAATAGGAAGATTAGCATGAAAACGAAGAGCCCGTCCCACATTTAAAATATGTTGATGTTTACGCTCAACCCTCCCATTTTGTTGAGGAGTAGCAACACAAGAAGTTTGAAAGAGAATCCCAGTGGCAGTGAAATAATCACGAAGACAGTTAAATTCAGTGCCATTATCACTTTGCACAATTTTAATTTGTTGAGAAAACTGACGATCAATCAAAGCAATGAAAGCCATAAACATAGAAAAGACCTCAGTTTTATCAACTAATAAATAAATCCAAACAGCGCGGGAATAATCATCCACCAAAGTCAAGAAATAACGAGCACCACAAGATGATACATGTTTATATGGGCCCCACAAGTCACAATGTACTTTTTCAAAAATTCTACTAGCTTTATGATCACTAAGAGGAAATTTAGTGCGAGGATGTTTAGCACGAAAACACACCTCACAACCCTTATTCAAACTACCCTGCAAATGAAGAACGGGAGGAAGTAATTTGACGATCTTCTCAGAAGGATGACCCATGCGATGATGCCACAAGGCCAAGGAAGAAGTAGCTTCGCCAACAGAAACATGATGCGCATAAGTGCCACCACCAAAGTAATACAGTCCATCCCTTCTAACAGCCGTTCCAATCAGATTCCTCAATGGGTCCTGTATAGCACAAACATCAGAATTGAATTGAACAATACAATTCATAGTCGCAGTAAGCTGTGAAACAGAAAGTAAATTACAATGCAAATGACGCACAAAAAGCACATGAGTAAGAATAAGAGTGTCGGAAAGACGAACTGAACCCTCTTTTTGTGCCATAACAACCGCACCATTGGGAAGGCCCACAGGACAATCGACAATACATACAATATCAAATAATAAAGAAGCATCTCCAGTCACATGATTAGAGGCACCGGTATCCACAATCCAGTCAGTAGAAGTAAACATACCGTGCAAATGATCGTCTGAAATTTTGTTATTACCCAAGAGACCCGCTAAGGCCTTCCATTGCTCAGCCGTAAAGAGAGTAGAGGGGGTGGCAGCAGCCCCGACAACTGTAGGAGAAACCACGGCAGCAGCAGTGCTGGTGGCGTTAGCTCGAACGGACCCACGACTTCGCGTGGCAGCAGGGGCAGCAGGTGATGAAATTGTGCGTGAGACTCCACGGCCAGCAGCAGCTTGCTGCCGCTCCTCCCACCATGCGGGATACCCCACAAGTTCAAAGCAAGAACCAACTTCGTGACCGGATTTCTTGCAGTGCGTGCATTGAAGATGAGATTTATCCTCTCTCACCTTTGGCCGAGAATGAGAAGAAGAAGCATAGCTGCCACGAGGAGCCGCACGCAGGGCATAACTAACCACATCATGAGAAGAATCGGATGCGGTTTGAGCCAACCGAACCCGTTCCGCTTGAACCACTAACTGATAAGCCCTATCAAGAGTGGGCAAAGGATCTTGGGAAAGTATATTAGTGCGAACAGGACCATAAAAATCAGCATCAAGACCCATTAAAAATTGATGTAGTTTACGAGTAGCACGACGTTGTTCATGTAAACTACCCGCGGAGCATGAAGAACAACAAGTACAAGCAATAATGGGTTCATGTTGATGCAATTCTTCCCAAATTACATTTAATTTGCCATAATAAGAGGCAACACTCATGGATTTAGTTTGTTGACAGTGAGCTAGAGAAGATGTAAGTTGTTGTATACGAGGGCCATTAGCCATAGCAAAGCGAGATTGTAAGGAATCCCATAAACGTTTTGCATCACGATATTTGGAAAGCGTACCTTTAATTTCCGGCGAGATAGTGTTCATGATCCAGGAAATTAGCATGGCTTGAATGGTACTCCAATCGGATGAAGTACATGGTGGCGTGAGAGATGTAATTGTGCCATCAAGAAAGACGAATTTGCGTCGTGCTTCAAGCGCCATTTGTATATCACACGCCCATTGATCATAGTTATCCGCCGTGAAACGAGTAGGAGTGATGAAATCACCCGGCCGATCTTGAGGACCGAGGAAGAAAGGAGAAGTAGAAGGGATAGTTATGGGCAGTGGCGGTGTTTGATCTTTGACAGCAGCATCATCACCAGCCATGGTGATGTCGATGTCAAGAGTGTTAGAGTATACGGCACACTTAGCCTGATACCATGTCAAGAGTTGCTAGGTTAATGTTTTTGTGTGTATTCCATTCAATGTTGATCCATATATGGTACAGCAAGATTTAGAAACTTAGGATTCTAGTTACAAGGCAAGACCTCAAGGAAATATATGTTTCCTAAAATATATAGCTCAATAAGTATTCTTTTACCTACATAATATCATTAAAGAATGCTTTATTATATCTAAAACTTCTTCCAAAAAGAATTTTAAACAAAAAATCAAACAAAGCAAAGGTAATAATAAGTCTTTAAAAGAAGAACAAATATAATAAACATTTTCTGTCATCTACTGAGTACTAATGGTCCTGGGAGGTACGAAAGACTAATACACGTGCTTTCAGGACCAACATAAAAAACAAAGGAAAGAGAGAGAGAGATAATAAGACATAATACTTATATACTCTTAGCAGACATATATCACTCTTTTTCTATTATGTTGTTGCAAATAAGACATGTATTTTTTTTTGACAAGAGAGGAATAAAAGCTAAAACACAATCGAAGACATAGATAGCACACAACGTCGAGCAATATCATGCGCATCCTGCACCTGAGCTCTATCAACTTTAATAATCATGCACCAATCAAACTTGTTAGCCCATTCTTTGATTTCCTGCGCTGTCCATTTCAAATGGATGAATCTTGTTTCAGAGCTCTGTAACATATAAACCAAGTTAGTAGCATCTGTAAGGATCGCAACCTTAGAATTTTTTTTGAAAGGCCCATTTAAAACCAAGTAGGCAAGCAAGAGCTTCGGAATGAAGAGCATCCTTGGCCATGCCAAAAGAGCCTCCGCCATGGACTGCAGTTGAGTGTGGGGGTTTTAATAATCCAAGCCATACCCATGCTTTTTGTTTTGCGGAACCAAGCTCCGTCAATCTGGATTGTTTGTTGGGGTTGACCGAACCTATTCCTGCCCAAATTCGCAGTCATGTATCCAGGAGGATGAGAAACTTCCCTTTTAGGAGGATGTAAAAATCTCAAGTTGAGAGAGCCAATAATAGAGGTTGAAATGTCCAGATGATATCTATGAAGAGCATGGATCTTCTGCACAATCGCTGAAACTTTGGGTTCGGAGTTACGAAAGCATCTCTCATTTCGATGGAGCCAAATGCTCCAAAGGGTTATGATAAACCTTTGGATGCGAGCACTATTCTGACCATCCTTGCTATAAAAAAGCAGGATATATTACAATCCAGTCTCCCACATTACCTAGATTATATTGTTGTTTGTAAGTTGAATAAGAAGGGGAATATGATTCCACACTTGTTTCGCCAAGGGAAAAAATTTAAAATATGGTTTGCAGACTCCGTACAGTTGTGACATAGATCACAAAAGGCTGTTTGTGATAAGTTTCTCTTAAGTAATTGTTCCTTTGTTGCCAAACGATCATAAATCAACTTCCAAATAAACAATTTCCACTTTGCAGGAATTGGTAAATGCCACAGTACTTTATAGATCTTGTTTTCACCAAGGTGTTAAAACTTAGGAAGAGATCGAGAGATTAAGAAAGCATACCCAATTTTTGTTGTGTAGGAACCTGAAGAATGCTTGGACCAGTAGAGAAAATCATGCTCATCTGAAGTGGGTATTTCGGTAGATAATATTGCACTAGCATCTTTGAATTCAAAAGACCTCCTCACTAATGCTGCTTTCCAACTATGCAGATTTGGGTCAATGAAGTCTTTAACTCTTGCATTCGAGATTTGGTTTAGGTTTAAAAGAGATGCAGCTAAGGGCACCCTATTATCCAACCATTTATGAGCAAAAGCCTTAATTTCATGGCCATTCCCAATTTTCCAAGAACATCCTTGCAACAAAAGTGTCTGTGCCTTCATGATACCATACCATCCCCAAGATTTTGTAGAACCTTTTCTTCTTTGATAGTTCCCATTCACCATAGATATCTTATTTAGACAAAGAACACGAGCTACCAAAGAGTGAGGTTTTAAGTGTATATTCCAAGCTTGTTTCATTAGGAGATCCTGATTCATTATTAAAGTAATAGAACGAATACCAAGCCCTCCCATCCCCTTAGGTAAAATAGAAATCTCCTTTTTAATCCAATGAATACCTCTTAAAGAAAAGTGTGTAAGAGAGAGTCAATTTTTGTGGTTGTTGTTATTGGAATTGTTATAGAAGCTAGAATATGGGATATCATGGACACCACTACAGTATTGATAATGATTATTTTGGTGGCTTGAAATAAGTAAAGGTTATTTCAACTTGATAGTTTCTTAGCAATTTTGTCAACTAAGAATTGGAAAGCTGGAACTTTTGGACCTGGAATATCAATTGGAACGCCTAAGTGAAAACCCATATTTTGAGTTTGAGGCATTTGGAAAATGTTTTTAAAAACTAGTTGGTTGGCAGTGGAAGTGTTTTGACTGAATTTAATGAAAGATTTATTGAGGTTGAGTTGTTGACCAGATTTCAGACAAAACCTATCAATAACATTTTTAAGGTTCGACACGTTAATTAGGACGTTTTAAGAAAAAGCATGGCATCATCAACAAAGAACAAGTCATTAATAGAAGGGCTTCTTCTACTTACTCTAATGCCTTGAATAAGATGAATGTTTTATGAGAGAGTGAGCATTCTTGAAAAAATATCCATGCAGAAAAGAAAAAAATAAGGTGACAGAGGATCACCTTATGACGTAGGAAGGTTAGCGAACAAGTTCGACGAAGAAGTTCGACAAAAGTCCTGAAATGATTTCTACTAATCAGGCCTCCGGAGTCCGATTGCTTATTGTGATACCTTTCTGGAAGCGGAACGGGCCAACGAGTCAAACTCATCGCTTTGCTATGACGTACAGGCTTTTTAAGCCATCCGAGTTCGTTTAGGGCCCGAAAACAGCATTTTAAGTATTTTCGGATTTTATTATTGCCTTATTTTCGTATTAGGGTTTTGTTTTGAGTATTTAAACAACATTAGGTCATTATTTGGAGGCAGCTTTTGATTTTTAATAATATTTCAGAGTTTTACTCTTTTTCTGGTGGATTCCGGATTTCTACAGATTTATCGCTTGTAAATCTGTCTGTTCTTGACCGAGATTAGCGCTTGCTTTTTCTTTTAGTTTTCCGACTGCGTCACCTTATCTTAGGCCACAATTGGGGTAGAAAACGTCAGATATTTCCCCATTGAGAAGTACCTTGTAGGAAACTGTCGAGATACATTGCCAAATCCATTTACACCAAATTTGAGGAAACCCAAAACCTTGTAGTACCTTGATAATGAAATTCCAATGAACTCGGTCATAGGCCTTGTTCATATCAATTTTGATTGCAGCAAAGGTGGATGACTCTCTCTTCTTCTGATTAATGTAGTGTATAAGTTCATGGGAAATAAGAGTATTATCTACCATACTTCTTCCAAGTATGAAGGCATGTTGAAAATCTTCTAGAATAAACGGTATGACTTTCTTCAACCTTAAAGAGAGACATTTGGTAATACATTTGTAGATTGTATTACAGAGGCTTATTGGCCTTAGATGAGAGGCTTGACAAGGAGGATCAACCTTATGAAGTAAAACTAAAAGAGTATTGTTCCATTCAGATAGTAGAAATTCTGATGAGAAGAAAGATTGAACAACTGAAATAACATCTTGTCTAATAAGGTTCCAATGATGTTTAAGAATTCTGCTGGAATCCTATCTGCACCAGGAGATTTATCATCTCCTATAGAAAACATGGCTTGTTGAATTTCTTCTTCTTTAAAAGGGCCTTGGAGCATAAGAACAAGTGATTGCTCGAGTTGAAGCATATCTAATTCTCTAATTATCATGGCAGTTTCATCCTCTGATTCTCTTGAATTAGACAAATTGAAAATGTTCTTAAAATAATTCGTAATATATTGAGAAATCACTCTGGTATTAGTCAACCAAGCTCCATCTTGGTCTTGCAACATAGTAATTTCCTTATTGTTCTTTCTTTTCCTTATCTTATGATACAATAATGAAGAAGGAACCTCGCCAAATAAATACCATGTATTCTTCATCCTCTGTTTCCAGAATTGAAATCCAAGAAAAATAGAAGGTAATTGTTGTTGTATGGCTTGAATGTACGCATGACCATCCTCACAATTGGTAATATTTTGCCTAAGCATTGTCAGGTCATTGCATAGGTTTTTCCAGTCAATACCTTAAAACTTTTTGTGATTTAGACACCATTGTTTGCATTGAGTCTTAACTTGATGAAGCTTTCGAGAAATAATGAACATAAGGGAGCCTTGTATCCACTGCTGCCATCAGTTAGATATGATACTAATAACTTGAGGAATGTCAAGACACCATGTCTCAAGTTGGTATTATATGGATGTTTGGAGTAGTGATCAATGTTGTTGGAGGAGCAGATTATAGCGGCATGGTCAGAAGTGGTGATGGGTTCATGCATTACCAGGTGTTTGTCAAACCTATCCGCCCAACTTTGTGTCATATATGCTCTATTAATACGTTCCATAATAAGGAATGGAGGTTGTTGTTTGTTTGACCATGTAAATTGTGGTCCTATATAGGCAATGGGTATTAAAGGAAGTTGCATCCTCCATTCCATAAAACTAGTCCAACCACTAATATGATGAGAGCCCCCCATTTTGTCCTCGTATAGTTCTACTTTGTTAAAATCCCCTATTACAATGCAGGACTCTAGATCATAAAGTAAACTAGTTAGTTCATTCTACACCTGAGGCCCAGCCTCCACAACAGGGGCACCATAAACAAAGCAAACGTGCCAAAAAGAAGCATCAGGCTCCTCAATCTGACAGAGCACAAAATTGGTTGAGGAAGCCAAGCAAGATATCACATTAGTCGACCAACCTAAGACTACTAGACCACCACTAGATCCTATGGCATCCAAGCCACAAACAAAAGAAGGTTGAGTTACATTGAACATAGTAGAAACATTACTAACAGAATTTTTTGTTTCACATAAGAACATTAATTTAGGATGATGACAGGAAATAAGCCACCTAGCATAGGATAATGCAAGGGAATTGTCATCTCTTATACCCCTTGTATTCCAACTTATAAGCTTCATGGCCTCTGTGGAAGCTGAATAAGGTCAGCTTCCAAGCCCTGAGGTAGGGTAAGAGAGAGTACCAGAGAGAACAGGAATTCCATGTCGTCCTTGTTGTGATCTTGGATTGGATTTTTGCTTATTGATGCTTGGCCAATTTTACATCTTTTCGACCCCGAAGCAATATTTTCACGCCAAGGTCTTTTCATTAGTTTCGAAGTTATTTCATCTCCAATTTCAAAATCCATATCAGCAGCCATATCAACATCAGTTAAAGCTTTTGGTGCAAAACGAACTCCAGTTTCAGCTTTTAGCCAGACATTGAACCCGCCTTTGCTCTCCCAGGATTCCCACTTGAGCTTGTGACGTTTCAAAGCCTAATCAGTAGATATGATGCGATGATGCACGTTGTTCTCAGGAATATGACCTTCAGACATGCATTGTCTCATATTTGATCTAAACCGTTTCCTTGGCTTGATCGATGATGATATAGAAAAACCTTGTAGCACATTGTGATGAGCAGGAGGAGATTGGGAAGAGTTAGGAGGGTCTTGTTCACGAGGGGATGAATGTCTTGATGATGATGCAGCTTGATTCGAAAAGTGAGATTGGGGAGATCGCGAAGAGTGAGAAGGATGCACCCTTGAGTTAGCATTTCGAGAGTGCAAAAACCTTCGCAGCCTAATACCTGCTTGACCAATTAGACCAGCATTTGGCACAATACTTGAAGCTTGAACAATATCCGATTGTGTTCGAATTGGGAATGGGATGATGACATTATGTTAATCTTCAATTGAAGGTTAGTTATGATTAACTAGAGCAGGAACCATGTCTTGAAGTAGACCAGTTAATTCAGGAGGAGGATGATCATCCTCTTGTTGATATGCATTGTGAGAAGAGTTCGCCTACTCCGATCCACTATCCCTAGGGTTTGGAATAGTGTTGAGCGTCGATTAATCTAAGAACCTTGGTCTTCAGGAACAAGATTAAAAGAGGTATGTTGCAGGATTTGACTTTCATATGGCATATCTTGCTCATTTGAGTTATGAGATGGGTATAATTCTTCATATGGGTCACCAGATAGACCAAATCGGGTACCAGGGGACTGACGCACTTGAGCTTCGTTTGAAATCTGTTGTTGGACCTGTTCTTGATATTGCATGTTGTTATCCAGGTTAATATTTTCTTTATTATCTGGAAATTCCTCTTCACCTGAGAAGAATTCTTCTTCTGCATGCACTAGATTTGGAGAATCAAAACCAAAATCATCAATATCGTCATCTCCTCCATCGGAGTCCGATTCATCACTTGAGTTAGGAAATCTCCTTCTGAAATGGGGATCCTCATTTTCGATGCGTTGATAGAGATCAACCCTAGTGTTGCGGAATCGAAACTATCTGGTAATCCTTCAATTTTGTTAGAGTAGTAGGCCAAATTCATTGGCCCATATAAAACTCGCATACCATTCGACTCCAAATCAGCTACTCTACTACGAATTCTCCTATGAGCTTCATAGTTAGAAATCGAACATGCATTGGTGTAATGCCCAGCACAACCACATTTTTTACAGAATCTAAACACTCCTTCGTAACAAAAATATACCCAGATTACTTGAGAATTATATAAAGGGAGAAAACAACTTGGGATCAAGGGGCGAGAAAGATCTACCAGTATACGAACACAAATCTCCGGGTCAGAGGGAAGAGAGGCTGGTTCTGCTTCCACTTCATCGATATACCCAACATGCCTTAAAGCTTGCATGGCCCAATCCGAGGATAAATATCCCAATGGGAGCCCAGAAACACGAACCCAGACCCTTACAGACGAGAAATCCATATTTTGTGGAACCACTGACCAATGGCATCTTCGAAATGTAATGATCTGCCCATCTATGATGGTTGTGTGTTGTTGTAGCAGAGCTTCCAGATCCGCTTTTCAAGAGAAAGTAAGAATATAATACGAACCAGTGCGATTTACTTCAATTGAGCCTCGTTTAATCCACTGGGTAATTATGAGCCCTTGGACTAAATTAACATGAGGTGGTTGAGGCCCAATAAAAATTCCAATCGCAGACATTGCCCAATTAATATTGGGAGAATTTTCTTCAGATGTTGGTGGAGCAATTAAAGCTCCCATGCAAAAGTTTCGAAAATCGTTGTTTTGCGCCATTAAAGAGGAGTTATTGAGGATAGTAAATGAAGTGGTTGAAAAGAAGAACTGAAGTGTGTTCTTATAACCTGAGTGAACAAACAGTAAAGTAGACAAAAAATCCAAGTGTAAAATCTTAATTCCTAGTAGCATGCATGAACCCCATTTCCAAACTCTACTACCTTGATTGAAAACAGCCTAGCCCTTGGTTAAGTTACCCAAAGACAAAATCTGCACGGATAGGCGAGCTGGGAAAGTTCTTCTGACTTCTTTTTGGAAAAGTAGATTTCCTTTGCATGCATGCAAGGAAGAGATCAGATTTAGAACGGAAGACTAAGAGTTGAAGTTGTGGGAATAGAAAAGTAAAGTAAGGTTTTTGAGATAATGGGAATACTCACGGATGTGAGAGAAACTCTCGAATTTTAGAGAGAGATTTTTAAACTACTTTTCTTCATTTGTTGTTAACCAATAATAAGACATGTATTACTGTTTCAATAATATACAAAAATGAACAAAAGGAACAAAGGGAATTATTAGTATTTTGTCGAATCATGTCATAGCTAAGAGACATAATATAGATTACTAAAAATTCATCCTTTTTTTGTTATAATGAACTGAAATTTTCACTTAAGAAAGTGTGGTATTAATCATCAAATGTCGACTTTTAGTATATTATTGGAGATGTCTCGCCCTTGTCTCTGCTTATTGGTACATTATTACCCATTTATAAAGACAATAAAAGAACGTATGAGTATATGTTATCAAAATTTCATGTTTTTAGAGTTATAATAAGTGAAAGATTACCGAACATATGAAATTTGTACGAAATAAATATTAATTTATTCCTTACTGGAAAGGATAAATATAAATGCAATATACTTGATTGAGATGTTTTGAGCAAACTTATTTAAATTCTTGAAATATTATCCTATTGTAAAGGATTTGATGATATGTGTCTACCTTCTCGTTAACTCAACGAAGCTTAAATACAATTAGGGAAATACTAAATGGGCTTAGGCTTATTAAATACACAAAGCTATAAACTAATAACTAATAAGCCCAAACTATTAATACAATACAACTATATACATAACAATATCCCAACACCCCCCTCAAGTTGGAGCATGCAGATCACAAATGCCCAACTTTCGAAGGAGGAACAAAAACTGACTATGACCAAGAGCTTTAGTAAAAATATCCGCTAGTTGCATACTTGTAGGAACATAGAAGGGGCTAATCATACCATCTTGTATGGGCATCACGCAAAAAGTGACAATCAACTTCAATGTGCTTGGTACGTTCATGGAAAATCGGATTTTGCGCAAGGCCGATTGACTATCGCAGTAAAAACACATAGCCTTAGGGTGCTGTACTCCCAAACTCAAAAGCAAACCCTTTAACCACTTCAACTCACAAGTCACTGAAGCCATAAAGCGATACTCAGCCTCAGCAGAAGACCTAGAAACAATGACTTGTTTTTAGTCTTCCAAGAAATGGCAGAACGCCCAAGAAAAACTAACCAACCAGACAAAGAGCGTCGAGTAAGGGGGCAACTAGCCCAATCTGAGTCACACCAACCACGCAAAGACAAGTCACAATCGGAACGAAGAAGAATGCCTTGTCCCGGACAACCTTTCAAGTACCGAACGACACGAATGGCGGCATCCCAATGGTCATGGCGGGGAGCATTAAGAAATTAGGACAAAATTTGAATGGAGTATGATAAATCAGGTCTAGTAAATGCCAAATAAATAAGATGACCAACTAACCTCCGATACTGCTCAACATTTTCAAGTAATGGGTTGGTAGAACGAGCTAACTTATGGTTCTACTCCATAGGAGAATTGACCGGCTTCGAACCAAGATTACCCGACTCAGCAATGATGTCAAGAACATATTTTCATTGGCACAAATAGACTTCTTCTTGATTTCGAGCAACCTCAATACCCAGAAAATACTTCAATGCACCAAGATCTTTCATGTGAAAGCACGAACACAAGTACTTTTTAAAAGCAATAAGAGCAGCGGAATTATTACCAGAAAGTATCAAGTCATCCACGTAAACAAGAATGTTAAATTGAACAGCATCCTTCTGATAAGTGAAAAGGGAGTAATCTGAATATGACTGTTTGAAACCATATGCTTTAAGGGAATGAGCCAATTTTGCAAACCAACATCTTGGTGCCTGTTTCAAACCACAACCGACACACCTTACCAATGTGTGCACCCTGAAAACCTAAAGGGACTTTCATATACACTTCTTCAGTCAAGTCACCATGCAAGAATGCATTATGTACATCCATTTGATGCAGCTCCCAGTTTTTAGCAGCAGCAACAACGAGAAAAGTGCGAATAGTGGTCATTTTAGCAACGGGAGCAAAGGTATCTGTGTAATCAATACCTTCGACCTGATGATTTCGAAACACAACTAATCAAGCCTTGAGACGTTCGATACTCCCATCGGAATTATATTTGATTTTAAACACCCAACGACTTCCAAGAGCTTTCTTCCCGGGAGGAAGAGTCTCCATACTCCATGTCCCATTATCTTCGAGAGCCCGAATTTCTTTTTGCATTGCTTCTCACCAACCTGGATCTTTCATTGCTTCCTTGAAGGATTGAGGTTCAATAACAGCAGTGACAGCTGCAAGAAAGTTACTATGTCCCACCGAAAAACGATCACAATTAACAAAATATGCTATGGGAAAGGATGTACCTCAGGACTTAATTGAAGTAGATGGTGATGGAGGAGGAGACGGACTTACTTTCTTCACTGTATTTGTAACAAAACCACGTAACTTTGTAGACAGGAATTTTTTTCGCTTGCCTTTTCCCTTGTCTTCACCAACGCAAACATTGGGAGCGGCCACGGCCTCCTCCCTCGACTCACCAACACAATCCAACTCAGACTCACCATGTGATGCCGCAGCAACATCCACCGTACTACCAACACTGTCGACACCTACGGCAACATCCTCACGCACAAAAGCACCATTTCCCTCAATCACGTCGTCAACAAGTGGAAGCCCTCTCTCATGCATATTCACATTATCACCAAAACCAACATACTCATAGAGAAAATCATCATCTAAGTTATCAAAATAAGGAGCAATGATTTGAGACGGGATCGATGAGCAAGGAGAAATGGAAGCAAATGGAAACTCATTTTCATAAAACTTCGCATCTCGAGACACAAAATAGTCATCAGTTTCAAGATCATAGAGTTTCCACCCTTTTTTACTCTGTGGATAACCAACAAAAATGCATTTTCTACTCCGACTCATGAATTTATCCCTTTTAGACTTGTGATTAGAAGCGTAACACAAGCATCCAAAAACACGCAACTCAGCAAAAGAGGGAGGACTACCAAACAAATGTTCATAAGGAGTTTTATTGTCGAGCAAAGCAGATGGAGTTCTATATATTAATGATATAACTTGCAGCCAAAGCACAATTACCCTAAAATTTTAAAGGAAGATTGGCTTGAAAACGTAAGGCCCGAGCTACATTCAAAATATGAGGATGTTTACGCTCCACTCTCCCATTTTATTGAGGGGTATGTATGCATGAAGTTTGGAATAGAATGCCATTTTTATTAAAATAATCTTTCATGCAGTTGAACTCCGTTCCATTATCACTACGCACAATTTTAATTTTTGCATCAAACTGTCTTTCAATCATAGCAAAGAAAGAACTGAACATCTTAAACACTTCAGTTTTATCAAACAAAAGATATACCCAAACTACTCTAGAATAATCATCCACAAGAGTAAGAAAGTAAGATGCACCACAAGAAGGAGTATGATACTTTCCCCAAATGTCACAATGTATGATTTCAAAACGCGAAGTTGCTCTACTATCACTAACAGGAAAACTTTCTCTAGTTTGTTTAGCTTGATGACACACACCACAAGCTTTATTCAAAATACTACTAGAGCTATCAATAAAGGGTAGAGATCGCACTACTTTTTCCGAGGGATGACCAAGTCTTCTATGCCACAACTCAGGAGTAGTGATCCCGTCCACATTTAATGCATGAATCCTCATAGCATCTCGGAAGTAGTAAAGTCCGTCTCTCCGTTCACCTACTCCAATCAGGGTCCTCAAGCGTTGGTCCTGTATAACACACAATGTTTTAGTGAAGTGAACAACACAATTCATATCATCCGAAAGTTGAGACACAGATATCAAATTGCAGTTTAATTTGGGAACATATAATACATTCCTCAGAACAAAACCGTCACTCAACCGCACTTCACCTTGTTTAGTGGACGAAGTTTGCTTACCATCCGGGATTCCCACATGACACTCAATCATATCATGCACATTACTCAACAAATCAACATTTCCAGTGACATGATGCGACGCACCAGAATCAATAAGCCAAGAAGAGTTAGAGAGCTCACCACTCATGCGATCATATTTTGTACGGAGGAAGAATTACCAAGCAAATCCAAGATGCATTGCCACTGCTCGCTAGTCATACCCGGCATGCCATGGTCAGTGCTCGAACTTGCTGCCCCACTGTTATTTTCACTCATCACAGCAGCCACAGTGGGATTCGCATCTCCTCTGCCTCCTCCTGAACGCTCACCATGCTGCTGGTTTGGACGCGACCCGCTGCGTCCACCACGACCACCCCTATGCTCAGGATAGCCATGTCTGGACCAGCAAGTCTGTTCATCGTGGTCTCGTTGCTGACAATACGTACATAAAAAAGATGACTTGTCACCATCAAAGCGAGGCCGAGCGTTTTGGAAACCGGCCCCTGATTTCACCGCCATGGCCCGAACTTCTTCTTGTTCCATTTGAGTCTTGGAAGCCATGAACATTTGATAAGCTCGATCAAGCGATGGTAACGGGTCTTGAGACAAGATGGTGGAGCGCATATTACCACACCAATAAACATTCACACCATACAAGAAATCTTGAAGGCGAGCTTCATCCAAGCGAGCTTGAAGTTGAACGACAATATCACGCTTACAACCCCCGCACTTGCAAATCGGCAAGGGATTATACGTGGTGTTATGGTCAAATTTGGCATGACCCAATGTTGTAGCCGATGTGAGAAGACGTTACCTATAAGTCCTATCTTCGTGCAACTAACAATAAAGTATTATGGAGAGTCAAAGTTAGTTCCTACAATCATGGAATCTTGATCCCACTATTCAACAAAGTCAGAGATATTCAAGGGCTGAAACAGCTACACTAACAAGATGATTATCTCCCACAACTGGTTAGTGGGGAGGAAATTAAGGAGCCATTATGCAACAATATTCTACTACCAATGCTACGATGGAGGCTATAAAAGAGCTCATGTATCTCACGGCAGGGAGGATACACCCAAGGGTCATCTACTCACCTACTATTATTTATTCCCTCCATCTTAATACTACTGCCATACTATTCATCCATTGTTTCATCTTGACAAAAAATATATCATCACCAAATAGAAAGTCTAACTCCACCTAGCTAGCTCCACATAAAGTCCACTATGAGTATAGAAATCTAATATTGTTTATATGAGGCAAAAGTCATACAAAGCCAAATTCCCATGAAGATATTATACATCCACCATTATATATTACAAGCAGTGCCTTCAACCACTACTATATCCTAAGCCTACCACGTACACGCATGAACCAATTGTCCAACCATGCAGCTATATGGGAAAGTTATCGACGGCAAGTGTCTTAGTACTACAAATGTCCCATTGTATATTTTTGTTCATATTTCTTCAGGCTATACATATATGTGCTCATACAATGTACTTGTAATTACAATGGCTTTAACGCCCGAACCACAGTGTATTGGTGGACTCATATCCACCCGTGGTTTTTACCTATCTTCATTGGGGTTTGCCGCGTCAGTATTTCTTGTCTTCTCTTCCTTTATTTTTGTCACTTAAATTCCGTTCTTTATTTTTCTTGTTTTAATCTAGTTATCGGTGTCCCATCCAAAGATTGTCCCTTGAGCGATTTTTGGCATAAACAATTTGGCGGCCACCGTGGGGCCGATGGCTAGATGCCTCCATCTTGACACATATCTGCAAAATTCCCTCTTAATCACAAGAAATCAATCTACCCTCATGTGGTCCATTATGGTAGTTTCTTCCAGTTGCTGGAACTTCTTCTTATGTCATCAAGATGAAGCTGGAAAGTTTTTTCACGCCAATCACGAGGCTAGAAAGTCATATAAACCGTGAACAACTTCCTACGCCAACATGCTGACAGCATATGAAGACAAGTGGAAGGCGCCCTTGGTTGGACTTGTTAGCAACATGAAGATGTCCAAGTACTAGTGCAAAGAAGGAATTTGCGAGAGATATATAAAACAATAGAAAGAAGATTTGCACACTGATTTGTCTTCAGCCACAAATGGTGACAAGTAAGCTTTAATGTATTATTATAGTCAACATCACTCATAGGTACGCTTTAATATTCTTTCAAGGCTTCATTCCTCTAGCTGTCATTGTAGCTTACATGTTGTGGGAAGTGTATTTAGTAGCTAAGTTATTTATTACACTTGACTATCACATGTCCACACTAACATTCATTGTTATTTCTATGAAGCTAAACCTTCTATGACAATAATGAGTAAAGTTATTATTACTTCTTTATAAACTAACGTGAAGTGCAATATGAAAATCTTTTTTATCGAGATTGATACCAATGTTTAAACTAAAGACAACATGACACTACAAAGTTGGATCAGGTTACAACATGTCTTATAAACACATCAATGGTGATAGACAACATTGTCAGGTTCCGTAAGGTGACGACTATCCAGTTGACAGTAAGGCTCGCGACATGGAAGCTGGGCGAATAAGGAACTTGATGTCAACACTTGACACCATAAGATCTAAGCAAAAGCCAAGCAGTCAGCCAAAATGCTAAGTGACTTCTAACCTATTTGGTTATTAGATTCATTCGTCTCACTACATTCATGTTTATTCAACTCCTCATATACATGGCTAGCACGATTAACAATTGTTATTATATATCCATTCACAATGCGTGCTTATGCATCATGTCTTTCGTATAATATGTGCATCGCAACATCAAACTTTGTTTTATCTTCTACTTCACAAATCAATCACATAGCAATTACATTCGTGAAGCTTGGACTTATGAGAATTATTGTAACAAGAACAAGGTTAAGTTGTACACTTCTTTTTGCTTTAGGGGTAAGATATCAAGTGTCGGACGTAAGCAGTAGCGAGTCAGACATAAGCTGTCTAATATCGGAATAAGCTGTCATCTAATTTTGCGTCTAACTTCAGTCCAAAACTAAGTTCGATATGTGAAGGCCTCTGTTTTGTCCTAACGTCGCCACAGGAGGACATGATAATATGATTTAATTGTTGTGACTTTTAGATTGTAGCTTATGATAATTTTTGTCATGACTTTGAAAGCGATTGACAATGATGCTTATAGAATTTGAGCACATGTACAACGTTAGTCAAAGACTTAAGCATCACGGGGGCTCGACATCAGCTATGATTACACACTATCACTCAAAGAAGTCTAAGATCTCAAGTAGATAAAGATGCTAGAAACTTTCGATGTCATCATGATATGAAATACATTTAAAAAGGAGCAGATGGAGAATACATTGGGGGATGACACCAGCATGACAAAGTCTGACATTAAGATGTCTTTTGCCATTAACGTCGTCAAGCAAGTTACAAATTGTGATCATTGTCGATGCCACTTAGGTATGCTACAAAACTCTTTCAAAACTTTATTTTCTATGCTATAGTCCATACGAATGGGAAGAAGACTTAGTTATTGAATTATCCATTGCACTTGACTATAACGTATTTACACTAGCATTTACTCTTGTTTTCTTTATTAGCTCAATGATAACTCTTTTGTGTTAGAAAGTGACAAAGAGATTATTACTTTTGCTTGAACTAATGTCAATCACAGGATTTAATCCCTTCGCCACGATTGCTTGAAATGTTTATAATTTTATCAAAGACATGTAAAGCTAACATTAATATGTAGATTGAAAACAGTTTAACACAATGACGACAACGCTTATGACCACAGTCATGACAGTGGCGACAAGAATCAATTGACGAATGGACATGTCACCCACGCTTTGCATTATGACGATTCGTATGGGTATCAAACATCATCAACGAGTACTCGATCCTAAAGTCACTCAATCTTCTAGTAATTTCGTTCCTCCTTCATTGTTGATTTTATTTGTTTCACTTTATTCTTTGCAATTGTTTGTCTCTGTTGCTTACACTCTAATGATTCTCATCATCTCTTACATATGTTTCGACGGTCTTGACTATCTCTTATTTATAATACATATATTTCTATCATACTTCTGAAAGTACTTCTTACTTACACCTCCAAAGAGTGGCCATCGCGTTTACAATTCGTTTTGCAGATCAATCACTTAGTAATGACATTGGCAAAATTCGGATTCTTGAGAAGTACCCTTGTCCATTGACTCCAAACGCCAAACATCATTTGTTTGACACCATACAAGACATTCATCGCCAAAAACCAGCGTTTGTCATCAACGTCAAGAACAATAGACAACAAGTATGTTAAAAACAAACGTGACCATATATGAGATGATGTCAAATGACAAAGAATCCCAAATATTACAAATCTTAGGGGACGACAGCACATAGTTAGCAGTTGAGGCGCTACGACGAGAACAAATCGTTGGTGTTCCATGACCAGTCACTAACGCTGATAAAACTCATGAATTATGCAATTCTTACCCGTACCATTGACCCCCTATGAATTATTTGTTGCTAACATTTGAACGATTCGTTGTGTTTCTTATCTATTACACATGTTTCATCGTTGGTCCTTACAAGTACTACTAACTTGGTTATTACAAGAACAATCGTTGTCATATCCTTTCTTTCGCAGAATAAATGTTGGACGAGAGTCTCATGATGTCAGATGTCGAATGACGCAACGTCTGCCTTAAGGCGACACGACGCCGGTCAAAAGACGACGCGATGCCTGTCCAAACGACGCACGCCTATCTCCAGATGATTGTGGCACTAGTCAGAAGACGATGTGACACATATCTCTAGACGATACCATGCCTGTCACCAGAGGACGCGATGATAGTCACTAAGCACCAGAATAACATAGGGTCCAACGATGATCTCACAAACGTGGATTACACAAAGTTTACAAAACCATGGAAAATGCAACGAGTCAATAGCATCACATGACATCAGTTCACATGATCTATTAGCTATGACGACATAACAACATTCCTAAGGTACTCATTTTTCGTTTCTCACATACTCAGCACATATAGTTTAACGCCAGATATCGGCAGACACACTAACGATTACTTCATTTATTATGTTTAAACATTACACCATAATCAGGTAAAAATATACATATGTTCATGCCACACGCAGTATTTACACATGTCGCCTAAACGACACAAATAGACATACATTGACGCATTTAGACACATTATATATTTCGATGGTAAAATAATTTATATGTCATGACATCCGTATTTCAATCTAAATGGAGTTTCGTAATGATGGATAATGCATTGGCTAAGTGACATTAGATGATGTGGTTAGCTATGATGGCATATCGACATGGGACTATATTTATGCCTAAATTCACTAAAGCACCTAGTAAGACCTTTGAGTTTAACATTGTGTATCAATAGATGCACCTATGACTATTTCATTGGTTGACTTAAGCTATTGCATCTTGAGCTAATGCATACATATGTTCAAACACACAAAGCGTCCATACCTACGAAAACATGCATAAATGTTTTTTGATGATGTGTAACCTATGACATAACATCTGCATCATAATAAAACAAGGCGACATCGCTTATAAGGCAGCCTGGAAAGAACCTTAATGATTACAATAGAATGACTAAGGTTATACTAAGACACTCTGATTGCTTTGATGCCAGAATCTCATGCTTTGACATCTTGAGCGGCTTTATCGCCAGACTTTGTTCCACCATACTTTAACCTACTTTATCGTCAGATTCGTCCCACAACAATTTAGATGGCCATTCCGCCAAATCTCCCTCGATGATGCTTCAAGTGGCCATGTCGCCAGAATTCTTTCTACGACATCTTAAGTGGCCATGTTGCCAGATTTCCCCCTATGATATGTTATATGACATACGAATTAACTTCGCTCTATATATTCATTCCGAGACTCTTTATTGGTCATGTCGCCAGCAAACATGCGATAACAAAAGAACCAAGGCACCTTGAACGACTCCGACACCAGTGTACGACGCATATGAAATGATCCGTTACGAATGTCAGCATTAGTTGTGACACTAGCTCATCTTCAACGACAAATATCACTCATTTACGATGCGACAGAGTTTCAAAGTGACATTCATATAGTTTTGCTTGTAAGCAAATGACTTTGTAATGACAATCAACGAAGATCAATGACGTCAGTAGGCATGACGATGAACAAAAGTCATCGGACGAAAGACACATGAAGACTATTTTCCTAATCTCCGACATGCTTCAATTAGGAAAATGGGGGCTAATTGTTATGGTCAAATTTGGCATGAGCCAATGTTGTAGCCGATGTGAGAAGATGTTACCTATAAGTCCTATCTTCGTGCAACTAACAATAGAGTATCATGGAGAGTCAAAGTAAGTTCCTACAATCAAGGAATCTTGATCCCACTATTCAACAAAGTCAGAGATATTCCAGGGGTGAAATAGCTACACTAACAAGATGATTATCTCCTACAACTGGTTAGTGGGGAGGAAATTAAGGAGCCATTATGCAACAATATTCTACTACCAATGCTACGACGGAGGCTATAAAAGAGCTAATGTATCTCACGGCAGGGAGGATACACCCAAGGGTCATATACTCACCTACTATTATTTATTCCCTCCATCTTAATACTACTGCCATACTATTCATCCATTGTTTCTTCTTGACAAAAAATATATCATCACCAAATAGAAAATCTAGCTCCACCTAGCTAGCTCCACATAAAGTCCACTATGACTATAGAAATCTACTATTGTTTATGTGAGGCAAAAGTCATACAAAGACAAATTCCCATGAAGATATTATACATCCACCATTATATATTACAAGCAGTGGCTTCAACCACTACTATATCCTAAGCCTACCACACGCATGAACCAATGGTTTGTTCTTGCATCCTTTTTTTCAGTTGAGCAAATTGTATTTCATTTATGATTGTGGTGCTCACAACAATTAATACCTTAGTTTGCAGGTGTCAGACTGTCATTGACATACTAGTGAAGCATGCCTATGACAATGTATCGAGGTTCACCTCTAAACAAAAGGATGCCATAGGGAAATTGTGGGTTTCAATACGGGAGCAACATAATCGTCGAAAACATGGGAAGTCAATTTCTGGTAAGCTTGATGTGACTGTTTTTGAACTGCTTCAGGAGAAGTATTCTAATGAGAAGATCAGCATTCGCCGTGCTGTTGGGGGTACGGGGGAACGCCGCTGTCAGCAGTGGCTTGGTTGATTGGCTTTATCATTCTTAGACTGTACTAGCTAACTGAAAATATGGTGTCAAGATATCTGGGATAGAATTCCAATTCCATGGAGTAGAAAGAGAGCTGTAAGCTGCAATTGTATATACTGTACTTTTATTGATTATAACATTCTTTTATTTTTGTTCACATATTTTGATATAAAGATACATTAGTACATCACCAATAGTCACCACAAGAACAAAATCCTTCTGAGAAATGGTGGAACCGATTGCGGTATCTAACTATGATGTTTCTCTTATAGATCTTGGAGAGGTGTTTTGTAGTAGTATGACAATCGTTGCAAACCCTCAGATTCTTCACAATTCGAACAGGTGTACCCGGAGGCCGGAGCTGTGCTAATGAGGCCAAAAGTCATGGTAATCTTCTCAGTGTGATACTTGAGTGACTGCTCCTTTTCTATATCTTCTATGTTTAGTAGAACTAGACCTAGTTATTGGACAGGGTAGCCCAATGGCTAAAGGGTTAGGGTCAAATTTACAGGGCTTTTATTGGACAGGGTTTTATTGGACAAGGTCATTATTGGACAGGGCCATTATAGGGGCCAACAAAGAAACATAATAATTTTGAAAAATAAAATAGGTTTTGTAAAAACAATTACATATTTGGATTCGCATTCATTTATACTCACTTTTGGCTTTTTTTGTTCCTTGTTTTTCTTGCTCGTTTACCGACCCGCCCATTATCGACCCGCTATCGGCCCGCTACCCGTTTGGCCCGACCCGCTACCGACCCTTTATGAGGTGACCCTCTTATGACCCGACCCGCTTCCGACCCGCACTGACCCTGACCCACCCCGCCCAATAACCAGGTCTAAGTAGAACTACTGAAGTGTCTGGCTTATAGCCAGCCGCCTTCAGTTTGCAAATTATCTCATCCAGCATACCATCAATATTTTTGAATTCTGGATGTGCCTGAACTCTTGTTGTAAACTCATGCACTGAACAATTTACCTCAATACAACTATATCCTGGTTCCTTCTTCATCATTCTGTTTTTCATGTGTGTTCTAATACTTGCTACATCCTTCCATCTGTTTTCTATTACATAGATATTGGACATAAGAACATTATGACCACAACTCTCATGATCTATTTCAAGTAATTTATTTGCAACTAATTCCCCCAAAGTAGGGTTCTTATGAACCTTGCAAGCAGCAAGCAAAGCACCCCATATGATTGTATTAGGTTTCATAGGCATGCTTTCTACCATTTCATATGCTTCTTGAAGCAATCCTGCTCACCCAAGAAGATCCACCATGCAACCATAGTGCTCAATCTTTGGTAATAAGCTATACTTGTTTCTCATGTTTTCAAAAACCCTCTTTCCTTCTGTTACCATCCCCGAGTGACTACAAGCGTTAAGCAATCCAATAAAGTGACATCATTAGGCTTTATGTGCAATTTCTGCATTTCAATAAAGAGATCCAAAGCTTCCTTTCCAAAGCCATGCATACCAAGCCCCACTATCATACAATTCCACATGCATAAATCTCTAGTTGTAGCTTCACTGAAAAGCCTGTAGGTCGTGGTTATATCCCCACACTTCGCATACATATCAATTAGAGCAGTATCAAGTACCAAATCGTGTCTTATTCCTTGTTTGTCTATGAATGCATGAATCCACGTTCCCATGTCAAGTGCACGCAATTTTGCACACAAAGATACAAGGTTAACCATTGTTACTTCGTTACACCATATTTTCTCATTAGAACAAGGAGATCAATTGCATTCTCAATGCAATCTGCTTTTGTATAAGCTGATATGAGAGCAGTCCAAGTCATAATATCTCTCTTATCCATCGTATCAAAAACTGCTTGCGCGCTGCTGATATGACAGCATTTGCCATACATGTCTACTAAAGAAGTAGCCAGTGACAAAGTCATGGCAAACCCATTTCGAAGAACATAAGCATGTAGCTGCTTTCCCAAGACTAAAGCCTCAACTGTTCCACATTCTGAGATTAAGCTTAGCAAAGTGATTTCATTCGGCAGAATCCCATCTTCTATCATCTGCCTGAAAAGATTTACACCATCCTCTAAAGCATTACAATGGATATAGCCCACGATCATTGCTGTATACGAATAAATGCTCTTTTCTGCGAGTCGATGGAAGAGGGCTCGTGAAAGAGCTATATTCCCACTCTTAGCGAGCATATTCATTAGAGAAGTTGTCAGATTAGCACCCAACTGATCCATGCTTCTTTTCTTGATCAGATAACCAAGCATGGGTCTTGATAATTTCGTGTTTCCGACATCTGCCATAAGGTTTACCATGCTAATCATTGTACTCTCATTAGGCTTCACTAAGTTAAACTGCATATCTTTGATCATTTTCATTGCTTGATCAAACATCCCGTCCTTTATGTAACCCCTATTCATCACATTCCAAGAAACAACATCTCTTTTTGGCATTTTATCGAACACAAAGCGTGCATATCCCAAAAACCCACATTCACTGTACATTTGGATCAAAGTATCCCGCACAAAAACATCAAAATGTAACCCATATTTCAATGCAAACCCATGAATTTCTTTCCCTGAAAATACCCATCTAATCTGTACACAAGTTTTTAAAAGAAAGGAAACTATAAAGCTGTCAATTTCAAAGCCCATTTCTTTGATTTGGGCATATAAGTTTAATGCACATTTTGGTTCATTATTCTTGTTATAAGATCTTATAAGGAAATTAAAACGAGCAATTGGAGTTGAATGTAGTTGTAAAGTGGGATGAATTTGAAGTTGGTTCTGAAAGCGGGTTTTAAGTAAGTAGGCATGAATTTACTTTGTTTCATCAAGGCTGACTTGATCATGATTTGATGGTTGATTATGTGGGTTTTGGAAGTTGAGTTTGAATGAAGGAAGACTTGGTAGTGGGTGTGGTTGGATTGTGAAAGGAGTGAAGGAAGGAAGAAGAGTGGGTCGTGTTGTCGCCATTATTTGGCGCGGATAAATGTTTAAGGGGGTAAACAATTTTATATCACAAATTGTTGGAAAAGACGGTCTCACGTTCGTCTTAACGTAAGACTTGCCCAAATCCAAGAGATATGTTTTTTAAAAACGGACCGCGTCTCACAAGTTCTCACGATAATATTTTTGGCGAATTAGTTAATGTTTTTGGCCAATTAGTTACGTATTTTAGCACAATAGTTTAGTGCGGGTAATTTATATGTAGACTTACATTATTTTTTAGTTAACATATCCAGTACATTAGTTAGTGTTGTTCTATAATTAGTTAAGATCTATTGAGCATTATTTAGTTTCCAATATAAACGAAGTAATAACTTTTTTATAAATCTAAAATGTCAAATACAAAAGACAACCTGAAAAAAAAACTTAAAACAACCTAGCATTTGAAGTAATTGTACCAATATCAGTTTGGTTCTTGGAATTTATTTTTTTAGTTTTCTTAAAATTACTTTTCTTCCTTACACTTCTTCCCTTTAATTTGTTTTTGCACGATCGGAGTCTAAAATAACCAATGTAGTTGTACTAGATGAGCATTGTTCTTCTATAATTGGTTTTGTATTTAAGACTTTGGTTATATTTGCAGCAGTAGTCTTGTAGACTTTTTGCAGTACCTTTCTTGCATCTTCATTATCTTGACTTTTGAGAATGAGATTGGAGAACTTTCTTTCGATTTCATATCACCATGGGGTTATGTTGTTTATAACTGCTCCAGAGATTTCTCTTTTCCACACTTCGCTCTTTGCAAATCTAGTCCACCTTTTGCTCATGTACCTATGTGGTATTGTTGTGATTGAACAAATGAGATGTGTTATAATCTGGTTTTTATGTTATGACTAATATATTTCAGCGGTTAACTAATATACTTCACCACTTAACTAATGTACTTAACCGCTTAACTAATATACTTCATCACTTAACTAATTCATCCCGAAGCAATTTGAGTCTAGCATAACTAATAGGTTCAAGCGCTTAACTAATTTTGGTGCTGGTTTGATGCACGCGCGTGATGTCAGCATGACATCAGCTGGTCTCATATTAACACTAACGTGAGACCGTCTCTTCAACAACGGACTCATTTTATATACTCGGGGAAGGGGGAAGGGGGAAGGGGGGAAGGAAGGTTATGACTTGTGAAAGTTGTGATATCCATTTGAAATTATTAAAATGCCTTTATTTACTTAGCAGACTCCAATTAGGTTTTGGCCTATTAAATATTAATTACAACTAAAGGGCTTGTGAATGATAGGTTAAACAAATCTGGAAAATGATAATGTAAACAAGATACACATATTCTTTAGTGTTCTCTATTCAATAAAAAAACACTTGGACTAATACTTCATATTCGTATAATTTACATTGCGCGGATTCTTTTAATCCATAAAAACTTGACAAAGAGGCCACGCAACATTTGTAGAAAATCTTGTACCCTATGAACAACAATTTCCCAAAACTTGGTTGGGATTGTTATAACCTTGTACGTAGGGATGTCAAAACCGGTTAACGGTACAGGTTCAGGTTGATCCAAACAGGTTCAGTTCATTTTCAGTTCTGGTTGAATCAAGCCATCTTGTCTGACAATTCAATTCAGGTTAGTTCAGGTCATTTCAGGATAGGTCATAATAGGTTGCCTTTTTTCAAATGAACAGTTCAGTTCGGGTTCAGGTCATTAACGGGCGGATCAATATCAATTCAGTCCAAAATGGTTCAGGTTAATATAGGTCAACGATAATGAACATTATGTTTCAGGTTGAACTCGGGTTATATCGGGTTTTATTAGAATGTCCATTACGGCGGAAATTGACAAAATTTTCGGGTTAATACTATTTTTTGTGGTTACGCTCTAATTCATTTAAACCTTAATCTAGATTAGCTTATCGAGTTTCCTTGGATTCTTAGGTCATCGTATCGGGCCGCCTTTGTGTTTATAAAATAAATAGTTTGATAAACTTGTCTTATATGAATACGGAGTAACTATATTGTATATTCGTGACTTCGGGGATGACAAAAAAATAACATTTAAAGATGTGTTCGAAGTTGCTTTAGAAATTAATGTGCATAAAAATCGAGTGCATATCAATACTACGGAGTACACATCAGCACAAATGCAAGAGCAATTTAATATGATGCAATATCTGCATTTTTTCGTATTTCATTTTTATATGAGATATAATAATTATATTACTAATGACTTAATGATATATAATAAAATTATTTCAAAAATTATTTAAATTGATGAAAGAGATTCGATCTTTCCTCTTGCGAGGCTTGAAGGTGTCTTTATTTTTTATAGAATAGATTGTTATACAAGCTATGACAAGCATAAAATACCTTAATAAGTTGGAGTATCGCAATAGGATGCATTTGTTAAACTCAGTATTTAATAAATTGAGTATATAATGTTTGTACACCATGAATTTTTTTTTTTTTTTTTTTTTTTGGCAACAAGAACAAACAACACAAGGAACCGAAAGAACCCTAATAAGGAATCAAGTCACCCTTTCTTGCCTTAACGGCTAGGATATGAGCTTGATTCACTTCATGCCTACTTACTTTATTTATTTCAAAGTATTGGAAGTTCTTACTTTTCAAAATGATGTCCTGAACTAAGCTAGCAATGATGAAAGGAGCTGATCCTCTTAGAAGCGACTGAAGGAGCTCAGACGAATCGGTAGCAATGCTAATGGAATTAAAACCAACTGAGTGTGCTTCAATGATACCTTTAAGCAATGCATAAGCCTCAGCTTGAAGAGCGGAGGAAGCAAATATCTTTTTACCTCCTTCCATAACCTTTATCCCATTGATAAAACCAACCCATCCAATTCCTGCTGAATTCATGTTATTCTTCTTTTCTCCCTTTTTCCAAGCCCCATCAACCATTATACGGCACATCGACCCATGACAAACACCAAGTTTAAAGCACAACGAATTAGGGGGTGACTTTATCTTCTTCTGCGCTTGTTGAAAATCATCAGCCTTTTTACTTCTTTGATCTTCATCCTTTAAGTGTTGTTGCATTGCGTTTAAAATCTCAGTGGGGCTAGGATCAGACCTCCTGAAAACTATATTGTTTCTATGAAGCCAGATTGACCATAGAGTGGCAATAAACTCCTTTCCTCTAGCAGAATTACACCCATCTTTCTTCCAAAAAAATCTCAAGAAGTTCTTAATCCATTCCTCAAAAGGAATTTGACAATGCTGCTGAGCTCTTATGCCTAGATTTGAACTACTCCAGACTCTTGACGAAATCTGGCAATCCCTGAAGAGATGTTGCTCGGACTCTTCTTCAAGATTGCATAGGTTGCAAAGCGGCTTTACTGGAATACTCCTTTTACGAAAATTTAGGTTAAGAGCAAGAGCTTTGTTTAAAAGCCGCCAAAGGAAAAATTTCCATTTTGGGCGAATGTCAAAAGCCCAAAGTTTACGCCAGAACTTAGAGTCTTCCATTGAAATACGCATCCCACCAACTTTCATTTGAAGTGCTGCGTAGACCTCCTTGATTCTAACCTCACCTGTTCTGGAATCACTCCAAACATAATCGTCTGTGGCTATTTCATATGGAATATGAGTCGCTAAAATTCTAACAGCAGACTCACGCTTGAACATTTTCCAAATGATGGAAGAGTCCCAGCATTTTCTATCTGTTAACATCAAATCTTGAACCAACTCAAGAGAGAAAGCCCCTAATTGTATCCCTTCCTTCACCGCTAAGGGCGCTCCGACGACCCATTTATCTTGAAGAATTCTAGTATGACCACCAGACCCAATTCTTTTTGAAAACCCCTCTCTGCATTCTTGAACTGCTCTACAGAGACCTCTAAATCCCCACGAAGCTCTACCCAACTTGCTATTACGCAACACAAGATCAACAGGGGAACCCTTATATTTAGCGCAAAGAACTTTACTAATCAAGCTCTCTTTATTGTAGTGGATTCTGCCAGCTTGCTTAAGAAGAAGTGCTTTGTTGAACAAATGAACATTTCTTATTCCTAGACCTCCTCCTCCCTTAGGGAGCTCAAGAATTTCCTTCCTCTTCCAAAAAATCGGCTTAGCTTCAGAAGACCCTCCCCCACAAGAAACGAGCAAACATCGCATTCAGTTTGTCAGCTAAAAGCTTCGGGAATAAGAATATTCCCAGGGTATGTAGACAGAGCGAAGCAAGGATACTATTAATGAAGAGAAGTCTACCAGCATGCGAAAGAGCTAAATTATGCCAGCTGCTAATCCTTTTTTGAACTTTCTCAATAAAGGGGTTAAATTTGGAGGAACTTCTACCATCCACCTCTATATTGCAACCCAGATACTTCCCTATTAAATCAGCAGAGGGAGTTCCAATAATATTACGCAGAGATTCTTTGAGACTGATTGAGATATTTGGGCTAAAGGTGATGAGAGATTTATTATAATTAATCACTTCCCCCGAGATCCTACTGAACTTGGTTAGAATGTCCTTAATGGCAGAGCAGTAGTCAGGTTTGGCTTTAAAGAAAAAAAGAGAGTCATCAGCAAAAAATAGATGTGAAATATTTGGGCCTCCACGAGAAAGCGAAATACCCTGCAGCTTTCCCGACTGCTGAGCTCTACAAATCATTCGAGAGAGAATTTCCATAACTAAAATAAAAAGGTATGAGGAAAGCGGATCACCTTGCCTCAAACCTCCAGTGGGCTTGAATTTTCTCGAAGGCTCTCCATTGACTATCACCGCATACGTAACCGTCGTTACGCATTGCATAATCCAGTGTTTGCACTTAGGGGGAAAACCCATCTTATCAAGAAGCCATGCCAAAAAGTTCCAGTTTACCTTATCATAGGCCTTAAACATGTCGACCTTATGAGCCGCTAAAGCTTGACCGCTTTTTTGTTTTTTGCCTGATCTTACACATTAATTCATGAGCAATAAGGCAGTTATCCCCAATTAACCGTCCTGGGACGAAAGCATTCTGAAATGGCGAGACAATACTCTTTAAGATTGGCTTTAACCGATTTGTGATGAGCTTTGAGACGATCTTATAAATGACGTTGCACAAACTAATCGGCCTGAATTGACTTGCATCCTCTGGTCTCTCTATTTTAGGGATCAGACATATATGAGTGAAATTCCACTCTTTTAGCATGAACCCATGCTCCATGAAATGCTGAACAGCTGAGAAAACATCATTCTCAACTAACGACCAATTCTTTTGATAAAATATGGGGGGAATGCCGTCCGGACCAGGAGCTTTCAGGCCATTCATTTGGAAAACCACCGATTTAATTTCATCCTTTGAGGGAGGCTTTTGCAACTCTTCGAATTGAGACGACGAAATTTAGGGAACAAGGTCTTCAATTTCCAGAATATCGTTCCAAAACTCTTCGTGATCATTGGATCCTTGAAAAATATTTTGGAAGTAGTCAACCAGGATAGACTTAATCTCGCCTTTTTTCGACTCCCAAATTCCATCCTTATTTTTCAGCATCAGGATCTCGTTTTTCTTTTTCCTAGATTTGGCTTTCCTAAAAAACCACTTAGAGTTGGTATCCTCTGAAACCAGCCACTTGCTTTTCGCTCGTTGCTGCCAAAATTTGAAAGTGGTGGAGATCTTGTCGATCTGCTCTTTCTTGATTGCATCATCAATCATTCCTAAATCTTCGGAATCCAACCGCAACTGAACATTTTCACATTCCGTCATAGGACCATTCCAGACGATGTTGTGCTTCTTTGTGAAATCTTTGCTCCACATGAACAAATTGTATCTTATCGCTGCACATTTCCTCGCGATCTTATACATGGGGGAACCATTAAACTCTCCATTCCATTGAGTATAGATGAGGTCTTTGGCTTCTTTGAAATCAAGACACTAAGCTTCCAATCTAATAGGGCTTCGCTTTTTAGGAATTTCTGGGTTTGTGAATAAGATAATTGGACTATGATCAGAAACGAGGATAGGAAGATTTAGAGTTGTAGCCTCCGGGAAAGAGTGAAGCCAATTTTCCGAAGCGTAAGCCCTATCGAGCCTTTCGTATATCCTTTCGGAACCTTGACGATTATTACACCAAGTGAACTTTGGTCCATGAAAATTGATTTCAGAAATTTTTAAGTCACATCTCCATTGCGAGAAAGAATTTTGGCCCTGGATAGTTGTTGAACCTCCTTTCTTTTGAGACGAGAACTCGACTTGATTAAAGTCCCCTAAAATTACATAGTCTAGAGAACTTTGGCTGATTTCCGCTCTAATATTGTCCCAAACTCTATCCCTAAACTCTAAATAGGGAGAACCGTACAGCAAGATCATCATCCATTCATAGTCATAATTAGAGGTTACATCAGATATCTTACAAGCAAAAAAGTTAGTGGTGCTGCTACAAACAACGAGATTGACACCATTAGACCAAAATAAGGCTAGGCCACCTGAGCTATTATCAGCATCAACAGAAGCAACAAAAGGGAAACCTAGATACAAAGCTAATTTATTTACAATACTAGCATTAGCCTTGGTTTCCATTAAGAACAACACTTGAGGCGAGAATTTGCGGACTAACCAACCCAAAAAAGAAATTGTAGGGGAGTCCGCAGAATTTAAACCCCTACAATTCCAAGCCAAGACTTTCATTTATCTCCGGAAGACTGATTAGGCTCAGTGTCCAAGCCCCCTGGTCCAAAGAAAACCAGACATTTGAATTTCTTAAACTTGTTTCTTACCTTCTCCTTCTTTTCTTCCCACCATTCCTCCAGCTCATTATCAACTTCTTCTAGCAGCTGATCAAAAATAGGCTCAAGGTCTTCGAATTTACGCTTCTTCTCGCATAAGAGGGCCTGCACCACAACACGCTTCGGGTTTGGAGGTCGACCCACCGCCCGCCTGGGAGCTTCAGCAGGTTTGGAAATTGGGGCCGAATCTCCAACTAGAATCTTGGGCTTCTTTTCAACCGCATATTTCTCCTCCTGCTCAAAAACTTCCTGAGGGGAAGGTGACCCCATTTTTTTAATGGAGGAATTGGGCCCCACAACTAACAGAGGATTAAGGGGAGAAGCTTCAGCATCCTCTAACTCCTTACCTGGACCAGCATCACCAACGGGCTTCTCACCAAGATCGAGCGATGCTTTTTGCATTCCTGACTCCAAACCTTCACCTACCACATTTTCTCCTCCCATCGAATGCCACACCGAAAAAATCTGCAGGTCAGCAAATTCTCTCGCGGGAAGATCGGGCACCGCTGAATGATAGGAGCTTGAAGAGCCTGTTTTTAGAGAGGAGTGAGAACCCGGTATTTGTAGAGGAGTTTGAGGGGAATTTTTCATTTCTTCAGACCATAAATTATGCCAAAAATCCGACCAATCCGAGTCGCCCGAACCTGGAACGGACTCAACAGGTGGAGCCCACCTATTATCCCCACCTTGTTCAGAATGAAAAGACGAAGCAGCCCCTTCTGAGTATAATAAATTTTCCCACGAAGCCTGAAGGTCTTCATTTCCAAATGGGAGGGTTTGGAAGTTAATTAATGGGCTCAAGAAAAGTGGGCCTAGCAACAGGAAAGGTAGGATCTTCCATAGGTAAGAAAGAGTCAAGATTCTCGAAAAAGAATGAGTTTAAAGGAAGAGGAGGATTTAAAGGTAAATTTTGAGCATGAGTGGGCGATTTTGAGGAGAGAGAGTGAGAGGTGGGAGAATCCATATTCAATGAGGGAGGAGATGCACGTGGAGAGGAGTGATGTGGCAAGCTTTTAAAAGGACATTTGAAGAAAATATCACCGAGTTCCCCAAATTTGGAACTTAAAATTGATTTCCAATTTTCGCAATGAAAATGACAGGAGTGAATTTTAAATTGGCTTTCCTCAAAAGGAAGGGGAAAAACTCCCTCTGACACTTGACTGATGGAGCCAGCTGGTTTAGGCGGCTGAAGCAGTGAATTCAACTTCTTGAATTTTTTGCCAACCTTCTTCATCTTCTTGGATTTAATTGAAAGGTCTATTTTGCCCTTAGAGAGTTTTCCTTTTCGTTGAACAAAGTGGACATGCTCCCTAATTCCCTGACGGGCCAGGTGGTCAGCCCAAATTGAATTCCAGCTCGGATGCCTCCTACTGCACTTTCCTTGTTCAAAGACCCGATGCGATGGGCCACTAGTGCGAACTTTTTTAGTTGGGTTAGGACCATCACTCGAGTCATAACTACTGTTTTGTGAGCTGGACTCACTTGAGTCGGTGATATCTTTCATGACTTCATCATCATCCTTGTCATCCTGATGATCTTCTTGATCTCCATCATTACCTGAGCTATCACTTGACTCCAAAGGCTCATAATTCTCCTGAAACTCATCCAATCGAACTTGGGTCGTGGTGAATTGAGGCATGACAGGAAGGCCTATAACTTTGTTTGTATACAGGGGGGCATGCTCTTGGCCTAGCATTATTGGAACATCGGGCTTACAAGCTAATGCAATTGCATTATCAATTTCATTCTTTGCAGCTTCCCACGACTTAGAACAACTCGAACTTTTGTGGCCAATTCGACCACATCTCTTGCAGAACACAAATACTCCTTCAAACTTGAAATCAACCCACACTGTTCTGCCTTCACCTACTTCCACAAAAAGACCCGGGATGAGAGAGGATTTAACTCTAACCCAAATAAGAGCTCTGTAGAATTTTTTTAAACCCAAGGACTTAGAATGATCATCAAAACGCAGGACTTTCCCCACTCTAGAAAGAACGAGAGTTGCAATAGAAAGAGAATTAAAGACCAATGGGAGTCCCTCCAATTTCACCCAAATAGCAGCTTCCGAGAAATTAAAAGATTTAAAAGAATCCGTAACCTTCCAAGGTTTGAGAATTAACAGAGCACCTTTAAAGTTCAAGGTGTTATACTGATGAAGCAAATCCCTTTTATCGTCAGCTTCTTTGCAATGAAAAAAGAAAAATTTGTTCTCTTTGGTGACCGTTATTCGACCCTTTGTAACCCAAGAGTCGACCCACCTTTGAATTGCGGCGACATCAAAAGATCTAGCATCTAAAAATTTACCTACCACAATTAGCGAGAAATTGAACGTGTAGTTTGCCAAGTCATCTACTGGGGGTTTGAGGAAAGGTCCTTGTTTCCTATGAAAAATCACAAAGTTTGAAGTTGACTGTGAATTTGAGTTGGCCATAAAAACGAGAATAACGAAACAAAGAGAGTTGAGAGAAGTGAAGATTAAGAAATTAAGAGACAACTGGACCAAATTCCAAAGATGAACATAGAGTAGAAAACTAAGGAAAAAAGTGAGAATGAGGAATTACAAAGACTAGGAAAAATTAGAGAAAAATAAGTTTAAAAAGAGAGGAAATATTTCATGCAGAAAACTATGAAGAAAGAGAATAGGTGATTTGAGGAGAGCAACTTAGAGAGAGAAAGTAAGAGAGAGAACCTCTTGTTCCCAAATTACCTTTCTCCGTACACCATGATTTAATTATGCACTTAATCCGACTTTCTTCATTGCTACATTGTAAAAGAGTTTGAACTTCATCGAATCGGATTAACCACTACTCAATTAAAATCAAATTATAAGTCATTATAAAATAAAAATAATGATGGTTACTTTCAGGTTAGAACAAATTTCAGTTTAGTTCAATTTAGGTTTTGTTCAGGTTTCAGTTCAGTTCAGGTTTTGTTCAGTTCAGGTCAAATAATGTAACAAGTTGATTATAGTTCAGTTTAGTTTATAAAATCTTTGGGTTTGAGACAGGTCATTCATAGTTCAGGTCACTTTCAGTTCAGGTTCAGTTTAGGTCATTAATTTACAGGCCAAAAAACGGTTCAGGCCGCTTTTAGTTGAGGTCAATTTCAGGCTAGGGCCACTTTCAGTTCAGGTTGTTTCAGTTCAGGTCATGAACAGTTCAGTTAACCCAGCGGGTCTCAACCCAAACTGACATGCTTACTTGTAAGCAGCAAGCAGAGCACCCCACACAGTCGTATTAGGTTTCATAGGCATGCTTCATACCATTTTGGCCCCGTTATTTTGAACTTATTTTGACTGAAATTAAATTAAATTAAATTAACTGAAATTAACTGAACTGAACTGAAATTAAATTAACAGAACTGAAATTAAATTAAGCGAAGCGAAATTAAATTAGCGAACCGAAATTAAATTAGCCGAAGCGAAATTAAATTAAATTAAGCGAAATTAAGCGAAATGAGAGAAACCGAACTGAATTGTATATTTAATTTTCTAAAATAATAATTATCGATAATAATCAATAAGTATTAACATAATATTTTCAATACTTATTATTATTATTATTATTATTATTATTATTATTATTATTATTATTATTATTATTATTATTATGATTATTATTATTATTATTATTATTACGGTTTTTTCACCAAATACTCCCGACTAATTAAAAAATTCACCATATACCCTCAATGTTCCAAAATTCACCATATACCCTTGAGTTTTCGAAAACATTCACAAAATGCCCTTTTTCTAACTTCCGTTAACTCACCGTTAGCTTTATTTACGATTTTGCCATCATTAACCCCTAACCCTTATTCTAATCTAACCCTAATCTAACCCAAACCCTTACCCTAACCCTAAATCTAAACCCTAATCTAACCCAACCCCTCACTCCCCCATCCCCTCCACCCCAGCCCAGTCCCCCACCCTCCCCCCGGGCCTACTCCACCGGCAAGTGGCCTCGCCTCCCCCCCCTCCCTCGGTCGATTTCCCCTACCCCCTCCCCCTCCCCGTCGATTCCCCCCCCCCTCCCCGTCGAATTCCCCTAACCCCACCCCTCCCCTTCGAACACCGGGCAACCGGGCACCAAACACCGGCGAAATTCCCCTCCCCTTCGATTGCACAAACGCACGAAATGAAAAGGCACTTAACCGGGAATCGATTTCGACGGGGTGGGGAGGGGGTGGGGTTTTGGGCATCGATTTCGACGGGGCGGGGGGGAGGGTGGGGTTTTGGGCATCTATTTCGACGGGGGGCGGGGAGGTGGGTTTTGGGCTTCGATTTCGACGGGTTCTAGGCGCCGATTTCGACGGGGTGGGGGAGTGGTGCGGTTCTCGCGACGGGGTGGGGAGAGGTGGGGTTCTCACGACGGGGTGGGGGGGAGGGCTGCTTGGGGTGGGCTTTTGAAAGGGGGCTGCGGGGGGGGTGGGGGAGGGCCGCTGGAGGAGGGAGGGGCTTGGGGTGGTGGAGGGTGGGGGAGGGGTTGCGGCTGGGGGTGGGGGGAGGGTGGGGTGGGGTGGAGGGGGAGGGGGGGGGCGGGGGCTTAGGGTTTGGGTGGGTCGGGTTTTACATTTTAGGGTTGGGGCTTAATGATGGCAAAATCGTAAAAAAAGTTAACGGAAGTTAGAAAAATGGCATTTTGTGAACGTTT
>CANSZD010001978.1:130000-464859 GCA_947648045.1 Beta corolliflora
AACTGAAATTAAATTAACTGAACTGAAATTAAATTAACTGAACTGAAATTAAATTAAATTAACTGAAATTAAATTAACTGAACTGAAATTAAATTAACTAAACTGAAATTAAATTAACTGAACTGAAATGAATTGAAATGAACTGAAATTAAATTAACTGAACTAAAATTAACTGAAAATAAGTTCAAAAGAACAGGGCCGAACATATGCTTCGTGAAGTAATTTTGCTCGCCTAGGAAGGTCACCTTGCAACCATAGTGCTCAATCTTTGGTAATAACCCTTACTTGTTTCTCATGCAAAACCATCGTTTCTTCTGTTACCATTCCCGCATGAATATAACGGCTAAGCAATCTAATAAACATGACATGATTATGCTTTATGTGCAATTTCTCCATTTCAATAAAGAGATCCAAGGCTTCATCACGACACCAATGCTTACCAAACACCATTATCATACAGTTCCACATGCATTAATATCTAGTTCTAGTTTCACTGAAAAGCCTGTAGGCCGTGGTTATATGTATATCCCCGAACAGCCACACTCCGCATACATATCAGTTAGAGCAGTATTGAGTATCATATTGATTTCTATCCCTTGTTTGTCTATCAATGCATGAATCGACTTTCCCATGTTAAGTGCAGCCAAGTTTGCATACAGCGATACAAGGCTAACCATTGTTACCTCATTAGGCCTTACACCATATCCTCTCATTAGAACAAGGAGATCAATTGCCTTTTCAATGTAATCTCCTTTTGTGTAAGTTAATATGAGAGCAGTCCAAGTCATAATATCTCTGCTCTCCATTGTAATTAGAAGTTAAAACCGCTTGTACCTTGGCCGATTTCGCAAAGATTTATCATGCATATCTCGCCGAAGAAGAAGCCAGTGACGAGTCATTGCAAACTCACTTGGATGAACATAAGCAACTGCTTTCTCAAGTCGAAAGTCTCAAATGTTCCGCAATCTAAAATCAAACTTAGCAGAGTAATTTCATTCGGCAAAAGCCCATCTTCTATCATCTGCCTAAAAAGTTCCACACCTTCGTCTAAAGTATCACTGTAGATGTAGCCCGTGATCATTGTTGTATACAAATGAATGCTCTTTTGTGCTAGTCGATCATAGACAGATCGTGCAACAGCTAAATTCCCCTAAAATGTTCCACACCTTCGTCTAAAGCATTACAATAGATGTATGTAGCCCGTGATCATTGCTGTCTACAAGTAAATGCTCTTTTGTGCTAGTCGATCATAGCGAGTTCGTGCAACAGCTAACTTCCCACATCTAGCAAGTATGCTTATAAGAGAAGATGTCAGATTAGCACCCATGTGATCCATGTTGCTGTTTTTTATCACATAAGAAAGCATAGGTTTTGCAAATTTTGTGTTTCCTACTTTTACCCGAAGATTTACCATGCCGAACATCGTACTCACTACTCACATAGGCTTCACGCACTAAGTTAAACTGCATTTCTTTGATCATTTTCATTGCTTCATGAAACCTCTTGCTCTTAATATGACCCCTAATCATCGTATTCCAGGAAACATCTCTTTTAGGCATTCTATTGAACACGAGTCGTGCATATTCCAAAAACCCACATTCTCAGTACATTTGCATCAAAGTATTCCCCACAAAACCATCAAAATGTAGCCCATTATCAATGCAAACCCATGAATCTCTTTCCCTGACAATACTTATATAAGCTGTGCACAAACTTTTACAACAACAGAAGGAACTATAAATTAGTCAATTCCAATGCCCATTTCTCTCATTTGGGCTGGGCATATATGTCAAATCAGAAAACACTTGACTAAATAGACTCATGCATATGAACAAATCAACAAGCCGTTGAAATGTTGTGATGGACTAATGCATATGAGCAAATCAAAAGTTGATGTAATCATAAATTCATAATAGAAGAAAATGATCAAACAAAACAAGCAAACAACAAATTGACCCTTAAACCCTTGCATTACTCACAACAGTATTATAGGCTTCATAGCCAACAACAAACTATACGAAGTACTTGTAATTGTGTCTTCTTAGACTTCACTAGCCAAAAAAATCGCCATAGAGCAATAACACTAATGCCTTGTGGCATTCAGAAGGTATCATATGTATGCTTCACAATGAACCATCAAAAACACACTTTAACAGACATCAGCACAATACTTTGTTCCAAAGAAGAGGCATGCATATTCACAACTAAAACCAAACTTTACTTTTACTCTACCTGTTTTTATGTACTTGCCGTTCACAACAGTAGCTGAACATATCTTCAAGTAGCTTCTCCTGCTCCTGGTGGGCGATAAAGAAGCACAGTAAAGCCTCGAGTAAAAGCTTGTTGAACCAAAAATTCACATTCAGTAAATGCAGGAATGATGAGACAGTCAATTCCCATCCCAAGCTTACCAAGACGATTGAATTCATCTTCATTATTCACCATGACACCCTTCTTCTCTCGGATGTTCTCTCGCACAGTCAGTTCGAATTTGGTTGCTATTTTCTTGTTCACTGAACTTGCAAAATTCATATCAGCTCTGTATCTTTTATACTTAGGGGTTGATTTTAGCTGCTTAACAGGGACAGAAGATGATGATGTATCAATTGAATGTGATAGTTGAACCATTACACTTTTCACCTCCAAGTCTTGGATTTCTTCAACCAATTGTGTGTCAATTTTATGCTTAAAAATGAGATCTCTGTTTTGCTGGCTAATTTGAGTTGTTGTGTCAGATAATAGCAGCTTGCACATGTTTGAAACTGCAGCGTCTGCTTCATCTTGGATGCGCACCTCAACTTACACAATGCAATTTCATCGATACCAAATCCTACCAATTCCCTTGTTGCTCTAAGCCTCATCTGCAATTCATCAGCATTCTTAGCAAATATACCAGCTACCCTAATCATTTCAGCAATTTCCTTTTCGGTTGAATCTCCTTCACTGACATTCTTCGCCTGATGGGTTAACCGAGCAACTTCATTCTTCAATTGGTTAACGGTATCTTCCCATTCTATGAATGAGTCTAAAAAGAGACATTGATTTGCGAATGAGATTTCTCATAATTATCGATCTAAAATACATCCCAAAAGCAAGAGATAATAACAAATTCCAAAAAGAAGAAAAATTCATTTATTACTGTTTTGGATTCTCTTCAAGTACCATTTTTTCTTCAAAGTTATTACTATTTTAAAAATAATTTATTACTGTTTTTTATTTTTCAAGTACTAGATATTCATTAAAATTACCAAAATTAAAGAAAAGAAGAGAAACCAGAAATATTTGAACTAACTTTTATACGTTCAAGTTTTGGATCCCTTCAATAAGCCGAGACCAAGATTATATGGTACCAAGGACCCTTGGGTCCAATGGTATCGCTTCCTACTATCTCCCACATGGGAGACCAAGGTTCAAATCTTGGTGGAAACAAAATTCCAATATTGTTGGGAGAGGGGGGGGTTTGGGGCTTGTTGGGCCTCTGGGTGAGTGGCCTTGTGCAAGGGCAGCCCAGAGGAAATTCATCTTACCACGGGTTCCCGAAAAGGAGCTAAAAAAAAATTATATGGTAAAACTTGCTAGTCTAACAAAAAGTATAATTCTATCTAAGTATTGAATTTAAAATGCATGTATATAGTTATATACATAAACGCACTAAATACTTCATAGAGGGCCCAATAGAAAATAGAAATTTTAATCTTCTACATTCCAACACAAAAAAAATACAAATGAGTACTTCTTTTATAATCATGTACTAATAGAAGTTCTATACTTCTTTCATCCTTTCAAAAGTACAGAGAATTTAGTACTTATATCAAGTCATATGTATGCATTTGGTTTAGAACTTAAAAATTGAATATTGAAAATCTTACAAAATTGAATATTGAATATTGGCAATTTTTCCTAAAACTGAAGGTTTTTGTTACTCTTCGATGTGTAATAATTCAAAATAATAATTTTCAAAAATTTCAAAGACACCTTTTATTACTAATAATAATAAAATAAGTCATATGGAGAATATAACTCCAACTTAAGGTGTAATGGTAAAACCATGAGCTTTTTAACTATTAAAACATTAAAATAGATAGTATAAGACAAGATTGTAACACATGGCTATTCATCTTACCTTGATGCCAATAAAAGAAAGTCAATGGAGCTCAAAACTAAAGAGACAACTTAATCAAAGTGTGCCTCTCATTTTACTTAGATGTGTGAATATTTTTTATTTTATAATACAAAATCTAAATCTTCAAAAATCTTTAGCGTTTAATAATTAATATATAAATAAAGGGACCAATATAATTTTAATTGAACAGGGCCTCCTTGATAAATGAACCACCCCTACTAAGTGGCATCTGACATGAGATGTATGTATACTGTATAGTAAACTAAATCTTGAGTGCAATTTGAAATTAAAAGATAAATGAAAAGTGTTCGTTATTGTAAGTTAATTTCTTTTAAAGGTATAAGTTAATTAGTTACATGTATGGGTAATTAATAATAGAGTAAAATATACTTTTGGGGACTTACCTTTCATACTTTTCATCATTTGGGGACTCACCTTTTATCTTTCATCGTTTGGGGATTGATGGTGGGGAAAGTTAAATTCTAGTGTGGTTGAGACTTAAAAAAAATCTTTTTTTCCCCACTTTCCTGTAATACGTGTACCTTTAAAACAGGGAAAAATAAAACCTATTAAACGTTTACCATGAGACTACTATCAGTTCATGTTCTTTCTTTGCAAAGAGGAATTCATGAACCATCTCTATTCTCGTCAAACAACAAAGTCTAATCTTTGCAAAAGCCAGGTACTACATCTAATTCGACCATATTTGTGTGATTATATCTAGTTTGGATAGAAACACAATTTATATAATGTGAGTTATTCAATTTTTGTGGCTATGATTGTGTACATGCATGTGGTATTAATAAGAGAATATTCTCAATCACACCCCCGCAGTCGAAGCGGGAGGAGGCCGGACGCTCAGACTGGATCTGAAATCAAGAAACAGTTGCCTCGGAAGGCCTTTAGTGAAAATGTCAGCATACTGATAAGCAGAAGGAACATGAAGAACTCGAACATGCCCAAGAGCTACCTTCTCGCGTACAAAGTGAATGTCTAACTCCACATGTTTAGTACGTTGATGCTGAACAGGATTGTGAGATAGATACACAGTAGAGACATTATCACAATAGACAAGAGTGGCCTTAGAAAGTGGACAATGAAGTTCCTGAAGAAGATTACGTATCCTACAAGTTTCAGCAACAACATTAGCAACCCCGCGATATTCGGCCTCCGCACTCGAACGAGATAAAGTAGCCTGCCGTTTAAAGGACCAAGAGACAAGATTATCACCCAAGAAAATACAGTACCCAGAAGTAGAGCGGCGGGTATCGGGACAACCACCCCAATCAGCATCAGTATAGGTGATTAATCGAGTAGGAGCAGAAGGATATAGATGCAATCCGTGGTCCAAAGTGCCCTGAACGTACCGAATAATACGTTTAAGGGCATTAAAATGAGGCTCCCTAGGAGCATGCATGAAAAGACAAACCTGTTGAATGGCATATGCTATACCAGGTCGAGTGAAAGTGAGGTATTGAAGGGCCCCGGCAAGACTGCGATACAAGGTAGGATCAAGAACAGGGTCCCCAGCATGAGCACTAAGTTTGGATTTGGAATCCACTGGAGTAGAGACAGGTTTTCAGTTACTCATTTTGGCACGGGAAACAATTTCCTCAGCATACTTTTTCTGACACAAAAACATACCCTGGGGAGTGCGAGTGATAGAAATGCCCAAAAAGAAACTCAGCTTACCCAAATAAGTCATGGAGAACTCAGACTCAAGGATGGCAATGAGTCGATATTTCAAGCGATCTGTAGATGCAGTCAACACAATATCATCAACATATAAGAGAAGATAAGCAGTGTCATGGCCATGACGATAAATAAAGAGAGATGGGTCACTTTTCCTGCACGTGAAACCAATATGACTGAGAAAAGCAACAAATCGCTGATACCAGGCTCGGGGGGCTTGTTTAAGACCATAGAGAGACTTGCGAAGGAGGCATACATGATGAGGAGCGGAGGGATCAACAAAACCCGGAGGTTGATGCATATAAACTGTTTCTTTCAAGTCACCATGTAGAAAAGCATTTTTGACATCAAGTTGGCGTATAGGCCAATTTCGACCCATAGCAATACTGAGTACTGTGCGAATAGTGGCGGGTTTCACAACAGGATTAAACGTGTCATCATAATCAAGACCAACATGTTGAGACATGCCGTTGGCTACAAGCCGAGCCTTATGTCTCTCCAAATCACCATTTTCCCTGTACTTATGTCGAAATAACCACAAACATCAAATAAAATTCACCCCTTCATGGCGAGGAACAAGATCCCATGTATGCTGGTTAATAAGAGCATTATATTCATCAGTCATGGCAGTATTCCAATTAGGGTCAAGCATAGCTAGTTTGGGATTTTTTGGTAAAGGAGAAATAGAGTGAGAAGATAAGTTGAACTGAATTTTGGGTTTAAAAATACCGTGATTAGCACGGGTAGTCGTGCGTGTAAGTGGGGGAAGAACAGGATTGGGAGGGAGTGACCCAAATTGGATGGTGGATGGGCTGGGCACGTTGGGCGTGGAATTAGGTGAGGTAGGCGCTGCATGGTGGGTAGTATATATTGGGCTGGGCCGAGTATGTGGGGATGTCAGGGGAGGGCGCTGAAGGTGAAGATGGCTGATCAGAGGAGGGAATGTGAAGTGGGCCTGCAGAGGAAAATTCCGGCACACGTGGCTGCTGGTCCACAGAAGCAGAAGGGAGTTCGGGCGTTTGGGCCATCATTTGAGTGAGGATTGGTGAATCATCATGTGATACAAGGAACTCATAATCAGTGGAGGTGAATCTTGTAAGATTATGAAAGGGAAATTCATTTTCAAAAAAGGTAACATGTGGAGACAAAATGATTTTATTTGTGGAGAGATCATAGCATTTATAACCTCTATGATTAGTAGGGAAATCTAAGAAAATACAAGGAGTAGACCGGGGAGATAGTTTGTGAGGGGCAACGGAAGATAAGGTGGGATAGCATAGGCACCCAAACACGCGAATATGATCATAGGAGGGAAGTTTGCGAAAAAGAATTTCCATAGGCGTTTTATGATGAAGAGTGGTAGTGGAAAGAATATTAGAGAGATAAACAGCCATGTCTAGAGCATATACCCAAAAGAAGGGGGGAAGATTCGCATGTATGAGAAGAGTACGAACAATATTATTAAGAGTACGAATAATACGTTCGGCTTTGCCATTTTGAGATGAAGTATAAGGGCAGGAGAAACGAAAAGTCATGCCATTAGTCACACTAAAATCATGGAGAGGAGTATTGTCAAATTCACGGCCATTATCACATTGAAAAGCTTTGACCTTTTTCTCAAATTGATTGAAAACATAGTTGTGAAATTGAGATATACAAGTAAGAGCTTGAGATTTGAATTTTAGTGGATAAACCCATGTGAAGTGAGTGTAGTCATCAAGGAGAACAAGATAATATTTGTGACCAGATTTGCTCATAATAGGTGAAGTCCATAAATCGGCATGAACATTATCAAAAGCAGAAGTAGTACAACTCATAGACTTAGAAAACGGAAGACGAATGTGTTTGCCTAGAGGACAAGAAGTACAAGAATGCGAATTTCCCTTATTACAATCAATAAAACCATTATTTCTAAGAAGACTAAAAACATGATCGCCAGGATGCCCAAGACGACTATGCCAAGTGGAGGAGGACACAACAGCAAGAGATATAGGATGATGAGCAGCAGAAGATGATGAAAAAGGGTAGAGATCCCCCACACTGTTGCACCTCGTAAGAAGGGTCCCCGTACGAAGATCCTTCACAGAAAAACCAAGAGGATCAAACTCTATGGAAACTTGATTATCATGAGTGAATTTACGAACAGATATGAGATTAGTGATTATATGAGGGGCATACAAAACATTTTTGAGATGAAATGGAGGATGAGGAGGGGGGATTCTAGCATTGCCATAACCTTGAATTAAAATACGATTGCCATTACCAACTAATATAAACTGAGAATTGCTCGAATTAACAAAGTTAGAGAGAGTACCAGATTGACGAGACAGGTGAGAAGAAGCACCCGTATCCATATACCACGTGTCATCAGGAGGTTGGAGCGACATTGTATTGAAAGCCGAGCCAAGATCGGTCAAAGCCATAGGGGGGCCATGAACATTAAACTGAACCGTGTAGGCCTGCTGGGAAGGAGGAGCAGAAAATTAGGGATGTTGTCGTAGGCCTGTGAGTGGACGTGGACTAGAGCCAAGCAACCCAGGCTGCGGTGAAGCTGGGTAGGGGCAAAGAGGTGTGACCCAGCTTTGTTGCTGCTGCCAGGGAGAAGGAGAGGCATAGGCATGCCAATTATGAGGCCCAACTTGGTTAGCCCAATGTTGATTTTGATATCCAGTAGCAGATGGCTGAGTATTATTGTTGTTGTTGTGATATTGATGTCCCCCACGTCCACGTCCCTTGCCCCCACGCCAAGGACCACGGCCACGACCACCACCCTGACCACCTCTGCCGGAGTTGTATCCACCAGCACCACCACCGCGGGACGGAGGCGACTGTGATTGATGAGACGGTGATGATGGTGAAGGAGAGGAAGAAGATGGAGATTGTTGAACCACGAGAGCGGTTTGAGAATGTTCATCTTGTTTGTTTCGGCGCGTTTCTTCCAAAAGAAGCTGAGAACGGGCTTTGTTAAAACTACATAGGGGATCAGATTGCTGGATCATGGTGGCCAAAGTATCATACTCACCTTTGGGCAAGCCCAAAATTAATTGAAGTACCATCTTTTGTTCAGTGATGGGATGCCCAACATTGGACAGTTGATCAGCAAGAAGTTTTAGGTGTTTACAATACTCAGACATGTTGGAAAAACTTTTAAGACGAGTACCTTTAAATTGCTCCTCTAAGTATACGGCACGAGTATTTTTGTTATCCTGGAAAATCTCCTCAAGACTTTCCCAAAGATCACGAGCCGACGCACCCGTTTTCATAATAGTATGAAGAAGATCTTTAGATGTGGTGCCATAAATCCATTGCTTGACCATGGCATCCAAGCGAGTCCATGTGGACGAGTCAATGTCGGTGGGACGTGGTAAAGTGTTGTCAATGTGATCAAGTATGTTAAACGCACAGGCATGGATTTGAAATAGTTCAACCCATGAGGTGTATTGGCCATCTTCATTGTCAAGAGTTAAGGGAATAAAGTTCTTAATGTTGGTAACTGCTAAGGCAGGATGATAAGTAGTGGTGGACTGAGGAGGAGGAGGAGGAGGAGGGGGATGGTTATCACCACTGTTAACCGAAGAGAAGTTGTCGCCGACGGCCACAGACGAATGAAGAGGCTAGGGCTAAGAGAAAAAATAAAGAGGCTCTAATACCATGTAAGGTTGTGTAATACTCCCTTGGGGAGGTTAGATCTCATTCCACATAATATATAGGATTACAACCCAATAGTATGAGACTAACTTTACATAAATACACAAAACATATCTTGATATACATAGAAGAGAATATTTACATATTCTCTATCACTTTCAACGTCGAATGTGAATGTGACTGAGTAGAGACAGGTAAAGGAAGATAACATCCTGGAGTATCAGAATTGCAAAAATTCAATAACTAGTTCCCAAAATTTTTGTCAACAAACAAGCTCAAAAGTCTCCAATACAACAGAAAGCAACTGAGATTAATCACATAAAGTGAAAATCAAAATTGCCTAAACTTGTAACCTCAATAATTAACAGTGCAAATCCACCAAAATACGAAAATTAGAAACCATCGTAGTATAGCACCAACAACCAACACATGATATGACACCTTAGAGCATAAGCGTCAGTGAAATTCTCTCTCTTTACCTCCTTCTTTCACCTCATATTCCACTAACTTGAGTCACCCTCTGATAGAACTAAGTTAAAGTCAGTTAGCTATATTCCCGACAAATTATACGGAGTATCTTTAGTTTTGTTAGCATAACAACTTGACTCATTCTTCTATAGTTTGTTAATAGTAGACCGTATCTTTAGCTATTGTATGCTTAGGATTGTGTATATATATATATATATATATACCTCACAAGCTTATGATAATATTACGCTTCAATCATATACTAGCTTGCTCTTACTCTATTATGGTATCTAGAGCCTGATTCTCTTAACTTTCTTATACCCTCTATTTTCATTTTTTTTTTCCACTCTTTTCTTCATGTCTTCAGAAAACAACTCCGTCATTCCGAACACCGATGAGCCTTTCAAACCGCTTATCATGGTGAATGTTCATTCTGTTCATAAGCTTACTCCTTCAAACTATCTCATATGGAAATCCCAAGTTGAAGATCTTCTCATTGGGTATAATTTGTATCACTTTGTTGATAGTACCTATCCATGTCCCTCTTCCACATTGACCAAAGAAGTCAAACTTGAGCCTAACCCAAGTGGCCCCAACTCAGACTGCTTCCTCTTCCAGCACCACTCCGGCTTGGCTACTCGACCGTGGGGCTAGCCATCACGTCACTTCTGACTTGACCAATCTCTCTATTCACTCTCCATATGATGGTACGAATGAAATCATAATCGGTGACAGTTCCGGGCTGCCAATCTCTCATATTGGTTCTACTCTACCTCCTCTAATTCTTTCTCTTTATCTAATGTTCTCTATGTTCCATCTATGCACAAAAATATTCTCTCCATTTATCAATTTTGTCTTGATAATAATGTCACCATTGAGTTCTCATCCTCTTCTTTCTATGTCACGGCACTTAACATGGGAGCAATCCTCTTCCAAGGACCCACTAAGGACGGGGTTTATGAATGGCCCAAGTATTTTTCTCTTTCACCTAGCGTCTCCACCACCACAAATAAGGTTGATTGGCACCACCGTTTAGGACATCCCTCTAAATCTATTTTGCAGAAATTACTTTCTAATTTAGCAGTTTCTTATGTTCATGATTCCACTTGTAATTCATGTTTCATTAATAAAAGTCATAAACTCCCATTTGGCCTATCTACACTTACTACTTCTTTTCAGAAGTTATTTTTAGTGACGTTTGGTCATCTCCTATCTACTCATTTGATAGCTTCAAATATTGTATAATATTTGTTGATCACTTTACTAAGTACACTTGGATATATCCCATTAAGAACAAATCTGGTACTGCTACAATATTTCCAACTTTTAAGACTTTAGTTGAAAAACAATTTAAGACATCTATCATGACTTTATACTCCGATAATGGCGGTGAATATCAAAAGATTACACCTTTCTTGCTCATAATGGTATTTATCACTTTACATCACCACCCGACACTCCCGAACATAATGGGTGAGCGTTGACACCTCCATATTGTTGAAACAAGTCTAGCACTCTTAACTCATGCACCCATGCCTCTTGAATATTGGTCATCCGCCATCCAAACGGCTGTCTATTTGATCAATCGTATGCCGACTCCCACTCTACAGTATCAATCTCCCTACCAAAAACTTTTTGGTGTCGTCCCTAAATATGACAACCTTCACAACTTTGGTTGTCTTTGCTATCCGTGGCTTAGGCCATATGGTAGGTGTTTGTCGTGTACACCTATCCAAAGATAAATTTCTCCTACTCTCATGCACACTAAGCAAGTATAATGGAAGTAGGGTTCGTATCCACAGGGAAACAGGGACGAGTTTTATATTTAGCGGGATCCAATACCTAGATTAAGCTAAGGGCCGAGAAACCTAATAACAAGGGGGGTTTCAAATAGATTTACGAACAAACTACAACTAACTAGCATATAAATAAAATGAGAAATCAATATGGGAAGATCTTGAATCCGATTAACATCCACTTCAATTTCATTATCGATCATTGAACCTCAACTCTAATTATTTCCATGGTTATCTATTGTTGAGAATTAATCTCGTATTCTCCTTATTCTTAGTTGAATAGCACGATCAGCGTGACTATAAAACCCTAACTAATAACCTAGTCCGATCAGCGTCTAAGTTCAATCCAATAGCAGCAATAAACACAGAGAACCAATAGACTTGCTAATGTCATACACGCGATAAACATTCAACAGTTGATTCAATTTCCCCAAGAAATAACCAAGACGATCTGCATCTAAGTTACTCCCTAGTTTGCTACAAATAGATAAAAGAATAAAACAATCCGATTCTATTCTTAAATCTAGCATTAGATTAATTACACAATCAAACTAGTAACGTTCCAAGCATAATTATGAAATAATCATAAAGTATAATCATAGAAATTAAACCATAATCAAGGAAAATAGATAGAGAGGAAAGATCTCACAATAACGGTTGAAGCTTCATGTTAATTTTCTTCAAGAACAGTCCAAGCTACAATCCGATAGCAAAAACCAAATCCAACATTGAAATCTCTAAGAAAACTAAGAAAACTAACAAAAGTGAGTTTCTCTCTCCTCCATTTCAGCTCTGCTCCTCCTCTCCTCCTCCTCCTCCTTTGAAAAATAGGTTTTAGGAGGCTTTTAAACCCCGCACAAAACGTGGCCCCAAACCGACTTAAGCGTCGCGAGGCGCGATACTGATCGCGAGTCGCGACGAGCTGACTGACTTTCCGCACAAATTGACTGGGCAAAGGGGTCGCGAGTCGCGACAGGGCTCGCGAGTCGCGAGGGCAGGGGAGTCGCGAGTCGCGAGCTACTTCACGAGTCGCGAGCTACATGGAGCGCTGGCTGCGCGCTGCTGGGCAGGCTTGGCTGCTGGGCTTGGCTTGGCGATGATGCTGAGCTTGTTGGGCAGACGTGAGCTGCTGTATTGTTGGCGCTGACCATAGCTGTTGGGGGTCGAGGTTACTCGCGTGCTTGGTGCTTTGCTTCCGATGTTTGCCCATTATGCTACGATGCCAAATTTCCCAAGCTCTCCAAAGACAACTTCAATCAAACATCATTCAAATCCATTTCACCTTGAAAGCTCGGAATGCATGACATTAACACAAATTATCTCGCAAAACTCCAAACTTCCGCTAAGGTTGATTTATATGCAAACATTAACAATTACAAACAAACCCTTAGCAAAGTGCACCCACAATATAATAAAAACACCGTATAACTTGAGCGTATCAAATACCCCCACACTTGAACTTTACTCGACCTCGAGTAAACTCAAAAATGAGAAATACCAATTAAATCATCACCCAAGCTATCGACACCAACCTACACTCTCCATCAATCACATCATCATCATCACATCTTAACAACATCCGCTCAAAACTAAACGTAAGGGAAGATGATTCCCCCACACTTAGATTCGAGCTCACCTGAAAAATACAAAGACGCGACAACAATAATAACCAGCAACACCAACAAGTTTAACCAGCAACACCAACAAGAATCAAAATATCAGCTCACGACACACTAAACTACCAGCTCTCCCAAACCTCAAAAGATGACCTACTACTACTACAACTAACTTAGAATAGCAAGCCATGGAACAAAGACAAAAAGGGATAAATTCCATGCTTACTCCCAAAAACAAACAATCAACCAAAAGAATGTGAAAGCCAAAACAAATCTTCACAAAATCAAGGATGAATTCACCAACCTTACCCGAAAACGCTTTCCACCTTATGACACCATCTTTGGCAAATGAGTTTTCCAAATACATAATTCTCTCTTAATCTCTCATTTTGCCTAGGAGCCCTTTCGGGTTTTCATCCTAGCTTCTCACATTTTTTTTTTTCATCTTCTTTTTTACGCTCACAAAACTCATCCGCTCAACTAGCCCTTTTTTGCATAGGCCGCTCTTTCGGGTTTTCGACCTATCCGAGCCCCCAATTTTTCCCGAGTCGCCCGCCCTTGCGGGTTTTCAACTCAGCGGGTTTCATTTCATCACTTTTTTTTTTAATATTTTTTTTTTCATTTTTTTTTTCATTTTTTTTTTCAAATTGAAAGTAATAAATACAACATAGATACATGAGAATGAGAATACCCTCCCCCCTACTTAAACTACACATTGTCCTCAATGTGATGACAATTAGAAGAAAAAGTAAACTGAAAATGGGGGGAGAAAATCGAAAATCGGGTAAATCGAAGATCGAATGCTCAAAACTCATGACAAACAATCCGTCAAACTCAAATTTCTTAACAACACCAACTGAAATCTCATAACTCAACTCACAACCCTCTCCCTCGAATCACTCAAACAAATGACAAATTCAAATTTTGTTTGAATTTTTGAGATTTGCACCTAGCTTAAGAGATCGAAAAGATACAACAATCTCACTGTTCCAATTTCGCCAACTCCTAGCGGTTGAACTCTTCCCAACGGGTTTTCTTTTGTGGATTTTGGCTCAAAGTGGATTAAGATTTGTTGTGGTTCTTTTTAGTGGGTGGGCGGTGGGTGAAAGAAAATTTGTTGTGGTGGTGGAAATTTGATGAGAAATAAAGAAAAGAACGAAAATAAAAGGGGTCTCGGGTTGCCTCCCGAGAAGCGCTGTTGTTTAAATTCGTTAGCTCGACTTAGTACCTTAGGCTTAATCATTGGGCTTGTGCTCCATGTGTGACAATGGTGGTTCCATGTCAATCTCCACTTCAAGTACCTGCAAAACTGATTGAGAAGAACTCTTGCAATGCATCGTCAGTGCTATGAGTGTCAACCAAAAACAAAGAGCACAAGCAATACCATCCAAAAATCACGCTAAATACAAACAAGTAACACCGTTTCCCCGGCAACGGTGCCAAAATTTGGTAGGTGTTTGTCGTGTACACCTATCCAAAGATAAATTTCTCCTACTCTCATGCACACTAAGCAAGTATAATGGAAGTAGGGTTCGTATCCACAGGGAAACAGGGACGAGTTTTATATTTAGCGGGATCCAATACCTAGATTAAGCTAAGGGCCGAGAAACCTAATAACAAGGGGGGTTTCAAATAGATTTACGAACAAACTACAACTAACTAGCATATAAATAAAATCAGAAATCAATATAGGAAGATCTTGAATCCGATTAACATCCACTTCAATTTCATTATCGATCATTGAACCTCAACTCTAATTATTTCCATGATTATCTATTGTTGAGAATTAATCTCAAATTCTCCTTATTCTTAGTTGAATAGCACGATCAGCGTGACTATAAAACCCTAACTAAAGGATAACCTAGTCCGATCGGCGTCTAAGTTCAATCCAATAGCGGCCAGAATAAACACAAGAGAACCAATAGACTCGCTAATGTCATACACGCGATAAACATTCAACAGTTGATTCAATTTCCCCAAGAAATAACCAAGACGATCTGCATCTAAGTTACTCCCTAGTTTGCTACAAATAGATAAAAGAATAAAACAATCCGATTCTATTCTTAAATCTAGCATTAGATTAATTACACAATCAAACTAGTAACGTTCCTAGCATAATTATGCAATAATCATTTAGTATAATCATAGAAATTAAACCATAATCAAGGAAAATAGATAGAGAGGAAAGATCTCACAATAACGGTTGAGGCTTCATGTTAATTTTCTTCAAGAACAGTCCAAGCTACAATCCGATAGCAAAAACCAAATCCAACATTGAAATCTCTAAGAAAACTAAGAAAACTAACAAAAGTGAGGAAGGAGAATTAAGAGAGGAGTGTTTTTTCTCTCTCCTCCATTTCAGCTCTGCTCCTCCTCTCCTCCTCCTCCTTTGAAAAATAGGTTTTAGGAGGCTTTTAAACCCCGCACAAAACGTGGCCCCAAACCGACTTAAGCGTCGCGAGGCGCGATACTGATCACGAGTCGCGACGAGCTGACTGACTTTCCGCACAAATTAGCTGGGCAAAGGGGTCGCGAGTCGCGACAGGGCTCGCGAGTCGCGAGGGCAGGGGAGTCGCGAGTCGCTAGCTACTTCACGAGTCGCGAGCTACATGGAGCGCTGGCTGCGCGCTGCTGGGCAGGCTTGGCTGCTGGGCTTGGCTTGGCGATGATGCTGAGCTTGCTGGGCAGACGTGAGTTGCTGCATTGTTGGCGCTGACCATAGCTGCTGGGGGTCGAGGTTACTCGCGTGCTTGGTGCTTTGCTTCCGATGTTTGCCCATTATGCTACGATGCCAAATTTCCCAAGCTCTCCAAAGACAACTTCAATCAAACATCATTCAAATCCATTTCACCTTGAAAGCTCGGAATACATGACATTAACACAAATTATCTCGCAAAACTCCGAACTTCCTCTAAGGTTGATTTATATGCAAACATTAACAATTACAAACAAACCCTTAGCAAAGTGCACCCACAATATAATAAAAACACCGTATAACTTGAGCGTATCACCATACACTCCTCATAAGTTGGCCCCTTAGTTTATTACTTGTGTATTTATTGGTTACTCATCCACTCAACATGCTTACTTGTGTCTTGATCCTGAAAGTCACCGTATCTATTCATCTCGTCATGTACGGTTAGTTGAAGATGTCTATCCATTTGCTACATATACCACTGCTTCCGCCCCACCTAATGAAGATACTCTTGATACATGGTGTTCTCTCAATCTTGCTATTATCCCTCCCACACATCCTACTCACCCCAACCACATTCTCCCTCCCCTACTTCGCCACCATCGTCACTAATTCATTCACCTTCATCCAACACAACTCCACCATCATCATCACCCCCTCCGCCACCACCTCCTCCATCTCACTCTTACTCTACCCGAGCTAAAAATAACATCTTTAAACCAATCCAAAAAATGAATCTTCTGCCCATCTAACCTTGACCTCGTCCGAGCCCTCCACTATAAAACAAGCACTAGCAAATCCTGAATGGCAACAAGCAATGGCATTACAATACAAGGCTCTCATTGATAATGGTACTTGGGAACGTGTGCCTCCGGACTCCACTCAAAACTTGGTTGAATGTAAGTGACTGTTTCGAATTAAATATAAGAAAGATGGAACTATTGATCGTTTTAAAGCTCGTCTTGTGGCTGAGGGGTTTCACCAACGACCCAGGCTAGACTACACTGAGACCTTTAGTCCAGTTATTAAGCCTTCGACGGTTCGTCTCCTTCTTTCTCTTGCTGTCACCAAAGGTTGGAACCTCCGTCAACTTGACATCAATGATGCCTTTCTCCAAGGTACCTTGACAGAAGATGTTTACATGGTTCAACCTCAAGGCTTTGTTAACAAGACTCATCCTCATCATGTATGTCGCTTACGTAAAGCTATTTACGGACTTAAACAAGCACCACGTGCTTAGTATACGGAGCTCCGTAACTATCTTCTCGGTGCCGGTTTTCTTAATTCAGTCATGGACACCTTTCTCTTTTTCACGACTGGAAGCCATGCTCCTATATATGTACTTGTGTATGTTGATGATATTATTATTACAGGACCTTGCTCTTCTACGGTCTCCAAGTTTATTACTCATCTTCCCACACGATTTTCCCTCAAAGATCTTAGTGAGTTGAATTATTTTCTGGGTGTGGAAGTGCAACCTTGTTCTCATGGTTTATTTCTTAGTCAACGGCAGTACATAAGTGACTTCATCGCGCATCTATGACCCAGACAAAGCCAGTCAACTCCCTGTTAGATGTTAATGCTATGCTCACCTTAGGAGCTGGTACTCCACTACACAATCCTACTGATTATCGTGCTCTCGTTGGAGGCTTGCAATATCTCACACTCACTCAGTTGGACATTGCTTTTTCTGTTAATAAACTTTCACAATTCATGCATCGTCCAACAATAGTACATTGGCAAGCTCTTAAACGTCTTCTTTGATATATTAAAGGCACTATTGATCTTGGTCTTAATCTCTATCATGATTCTCCACTCTAAGTGCATGCCTTTTTCGATGCGGATTGGTGATCGTGATGATTTTGTGTCTACGAGAGCCTACATTGTCTACTTGGGACGAAATCCTATCTTTTGGAGTTCCAAGAAGCAAAGCTCGGTGGCTCGAACCGAAGCCGAATATCGCTCGGTTGCTCAAACTGCGGCTGAACTAGCATGGGTTAGTCACTTACTACGTGAACTTGGTGTGCATTGTTCGAATTTACCAGTGATATATTATGATAATATCGGAGCCACTAAGTTAAGTGCACATCCAGTTTTTCAGTCACGAATGAAACATCTCCGCGTTGATTATCATTTCATTCATGAACGTGTTCAAGCTGGCCTCTTACGAGTTACAACCGTGGCCAATGATGACTAGCTTGCCGACGCTTTAATTAAGCCTCTTGCACGTACTCGTCTTCAAATGTTATTAGCTAAGATTGGTCTTTCTCTCCGACCGTCCAAGTTGCGGGGGATAGAACTAACTAATTCAAAGTTAGCTATATTCTCGACAAGTTACACGGAGTATCTTTAGTTTTGTTAGCATAACAACTTGACTCATTCTTCTATAGTTTGTTAATAGTTGACCGTATCTTTAGCTACTGTATACTTAGGATTGTATTTATATATATACCTCACAAGCTAAGGATAATCTTACGCTTCAATCATATACTTGCTCTTACTCTATTACCCTCAATTTATCACTTACAAATTACAATGGCGAGTCTCCCCATCACTCACTCTCCTGCTACTGCTTATACCCCACCATATATTCTATTTCACATTTATTTATTTAATTATTAAATAATTTCCCAATATGTTTTAAATTAGCTATTTATTTATTTATTATGAGTAATTGTTGTGTTAAGTATACTGAACAATGTAATCTGCTAATAATTGGAAATTTGAAGAGTAGAACTGTAGAAGTGGGAATATATTAGAGACGTACACAAAAGAAAATGTGAGCTAAAAATAGGAATATATATTTGAAGGTGTGTAAAACTATAGTAATATTGGGCTCTATTTATAGCTAAAAATATAATATGACCTTTGATGATAACAATTTTCCAAAATAAATTTTACACTGATCAGAAATCAAAAAGTAAAAAAAATTAGCCGTTGGAAATTATGTTGCTTTTGGAATTGTTGAACTAGCCGTTGACCCTGTTTGGCAAATAGAGTTTAGAGTTTAGCTGTTAGAGTTTAGAGTTTGCTGTTAGAGTTTTAACTTTTTGTTCAGCAGATTTGACTGTTGATTTGACAACTTTTTTTTATAAATGTGTTTGGTAAGAATTAACTGATTGCTAAAAGCTTATTGCCATTTGTTTGTGTAAAATGACATTTATAGACATTTCAATATATATGTGATATTAATATTAGAGGCAAAAAAGTCATTGAACATATTTTTACCTAATCCTATAAAGAAAAAGCTCCTATTAGGAGCTTTTTCATTTTGAGAGTTTTTATTCCAAAACTCTCTCTAAAACTCTCATTTACCAAACACTCCTTTTAGAGTTTTTGACTAGTCAAAACTCTAAAAGTGGTCCAAAACTCTCTTTTTGCTCCAAAACTCTCTTTTTGCTCCAAAACTCTAATTGCCAAACACCCCCGTTGCTTTGGGCATGCATGCACGAGAAACTATTGTCGTCTCATCGTGAGAGGCCAAAATGGCCTCTCACAGGGACGTTTTGGTCATTTTGCACAAAAAGACAAATGCCAAGCTGGTCAGTTACATGCATGTGGGTTTGATAAACTTTTTACTTTTCTTCTCTCTCTTCTTTCTACGTCTCTCTCTCTCTCTATGAGTTTCTGTTCCTCCCCTCTCTCTGTTAAATCTCCTCCATTCATCCACGAAAAAGACGCGAAACAGAGAGACTGAAGAGAGAATCCATCGGAGAATCCATCGCCGACGTCAAAATGGCCGAAAAATGGTACCAAGCAATTGTTAATTTATTAAAAAAAAAAAAAGAAAAAAAAAGACAAAAGTATTAACAGAGGTGTGAAAGAGAAAGGAGAAATGGGAGGTTGGCGAGCCTCGCCGGTGCTGAGGAGGGAAGACGACATGTGGTAGTGGTGGGATGGTGCCGGATTGGTGATGTCGACTGTGCGGTGGTTTGGGGGCGAAATTGAGCTTCCATGGCGAAATTGAACAGTCGACGGCTGGTTTAATTTTTGCGTATTGGACTGTTAATTATCATCAACCAATCGTTCACCGAATGGCCTGGTGTCTTATTTGTGAAATTATAATACCTCAGATGACGAAATTGAGCACCGATTGATGATGGGGAAAGGTGGTGGTTGTTGAAAGATGGTTGCAGTGGTGGTGGGTTCTGAGAGGTGAATGGAGAAGAGAGAGAATCAGGTGATGGTGGTGGGTTACAGTGGTGGTGGCCTGGTGAGTTTTGAGGTGAATGGGAGAGAAAGAGGGGGGGAAATGGCTGAATGGGAGAGAGATGCAATTTTGTTTGTCGGGTTTGTTAGCGGCATTAATAATCAAGCTTCATCGAAGCTTTTGTTTTTCTTTGAGGGGGAAATCGAACAAGCGCACTGATTTTGCGTTGTAGAACAGATCCATACCTGATCTCTGTTGAAAGTAATATTTATTTCAATTAAATTAGAGTTTAATTAATTAATTAAAAATAAATGGATTAATATAGAGTGATTTGGGGGGAGACCCACTTGAGAGAAGGGGGGATTGTGAAATGGGTTGGTGTTAGAATTTGGGATGAGTTTGTGAGGATGAATATTTAGGAGAGAAAATGTGGAGGCGGTGAGGTGGCGGTAGAGACGAAGACGTATATAGGAAAGATGTATAGTGAAAAATGACAATTTTGACCGTAGAAGGCAAAGACACAAAAGTTTGAGAAATATTTTATTTCGTGGTAATTTTTTATAATTAAAAGGAATATTTGTCAGAAACCATCTTTTATAATCACTTTTTTTTGAGAAACCACCTTTTAAAAAAAATTGGTTAATTAGCCACCTTTTTTGTTCTTTTTTTTGTTGGAAGCCACCACTTGCCGGAATCCTGCGTTGACCTTGATTTTCCGGCGTTGACCATCATATTTTCGCCATTCTTCCCCCTTTATCCTTCTCCCCCCTCCCCAGGTAACCCATCCTCCCCCTCTCGCAACCCCCCTCCCCTCGCATCCCCCCAACCCCCTCCTCCCTCGCAACCCGCCGGCAAACACCCCCCCCACGACCATCCCCACCCTCCCGGCCTTAAGCCCTCTCCCCCATTGCATCCCCAGCATCCTAGGTGGAAGAAATGGCGAAAATCTGGAAAAAAATTGCGAAAATTTGATGGTCAACACCGGAAAATCGAGGTCAACGCCGGATTCCGGCAAGTGGTGGCTTCCAACAAAAAAAGAACCAAAAAGGTGGCTAATTAACCAAAATTTTTTTAAAAGGAGGTTTCTCACAAAAAAGTGATTATAAAAGGTGGTTTTTAAGGCCTTATTTTTATAATCAGTATATCTATTACAAAATTTGATAACTCGCTAAGATTAATTATAAATTTTATTAAAGTATTTGTTCTTGGTTAAAAAAAGATGTGACTCGACTAATTAGATAAACAATATATTTCATGACATATACCTTTCAACCACTCTTTATAAAATTGAAATCAAGATTTCAGTTTTACTGTATTATAGCATATTTGATACTTTAAACTTCACAACTAATAATTATGGCTTTAAGGTAACCAATGAATCAATTTTGAGATTCAAAATGCAAGGTTGCCAATGTATTAATGCAAGGATACCAAAGTAACAACAATGCAAGGGTACCAAATTACCCTTTTAATGGTACCAAAGTATCATTTCAATGATACCAAAGTAACAATGCAAGGGTAGGGGTGTAAATGAGACGAGGCAGGTCGCGAGCTACTCGAGATCGACTCGGCCAAAGCTCGACTCGAGTGAGCTCGAATTGAACTCGAGCTCGACTCGAGATGTTGTCGAGTCGAGTTAAGCAACTCGATACTCGACTCGAAAACTCGTGAGAAGCTCGAATACCCAATTATCTATACAAAATACCTAAAAATTTGTCATATTTTATATTTTAGGGTTGCTTTTAAAACGAGACACTTGCAAGTTACTCGAAATCTACTCGATCAAAACTCGACTCGGTCAAAGCTCGGTCAATACTTGGTCAAAACTCGACTTAAATCGAGCTCGACTCGATGTGCTAACGAAATGAGTCGAGATAGCTCAAACTCGAACTCGTCTCGCATCATTTACACCCCCATGCAAGGGTAACAAATTACCCTTTAAATGGTAACAAAGTATCATTTAAATAATACCAAAGTAACAATGCAAGGGTACTAAAATTACCCTTTTAATGGTACCAAAGTATCATTTGGTACTCTTTTTATGGTAACAAAGTATCATTAAAATAATACTAAAGTAACAATGCAAGGGTACCAAAATTATCCTTTTAATGGTACAAAAGTGTCATTCGGTACTCTTTTAATGGTACCACAGGTGTAAATGAGACGAGACAGCTCGCGAGCTACTCGAGATTGATTCGGTCAAAGCTCAACTCGACGCTTGAATCGAACCCGAGTTCGACTCGAGATGTTGTCGAGTCGAGTTAAGCAAGTCGATACTCGACTTGAAAAGTCGTGAGAAGCTCGAGTACCCAATTATCTATACCAAATACCTTAAAATTTGGTATATTTTACACCTTAGGGTTGCTTTTGACACAAGACACTTGCAAGTTACTCGAAATCTACTCGATCAGAACTCGACTCAGTCAAAACTCGGTCAATACTCAATCAAAGCTCGACTCGAGTGAGCTTGACTCAAATTGAGCTCGACTCGAAATGCTAACGAGTCGAGTCGAGCTAGCTCAAACTCGTCTCGCATCATTTAAACCCCTTATGCAAGCGTATCAAATTACCCTTTAAATGGTACCAAAGTATCATTTGAATAATACCAAAGTAACAATGCAAGGGTACCAAATTACCCTTTTAATGGTACCAAAGTATCATTTCAATGATACCAAAATAACAATGCAAGGGTACCAAATTACGTATTTAATAGTACTAAATTACCCTTTTAATGGTACCAAAGTAACAATACAAGGGTAAGGATGTAAATGAGACGAGACAACTCCCGAGCTAGTCCACACCGACTCGGTCAAAGCTCGACCCAAGTGATCTCGAATCGAACTCAAGTTTGACTCGAGATGTTGTTGAGTCGAGTAAAGCAACTCGATACTCGACTCGAAAACTCGTGAGAAACTCGAATACCTAATTATCTATACAAAATACCTAAAGTTGGCATATTTTATGTCTTTGGGTTGCTTTTAACACGAGACATTAGCAAGTTACTGGATTTCTACTTAATCAAAACACGACTCGGTCAAAGCTTGACTCGAGTGTGCTAGACTCAAATCGAGCTCGACTCGAAATGCTAACGATTCTAGTCGAGCTAGCTGAAACTCGAACTTGACTCGCATCATTTACACCTCTATGCAAGGGTACCAAATTACCCTTTTAAAGGTACCAAAGTATCATTTAAACAATACCAAAGTAACAATCAAGGGTACCAAATTATCCTTTTAATGGTACCAAAGTATCATTTGGTACCATTGACATGATACTTGGGTTCCGATCATTCAAAAGACACTTTGAACCATTGATTTGATATTTTGGTACCATGACATGATACTTGGGTATCGATCATTCAAATGACACTGTGAACCATTGATTTGATACTTTGGTAGCATTCAAAATATACTTTGGTACCATGACAGGATACTTTGGTATCGTTCAAACGATATTTTGGTATCATTGATATGATATTTTGGTATCATTCAAACGATACTTTGAACCATTGATATTTTGGTCCCATGATAGGATAATTTGGTATCATTCAAACGATACTTTGGTACGATTGATATGATATTTTGGTATCATTCAAACGATACTTTGGTATCATTCAAACGATACTTTTAGTACCATTGATTGGATACTTTGGTTGCATTTAAAGGATACTTTGGTATCATTTACATGATATTTTGATATCATTGAAAGAATACTTTGGTACCATATTAATAGTATATTTTGGTATCATTTCAAGAATACTTTAGTACCATTGACCATATATTTTGGTATCATTTAAATGATACTTTGGTACCATTGACTGGATACTTTGGTATCATCCAAAGGATATTTTGGTATCATTCAAAGGATATTTTGGTATCATTCAAAGGATATTTTAGTACCATTGACTTGATACTTTGGAAGCATCAAATGATACTTTGGTACCATTGACAAGATATTAGGATACTTTGGTATCATTGATATATAGGATACTTTAATTTGGTATCATTAAAAGGATATTTTGGTATCATTGATAGGATACTTGAATTTGGTATAATTCAAAAGATATTTTGGTACCATTAATAGGATATTTTTTTGTATTATAATGATACTTTTATATCCTTAGTTGGATACTTTAGTATCATTCAAATGACACTTTGGTACCTTTGAAAATATACTTTGAAACCCTTGACATGTACTTTGGCACCTTGAAAGAGTAATTTGGTACCCTTGCCGTAATACATTAATACACTTGCTTTGATAACTTCGAACCCTTGATACATTGATAACATCGAAGCCATACTTTGTTACCTTTAAAGTCATACTAAGGTACACTTTTCAAAACGCGCTTAGTGTAGTTTCTTAAAAACACCTAGACGCACTTGTAATTTGAGAAGGCAAATATTTGTTGCTCGGTGAATACATTCAAATTTCAATATATATTTTTTTTGTTATGAAATAAGTGAAACAATTATCTCAAAAAGCTCTCAAATAAAACAAAAAAGCATTTCACTTATTTCATAACGCTCGGTGAATATATTTAACGCTAACGAGTCGAGTCTAGCTAGCTCAAACTCGAACTCGTCTCGCATCATTTACACCCCCATGGAAGGGTACCAAATTACCTTTTTAATGGTACCAAAGTATCATTTAAGTAATATAATAATATTTTTGTCAATTTAAGGGTTTATAAGTATCAAAGCAAGGGTACCAAAGTATTAATGCAGGGGTACCAAATAATGATGTCAGGGGTCCTTTGAATAATACCAATGTATCATTTCAAGGATGTCAAAGTCTATAACTAAGGATACATAAATATCATTTGAATAATACTAAAATATCTTGTTAATGTACCCAAATATCATTTGAATTAATGATACCAAAACACCACTGTGTGCTTGGCATATGATTGAGCAATTCTTATCTACTTCACCAGAATGATTGGCATGAATCATTAATTTAATTTTATCCTTCTTGCATTATGAAATAAGTGAACCACTTTTCTCTTTTATTTAAGAGATTTTTGAGAGACTTGTTTGGATACTTTTGTATCATTGATTGGATACTTTAGTATCATTGACAGTGTACTTTGTTATTGATCATTCAAATTATACTTTAGTACCATTAATTGGATACTTAGGTAGCATTCAAATGATACTTTCGTACCATTTACAGTATGATATGGTATCAATCATTCAAATGATACTTTAGTACCATAGATTTGATACTTTAGTAGCATAAAAATGATAATTTGGTACCACTGACATTATACTTTGGTATCGATCATCCAAATGATACTTGAGTACCATAGATCGGATACTTTAATATCATTCAGAGAATACTTTAATATCATCAACAAGATATTTTGGTATCATTCAAATGATACTTTGGTTCCATATTGATTGGATATAAGGCATTATTTTTAATAATACTTTTGTACCATTGACTCTTTGGTATCAGTTAAAGGATATTTTGGTATCTATTCATGAATATTTTGGTATCATTAAAAGGATTATTTGGTGCTATTGACAATATATTTTGGTATCAATACTTTGGTACCATTGACATGATATTTTGGTATCATTTAAACTTTAAAGGATTTTTTGGTACTATTGATAATATATTTTGGTATCCATGCTTTGGTACCATTGAAATGATACTTCGGTATCATTTAAACGATACTTTAGTACATTGATTGGATACTTTGGCAGCATTCAGAGGATATTTTGTTACCATATTGACAGGATATTTTGGTATCATTCAAAAAATACTTTGATACCGTTGACCATATATTTTGGTATTATTTAAAGGATAATTTGGAACCATTGACTGAATATTTTGGTATCATTCAAGGGATACTTAGATATCCTTGTAAGATACTTTAGTATCATTCAAAGGAGACTTAGGTATCCTTGATAGGATATTTTGGTTTTTCTTTGGTATCATTGATTGGATACTTTAGTAGCATTCAATGGATACTTTGGTAGCACTCAAAGGATACTTTGGTACCATTGACAAGATATTATGATATTTTGGTACCATTAATATGATACTTTAATTTGGTATCATTCAAAGGATATTTTGGTACCATTGACATGATAGTTTAATTTGTTATCTTCAAAGGATATTTTGGTACCATTGACAGGATAATATAGTTTAATATCATTGAAATGATACTTTGGTACCATTAATGAGATATTTTTGTATCATAATGATACTTTGATATCCTTAATTGGATACTTTGGTATTATTCAAATGACACTTTGGTACCCTTGGTAATATACCTTGAAACCATTGACATGTAATTTGGTATCATTTGAAGAGTAATTTGGTATCATTTGAAGAGTAATTTGGTACCCTTATAGTACTACATTGGTACCCTTGCATTGATACTTTCGAACTCTTTAATTGATACACTGATAACATTGAAGCCATACGTTAGTACCCTTGTTGCTTACTAAGATACCCTTTTCAGCACGCGCTTGGTGTAGTTTCTCAAAAATACTTAGACAAACTTGGCATTTGAGGCGGCAAATATCGATTCCTCGATAAATATCAATATAGACTTCACTAGTAGAAAAACGTTGATTTGCGTCTCCTAAATTGCGTCGCACAAAAGGAGATCCGACGTAGATGCATCATTTGCGTCTGATACTATTGGTGTCCGACGCAAATCATGCTTCATGTGCGTCGAAGGTAGATTATATGTGACGCAAATCATCATCTGCGTCGTATCTACTTAGCCCACCCGACGCAAATCGTCGGCCCAGGTATTACAATATATTCAGTATGTGCGTCGGACCCACAATGCCCATGCGACGCATATCTATTTATAATATAAAAGAGGCATGCCTTCACAAATCAGTTGCTCAACCCTAGATCTCCAGTCTCATCTCTCTTTATCCCTCTCACTAGCGTCGTTCTCCCTCTCACTCTAACTAACGTCTTCCTCCCTCTCTCTCACTCTCACTCTCACCACGACCACAACCACTCTCACCACCACCACAACCAACGTCATCTCTCACTCTCACCACCGTTCATACAATCGCGGCACCACCGTTCATACAATCGGGCCCACTTCATTCTCCGTCATCTCAAAACCGCCGGATCTATCGCCTGAATCTCAACTCACTGCGTCATCTCCGGTGCATCAAGAATTCGAATGATTGTACTCGACGCGTGCTTGATGAAGTTGAAGAAGATCAAGGTTCTAGAATTTAGTTTTAGTTGAATTTTTTTTATAGATCTTGCTCCTGATGAAGAAAATGGCGATGTGTATTTCTTGATATGTTGTTGAACTTTTTTTTCTTCTTCTAATGTATCTGAAAAAATCGCTATTAAATTGTAGTGGTGAATTTTTTTTTCTTCTTCTAGTGCTGAGTTTATAGTGTTGGAAGTTATTTTTATTTTTTTTAGATCTGGAAATTTGGAGGATTTTTTCCTCTCATTTGATATATTAGTATTTTTTGGTTGTAAATTGATGGTAGTTTCTGTTCAAATTTGTTGAACTTTAAAACTTGACCTTTATTAATCCTTTAAAGCCATTGTGGGTTACTGTGATTTGTACCATAGAATTTACATAATCTGATATAAAAATGACGAGTATCGTTCTGGTTCTAATTTTACGGAGCTGGTTATAACCAATTCCACTTTTACAGCGATTATAATCCGGTTTCTGGTTCCGGTTTGGACTACGAAAAAGTCCAAATTTAGTTTAGGCCCTGCTTTGACTTTATGCACAAACTCCAAATTGATTTTTTCCCTCTCATTTGTCTGCTGTCATTATATGCGTCGAATGTCAAGCCTAAACGACGTAGATGACTGTATTTGCGTCGCACATTGTCAAGACTCCGACGCACATGATTTCGAAAAGTCCAAATTTAGTTTAGGCGCATGGATGTGGTGCTGGTGTGGGTCATTTGCGTCGCGCTATGCCTTGGGTGCGACGCAAATGGCTCCCTAAGACCATGCACTAAATTGTGGGTCATCTGCGTCGTCCATCTCTTACATCCGACGCAAATGGCTTAATTTCTGCGTCGCGTCCTAATCGACGCAGATCACCTCTTCTTATCTGCGACGAGGCCTGTGCCGTCGGACCCATGTCCGACGCAAATGGGCGCCTCGCATCCGACGCAAATCGTCCATTCTGTACTAGTGTTTTCTCTATCGTGAAATAAGTGAAACAATTCTCTCAAAAAACTTTTCACATAAAAAAGATAAGTGTTTTACTTATTTCAACATGACAGAAGGATATAATTGAATTGTTTAATGATTCATGCCAAGCATTCTGGTGAAGTAGATAAGAATTGTTCAATCATATGCCAAGCATACGGTGATATTTTGGTATCATTAAGAGGATACTTGGTACCCCTGCATTAATACTTTGGTACCCTTGCTTTTGGTACTTATGAACCCTTGAATTGATAAATTATATTATAAATTTAATTGATAGATTATAATCATAATAGTAAAGTTAATTTACTAGATAGAAAAATGAGATATTGTTACTCTTTATTCGAGTTAAATTATATCTGTGGGAAATATAAATTATGTAAATAAGTATGATTATGATATTAAAAATTTGTAAAAAAACAAGAGACAAATACACTAATTATATTAGTATTAATCTGATCTAAATTTATTTAAAATTCCCGTAGTGAAATTTTTGCAAGCACATTAATGACATTATAAAGAAAAAAAATGAAATGATGTTCTACCCATGTAGTACGAGTGACATTGTAGTAGTTTAAGGAGGATTTTCAATTTATAAATATATAGGAGTATTTTTTTTTATATATATAAAATCTCGAAATAGTTCAAATTTCTAAAAATATGTTGCAGTTGACCCAAAGAACTGAAAAGAATTACAGAATGATAATCAAATATCTGATTCCTTTTTACTCTTTATTCAAATTAAAATTGCGTAAATATATATTATCATCATCGTAATTTATTTCTATTATAAAATTTGTAAAAAAATTGAGATATTTTCAACTGAAATATTATCAAGATCATAACTTTATAAATCTACCAAATTATTTCAGCTGGAAAAATTCTCAAATTATAGAAAACTGAGAGAAAAGAAATAAACTAAAATATAGCATGCTCTCAACTTTGTTGGTTTTTGCTGAGCACAAAATATAAAGCACACACAGAAGAAGAAAAAGAAAGAAGAAAGAAACAAGGATAAACTGACTTTTAATTTACCAAATTGAGAACAACCCAACATATATCTGCTAGTGCTGGCCATTATTTAAGCAACCTTTAATCTCCAACAAAATCTCGCGCAATGTTGTTAAAATCCCGATCCGACTCTTACGATCCTACGATTCTACGATCCGGAAGGACCTCACCGATCCCGATTCTACGTAGGATCTTAATTTTGTAGGATCTTTCGATCCTACCCAGCCACAAAAAATCACATGGTAGGATCTTAATACGATTATACGATCCTACGACTCTACGATCCGATCCTATCGTAAAAAAATCATAAAGTATTTTCACATATTATATTTCTTCTATTATATTTTGGTTGCATTTTACTTCAAATCTTATAGCATTGAAAAATTATCACCATTTGCTAATCAAATAAGTCATTATTAATATGTGTAAATTTTTAACATCAGAGTCTCACCATTTTCAAGCATAATTATCTCTATTTTACCGAATTGTAGGATCTTACGATTCTACGATCCGATCTCACCGATTCGATCCTACCAACTCCTACGATCCAAAGTAGGATCCCGATCCTGATAACATTGATCTCGCGTATTTCCAAACTTCAATATAAAGAGAACAACTTACAACAGTAATCAAATTAGCAATTGAAAATTTTTAATTAAACAGAAAATCCTCACTCCGTTAATTACTTAGTGAAGGAATATGTCCTTAGACATTCCGGCAATTACTAAATATAAAAGGAATTATTATAGAGATAATTAATTACGTTAGTTTAGTAATCACATTTACTTGCTAGAGAATAAATGTTGGTTAGTGGGACAATATTGATTGAACCTACAACTAAGTTAACCTAATCCTATGAGGTCACACATTGTAGTAACTAATTGAAGTAAGGAAACCGGCCAATAGGAGAAATTAGGGTTAGGTTAGGTCTCTCTCTTAATTCTATTCTCCTACTATTATAAAAGGTTATAATAAGAGGGTGAAAGAGCGTTCAATTTGACAGTAAACTTTCAAACTGAAAAGAGAGAGAAAACCCTATTATTTCCCTTTGGAAATCTGGCCACCCTCCCTAAAAAGTAAGAGAGTGAAATCTATTCATCCTCTTCCGTTCTAGCAAATATGGGATTTCAATTGGTGCTCGTGGACTAAGTAGAGGGACATCAATTGCTGTTCTTTGATCTCTAGCATTTACCATCCGGTGGAAATCACGCTACAAAGGTTGTACATTCTTTTCCTTATAATATGATTCATATTTATATTATGCATGCGATGTTGTGATAGATGTTAGGAAATTTATTTCCTGAAATTCCGCTATATGCATCTATATATTCCTACAGTGGTATCAGTTTTGCCTAATTCATAATATTCATATGATCATGTAATTGTATGCAAAGTTATTATTCTTATTCAATTAAGGGAGGATTTATTTATGGCTTGAATTTGCATAATTGATATTTGATATTAATTGATTGGAAATTGTAAATAATTGATTTATCTGTGATTTATGCTCAAAATAATTTATAAAGGTCCGATTTTTTTTTTATTATGGACGAAATTAATTGTTAATTCAATCCTAATTTTCGGATTTTTATATACATAATTTGTTAGATTTAAAATTATTTAATGTTTAATTTGATTAATCATTGAAATAATTTGTTAATAATTAAAAGATTTGATTTTTACTTGTTAAATAAATCTAATATTCATCACCCACATAGATCTAGAATAATATGATTGCTGAAAATAATTTGATTATTTTTCTCACTAATTTTTGAATTTTATCATATTATTTATGAATTTTGGTTAAATTTTATGTTTAATTTGATTATTCATAGAATTTAAGGATAACAATAAAAATAATTGATTTTATTTGTTATGATAATTCAGTAGATCACCCTAAAAATTATTTTCGAATTTTTTGGAATTTAATTGTTATTTTGCTAATTATTTTGGATATAATTTGTTTTTGCCCTAAATTTTCGATTCTTGTTAGATTTAATGTTAAATAGAGATTATTCATTCAAATTTAATCTCAACAAACCTAAAAATTTGTTTAAGTTTTGTTGATTGATTCAAAAATTTCTGCCAAAATTTTCGGAATTTACAAAGCCTAATTAAATCTCCTAAATCTTTAATTAATTGTTGAATAAAGATAGATTTAATTTATATGTAAATTGTTGCATAAAAATTAAAAGGGAGACAACCACCATGGCTGGGTGGCTGCACCCAAGACGGTGAAGCCACAGTGGTGGAAGAAGGTGGTGGTGGCTCGCGGCGCTGTGGCGGCGGCCGTTCGCTGGTGGGGCTGGGTCGCCCGCGAGGATTGGGTGGGCGGAGAATGGGCGGCGCGCGTGCGACTCGCGCAGTCCGCGCTCCTCGCGTGCTGCCGGGCCGTACGGCCGGCGATTTTGTGCTGCCGGCGAGCGACTCGGCGGTATTGGACGGTGAGACCGGCGGAGGGAAACGCCAGGAGCTTGTCGGCGTTCTTGATTAAGCGTGCTAGTGTTGTCGGTGGCTGGAGTAACTCCGGCGGGTGACGTGGTCTTTGAGACCACAAGCAGCCAACAGGCTGCGGTATTTTAATTTTTAAAAAAAAAAAATTTGCCTTTAAAATTCTGATTAATTATATTTTGAGCATAAACCAAACATTTCCAATAATGCAAAAGTAAATTGTTAATATGTATTAATGCCATATTTAAACGAGTAATTGAATTAAAATAATAACGTTTCCTAAATAATTTCTAGCTTAAATTTGTTAAGTTTTATAATTATTATGGAAAGGTTTATTTGCTTATTAATTGTTAATAAGTAAATAGTTTGTGTTTATTTTATTTTGATATTATAAATACATGGATGCTTAATATAATATGTTTTGCACGTTGTGACTAGTATGGCCCAAAACTAGGATAGAAAATACGATCTGCGCATCGTTAAATTTTATGTAAATTAAATACGATCTGAGTATCGTTTGTATTTTTGTAATTTAAATTTTTAGTTATTTAAATTATAAATTATATGTAATCAAGAATGAATTTCCATGGAGAATCAAGAATGGAGATCCATGAAGATTCAAGGAGGAATTCATGAAGATTAGTTTTCCTAGGTTTAGGGGCCATACTAGGATCACTTTTAAGTATGCTTATATTTATTTATGCGTTTAACATGTTTAAATGCTTGCTTAAGTTTATATGTGTGGTTATTTATGTTATGTGTTCACTTTTAATTAACCAACATAGTAAACTTAGGTCCCCAACATGTAATATTGAGTTTAATTGCTTTTCCAAACAACACCTATAACGCCTTAGATAGTGAGTAATAGGTTCTGCCAAAGTAGGGTGTTGCTCATTTTATCCGGGGATAGTATAGTAGGTTTTTGAAACTTACACGTTAATGTTTGGTTTAACTCAACAAAGTCATCAAAAGACAAAGTTTTAGGTTTTGAAGCTAAGAGATAGGAGTAAACATGGAGTTGTTAACCTGTCTACTAAGAATTATAAATTAGTTATAATTAATAAAGTGTTTACTTACCTCAACTACTATAAATTGAAAGCAGGGCCAAAGTCCGTTTGATTGTAGTGGGAGGGAATCTTGGTGTTTCTTTATTCAATTGGGGACTTTTATTTTGAATAAAGGGTAGTAGTTAATTAAAATTTGTTTAATTGCTGCTTTCTTGATAAACATTGATTGAATCTTGCTTTATTATTCTTTCGTTGTAGTTATCAGGTCTGGTTCAAACAACAACAACCACCCCGATTTTAATTTGCGCTATTTACTCGAAAAGGACAAACTAAATGCACATAACTTCCTAGAATGGGAAATGGCTGTGAGAATCGTTCTCAGAGCCGAAGGAAGGGAAAGTGTTCTTGATAATCCTCTGCAGCTGCCAGAAAATGCAACTGCAGCTGAACGGAGAACAAGGCAAACCCTAGAGGCTAATTCTGTGCAAGTAACATGTTTGAAGCTTGCTTGCATGGAACCAGTATTTCAAAAGCGTTTTAATGGTCTGGATGCCTACTCCATCCTCCAACAGCTGAAAACTATGTTTCAGAAGAATGCTAGGTTGGAGAGGTTTGAAGCTCACTGTAAGCTGCTGGAGTGCAAGTTGGGCAAAGGAAAACTCGTTGGTCCGCTTGTGTTCAATATGATTGGACATTTTCAGACCATGGAAAAATTGGGCTTCCCTTATCCCCCAGAACTGGCAACTGATATTTTGATCAAATCCTTGCCATAAAATTTTCAAAACTTTCAGTTGAATTTTTACATGCAAGGAGGGGAGGCTACCTTGCAAGAGCTGCATGGTATGCTTACTCAGGCTGAAAGGAGCTTGCCGGCTGAACCTGAACATAGGGATGTTCTTATGGTTAGGAAGGGCAAGCAATTCAAGAAAAAGGGGGCACCTATGAAGAAGAACAAGGGCAAGGTTGTTGCCACTGATGATACTTCAAAGCCAAAGGCCACTCCTAAGGCCAAAGTAGCAGTACTACATGAGTGCTTCCACTGCCATAAGATTGGCCACTGTAAGAGGAACTGTCCCAAGTATCTAGAGGATAAGAAGAGTGGTTCTTCAACTTCAGGTATTTATGTTATAGAGATTAACTTATCTACTTCTACTTCATGGGTATTTAATACTGCGTGTGGATCTCACATTATTTGTAATGTGCAGGCACTAAGAAGAAGTAGAACGTTGAGCAAAGGAGAAGTGGACCTCCGCGTGGGCAATGGAGCACGAGTTCTTTGCTTTGGTCGTGGGAGATTGTAGTCTACTTTTACCTTCCGGTTTAGTATTAGAACTTCATAATTGTTATTATGTTCCAACTATTACCAAGAATATTGTTTCGATTCTGGTTTTGGATTCGGAAGGTTTTTCATTTCAAATTAAGAATAATTGTTGTTCTGCTTATTTGAATGATTTATTCTATGTCTCAGCTCAGTTATCCAATGGTTTATATGTGCTAAACTTAGAAACTCACATCTATAACATAATGATTCAAACCCGACATACCTATGGCATTGTCGATTAGGCCACATAAGTGCAAAGCGTATTGAGAAGCTTCATAAAGATGGAATTCTCAAATCATTTGATTTCGAATCATTTGATACTTGTGAGTTTTGCTTAATGGGGAAAATGACAAAGTCTCCTTTCACAGGATCAAGTGAAAGGGCCAATGACCTTTTAGCCCTCATACATACGGATGTGTGCGGACCCATGAGTACGTTGGGTAGGGGAGGGTACATTTACTTCATTACTTTTACCGATGATGTGACCAGATTTGGATTTGTTTACCTCATGCGGCATAAGTCGGAATCCTTTAAAACATTTAAGGAATTCCAGAATGAAGTACAAAACCAACTTGGGAAGAAAATTAAGGCATTGCGATCCGATCGTGGTGGTGAATATTTATCTCAAGAATTTGGTGATCATTTGAAGGATTGTGGAATACTTTCACAATGGACTCCACCAGGAACACCACAGTTAAATGGCGTTTCTGAAAGAAGGAACCGAACTCTACTTGATATGGTTCGATCCATGATGAGTCTTGCTGATCTTCCTATTTCATTCTGGGGATTTGCGCTTGAAACAGCGGCATTCACACTTAACAGAGCACCATCCAAAGCAGTGGAAAAGACACCATATGAATGTGGACTGGAAACGTTCCAAAATTGTCTTTTCTAAGGATATTGGTTGTGAAGCCTATGTAAAACGTTTACTTTCTGATAAGCTTTCACCCAAATCCGATAAATGTCTCTTTGTGGGTTACCCAAAAGAGACTAAGGGATACTACTTCTACAACCAAAGCGAAAACAAAGTGTTTGTTGCTCGTAATGGTGTCTTTCTGGAAAAGGAGTTTATTTCCAGAAAAACAAGTGGGAGAAATGTATATCTCGAAGAAATTCGAGATGAGCAACAAATGGATGAGGTTAACGCCTCATCAGAGGCGGCCCGGCATGAAAATGCTCAGGAGGCGGTGCATTCAATTCACGTACCTCCTACCGTCCCACTTGGAGATACTCTGTGCGAAGTCACTCAACCTAATGAGGTAGAAACTTCTTCTGTTGTTCCCCAACATAGGTCTAGTAGGACCATCATTCCGTCAAAGAGATATATTGATTTCCTTTTGACTGAAAGTTCTGAAATAACGATTTAAGAATCAGAAGAACCTACTAGCTACAAAGATGCTTTGGAGAGTCAAGACTCCGAAAGATGGCTTGAGGCCATGAAATCTGAAATGGATTCCATGTCTGAAAATCAAGTATGGGACTTGGTTGATTTGCCTGATGGGGGTAAACCCATTGGATGCAAATGGATTTTCAAGTTGAAAACAGACATGGATGGAAACATTAGTGTTTTCAAAGCAAGGTTGGTGGCGAAAGGTTTCAAACAAATTCATGGTATTGACTCTGATGAAACCTTCTCACCAGTAGCCATGCTGAAGTCCATTAGGATAATCCTTACGATTGCTGCATTTTATGACTATGAAATATGGCAGATGGATGTCAAAACCGCTTTCTTGAATGGGTTCTTGAAAGAGGATGTGTATATGACGCAACCTCAAGGTTTTGAAGATCCAAAAAATCCAGGGACGGTATGCAAGCTGAAGAAGTCCATTTATGGACTAAAGCAAGCATCAAGGAGTTGGAACCTCAGATTTGATGAGGCAGTCAAGAAATTTGGCTTTCTTAGAAATGAAGAGGAATCTTGTGTATACAAGAAGTTAAGTGGGAGTAGTATTACTTTTCTTGTCTTGTATGTGGATGACATACTTCTCATAGTAAATGATAAAACCATGCTTGAGTCAGTCAAGGAATGGCTTAAAAATTATTTATCTATGAAAGACCTAGGAGAGGCTGAGTACATATTGGGAATAAAGATCTATAGAGATAGGTCGAAAAGGCTGATTGGACTTAGTCAAGAGACTTATATTGATAAGGTTCTTGCAAGGCTCAAGCTGGAAAACTCCAAGAGAGGTTTCATTCCCATGCAACATGGCTTAACACTTGGCAAGACTTAGTGTCCTTCAAGTCCTGATGAGGTCAATCGTATGAGTAATGTTCCCTATGCTTCTGCAGTAGGATCCATTATGTATGCCATGATATGCACTCGACTGGATGTTGCATATGCTTTGAGTAATGTTGCAGCAGATACCAGTCAAATCCAGAAGATTCGCACTGGATTGCAGCGAAAAACATCCTTAAGTACTTTCGAAGGACTAAGGATAATTTTTTGGTTTATGGTGGAGATGATGAGTTGGTTATTACTGGATACACCGATGCAAGCTTCCATAGTGACAAAGATGATTTTCGATCTAAATGTGGTTTCATATTTTGTCTCAATGGAGGAGCTGTGAGCTGGAAGAGCTCTAAGCAGAGTACCCTCGCGGATTCTACAACAGAGGCTGAGTATATTGCAGCAGCAGATGCAGCAAAGGAAGTTGTTTGGATCAAAAAGTTCATTAGTGAGCTTGGTGTAGTTCCCAGCATTGAGAATGGAATTGAGTTGTATTGTGACAACAATGGTGCCATTGCTCAGTCTAAGGAACCTAGATCGCATCAAAGGTGTAAACATGTGCTCAGGAAATTCCATCTCATTCGAGAAATCGTTGGTAGAGAGGATGTGAAAGTAAGCAAGGTTCATACTGAGGATAACGTGGCAGATCCTCTGACTAAACCGCTTGCTCAACCTAAACATGAGTGTCATACTAGGTCCATGGGGCTTAAGCATATGGGAGAATGGATTTAGGTTGTTTACTTCATGTTTACAATTGTAAAGACATTTATTATGCTTTGAAATGTTTATCAATAAAATTCGTTCTTGTTTAATTGTTTGGTTTAGTATTAAATAAAATTTCCAAATAATTTGTATTTTCAAATAGGATTATCGAAAACGTTTTGATAATGGAACCCTATAAAGTGAACTGAAATCATAATTTATTTAAAGTCCCTAGTCTAAATCACTAAATTGGGCATAAGTGATTTATTTAAAAGGCTAGTGTATAATTAATTGATAGCGCAGTTCCATGGGCTATGGAGACATAGAGATGTCTAATTGATTATATGGATGTATATTTGATACATTGAGACTTGACCTAATTAGATTCTAGAAGTAGAATCAAACTACTATATTTAGTGGATTCCTTAGACATGAGTATGTCTTAATAACCACAATATGATTAGTTTAACCTTGACGCTGTTAAATGCCGCGCCGTAAAAGGAGGTTATAAAGGCAGTGATCAGGTGGGCTAAGAATTGAGTGGGAGTTATGGTCATACAAGAGTGGATAAGTCCTCCTATTAAATAGGAATGGTGTCTGGGCCTCTTGATGAGCGAGAACTGAAAAATTGCATGGCCATGCGGAATAGGATTAAAGAGTTAATCCTTATTTGAGCAGTTCGAACTCAGCGATCAAGGAACATAAATTTGAGAATAACATTGTGTTATCAAATTTGGCATTAAGTGACTTAAGGAATTTAACATTACGCTCTTGTCTTCGGACAAGTGGGAGATTGAAGGAATATGTCCTTAGACATCCCGGCAATTACTAAATATAAAAGGAATTATTATAGAGATAATTAATTACGTTAGTTTAGTAATCACATTTACTTGCTAGAGAATAAATGTCGGTTAGTGGGACAATATTGATTGAACCTACAACTAAGTTAACCTAATCCTATGAGGTCACACATTGTAGTAACTAATAGAAGTAAGGAAACCGGCCAATAGGAGAAATTAGGGTTAGGTTAGGTCTCTCTCTTAAATCTATTCTCCTACTATTATAAAAGGTTATAATAAGAGGGTGAAAGAGCGTTCAATTTGATAGTAAACTTTCAAACTGAAAAGAGAGAGAAAACCCTATTATTTCCCTTTGGAAATCCGGCCACCCTCCCTAAAAAGTAAGAGAGTGAAATATGTTCATCCTCTTCCATTCTAGCAAACGTGGGATTTCAATTGGTGCTCGTGGACTAAGTAGAGGGACATCAATTGCTGTTCTTTGATCTCTAGCATTTACAATCCGGTGGAAAACACGCTACAATGGTTGTACATTCTTTTCCTTATAATATGATTCATATCTATGTTATGCATGCGATCTTGTGATAGATGTTAGGAAATTTGTTTCCTGAAATTCCGCTATATGCATCTATATATTCCTACACTTAATAATACAATGAGGATTGGAGAATAGCTACCTCTCGAAGAGAAGAAATTCTGCTGCTTCAATTGGAATGAGAGCATGAGATTCATGAGAGTTTTGTTATGTTTAACTGTTTTTTGCGATTATGTAAAGTCGGGCATATCTGTTCTGTAGTATTGAGAAAGGTTTTGAGGAGAAAAGGAGAAACATAGGTTTGAGGCGAAAGAGAAAGTTTTAATGGGAATGGTTAACATTGTTTTGGATGACAAAGAATCTATAATATATATTAAAAGGCATTCCCAACAAGGTCTATCTGCCACGCAAATGCTTTCATTCCGTAAGTATCGAACAAGTGATCTTTGACAAGAAAGGTTATATTTTAACCACTAATCCATGTTAATTTTAATATGATAAAAAAATAATGTACAATTCTTTTACTTTTTATTTTTCAAATATCATTCAATTACTTACCACGTTATAACGTTAAATTTTTAACTTCTCACTAAAATAGAAATCAAATCAATCACGAACTTTATAAATACCAACGTATATTTTAAATGTAATCGACCCGGGGCATCGCCCGGACCGAAACACTAGTTATGGAACTAACAAAGCTCCTTTTCCAAGATTTAAAAAAATAGAAAAAAAAGAGTTCAAGTTTGGGTCGGGCTATGTTAATGTTCAACAAGTTCAAGTTGGGTCTAAACTGTTCGTAAATTTAATATGTTCTCGTAAACATTAATAAAACTGTAAAATCTAAGAGCATACGGGCGTCACCTGAGCAATAGCCATTTCTAGACCAATAGAATTGAAAATAATCAATTTCTTTTAACTTTAAAAAATTCTAGCGCCACATAAGTTTGATTAACCAATGGGATTGCGAGTAATTAATTTTTTATATTATTTAATATAGCATTACGAGGAGGAAATAAAGTTTGATAGTTGAGATTTTGAAATAGCTAGGAAAGACATTATTGGAAGGGGCATTCCCATTATGAGAAAGTATTATATGATAGAGATGTGGTAATAGCGGCTTGGAAGTATTAAAATAGTTATAAATTATAAAGTAAAAGCAAAATGGTATCCACAAATGAATAGTGTACTACAACTTGATTTTAACATAATAAAGCTAGAGTAGATAAATTATAGAGTAAAAGCAAAATGATCCCCACAAATGAACAGTGTACTACAACTTGATTTTGACATAATAAAGCTATGAATATGACATTATCAGGTATAAATCTAACATTATAAAGCATATTTGACATTATTTGGGGTATGATTTTGACATTATAGATTTGACATCACTAAAACACTTAGTGGTCATTTGGTTTACATGAGAAGTTAAAATTTCCATGACATTGCAATTCATAGGAATAAATTACTTTAATTAAATTCATGGGAAATTAGTTAAATTGTTTGGTTGACAATAGGGGAATTAAATTTCCATGGGAATTTCTACTTACCTAGGGGGACCTAGGTAAGTAACTTCCTACATTTTGTGGGAACTCAAAATTTCTAGGAATTTCTAATTCATTCATTTTGCTATTTTATTGTCAACCAAACAACTCACCAAATTTTCAAGGAAAAATTGATTCTAATAATCCAACCTTTGGACCGTTCGTTCAAAATAATCCAACATTTTGATTATTATTTAATAATCCAACCTTTTATCCCAATCCGTCTGCGCACTGAAGTCCGTAACCTGTTAGAATGGTAATTTTTTTTTTTTTCATTTTCTCCTTTAATCTTCCTCCCTTTGTTTCTCCCTCCCCCCCCGCCTCACCAAATCATGAAGAACCATCCCACCCCCCTCCCCCGGCTCACGATCCACCCCACCCCACCCCCTCGCTCACGATCCCCACCTCCACTCCTCGCAACCAACCCCACCTTCGGCCCCACCCCTTTGCGAACAACCCTGCCCCCCACCCCCACCCATTTGCAAACAACCCCGCCCCCACCCTCACCTCCGGCCTCCCTCGTTCCTCCCCCTTTGTCACCGGCATCCTCATTTGTCTACCTCTTCACCCTTCATCCTCCTCCACTCGCCTTCACCCTTTTCGGTGTCCTCCACTCGCAATCTCCAAGACGAGACGCATATTTTTATTCACGGGTTGGTGATGGTTAGTAGAGGTTGGGGAGTTTTTCTAAGTGGGGAGGTGGAGGCTGGAGTAGATATGGAGGGGGTGGGGGGAGGTGGAGCCGGAGTCGATATGGAGGGGGTAGGGTGAGTTGTGGGCCGGGGATGGCGAGGAGAGAGAATGAGATTCGTGGGAGGGGGGTAGGGTTGCGGGTGCAGGGGAGGGAGAGGGTTTGGTGGCTAGGAAGGGGAGGGGAGAGGGTTTTGGTGGTGGGAATGGGATGGAGGGGATGGCGGTGGGTGTGGGTGGGCAAGGGGAGGGAGGGAAGGGGGTGGGCGGGGGGGTTGGTGGCGGGGTGAGGGAAGGGGAGTGGAGGGGGGGAGTGGGGTGGGCAAGGGGAGTGGATCCGGGAAGGGGTGGCGGTGGGTGGGGGATGGGGTGGGTTGGTGGCAGTGGGTGGGCAAGGGAAGGGAGGGGTAGTAAAAAAAATATTTAATTAAATCACAACGAATAAGAGCAAGACACGTGTGCAATTAACCCATTCTCCTGGTCATCAACCTATTTCAACAGTTCACGGTGCATTATGAGCGGATTGGGATAAAAGGTTGGATTATTAAATAATAATAAAAAAGTTGGATTATTTTGAGCGAACGGCCCCAAAGCCGCTGGAGTTGGGGATGGAGGGGGTGGGGTGAGTTGTGGGTCGGGGATAGCGAGGAGAGAGAATGAGATTCGTGGGAGGGGGGTAGGGTTGCGGGTGCGGGGGAGGGAGGGGGTTTTGGTGGTCGGGAAGGGGAGGGAGGGGGTTTTGGTGGCTGGCAAGGAGAGGGAGGGGGTGGTTGTGCTGAGCGCACGTGTCCAGCCACGTGGACTTCCACGTAGGCTGCGCCAAGCGCACAGGTTGTGCTAAGCGCACCAGAACTGCCACGTAGACTTCTGTTTCATGTAGAGTCCTGCGTCAAGCGCAATTCTCTGCTTGAGACGCGAAATTTCTTTCTTATCTTTTCTAAAAGCGCGTACAACGTGTACGCTTTTTACTGGTCATGCCGCGTCATGCGCTTGCCATGTCAGCTGCAGCCAGAGCGTGAGGCGCAGTGTCGTTTTCCCTATAAATAGGCCTGATTTCTGAACAGATTTCAGAACGGATTTTCACACATAACACTCGACGAATACTTTACGAATCTCTCTACAAACTACAAAACTTCCCTACAAAAACTCATACTTTCAAACACAAATACATTCAATCTATATACTTTCAGAGACTCAGATTTTCAGGCTTCACGATTGCTCATCCCGAAGGTTGTCAATCTCGCAGACCCAAGCCACAGTATAATCCTGAGGGTCCTTGAATAAATTCTCTATTTTTTTATTGAAGTTACTAATAACTATTTATTTCATGATGTAGATATTTAATATAAAATCGCTCTACTGTATATTCTAAACCTCTTTCTTTCTTTTCTCTTTCTTTTTCATATTATTATACTTGCCTGATCATTATATGCATGCTATTATGATTGTTCTGCTTTAATGCTTTCATCACCCACATGTTATTTGTGCTAATAAAGACCTAAATAAATGTTCTAACATTAATGAGATTAATTTGGACAACCTGTTAGGTTCCCTGTAATATTGATTGCCTAATAACATATCACTAAAAAATAGTCTTTTTATGTGTTTCCTGAACCAATTTAGACTAAATATTTTTAGGGTGTATAAAACATTATTTGATTATTCTTTGGCATAAATTCTGCAATGAATCGATATTTAGTAGAGGCCAGCTTTGGGCAATATGGTTCCTGACCATATTTGTACCCTCACCCCCGAACTCAATCTTTGGTTCACTTTGACCATCTATGGAGTCATGACGGGAAAATCTACATTGGATAATTTGTCCCTATGATTTTCCCATATCCAATTAGGTTTATGATTCTTCCTAAAAGGAATTGTTGGCGACTTCTTTCAATACAAAACAATTTTCAATAAAACCTTAACAATGGGGTAGTCAAATCTAATACGCGCTCACACCGCGTAGGCGAACTAAAAACACGCCTACAATTTGGCGACTCCACTGGCGAGGATTTTAAAAAAATTACTTTTTTAAATGAGTGGGTGAAACTTGAAAAATACGATTCATTCTTATTTTTATGCCTTAGAATAATATACAGTTTTGCATATGCATGGCTACTGTTCAGCCGCCATAAGGACAATCTACCTTGCCTCATTAGCACATGTTCTATGTGTGAGGTCACCCCCAGGGGGTTTGCGTTTTGTCCTTCCAAAAAGCTTCCTGAGCGATAGTGTTGGATCTTAGTCATAAGCAAACCTACCCAACCTTGGCATTGTTCTCTTGTTCCTGACTTGAGACTGGAGTGCGTCTTACACGTGGCCACCTCTTTAAGCAGGGGTACGAAGTGTGGGATCAATCTCTTAGTCATGGACCTTTTCAGCCTTAACCTAAATCTAACCAATAGTTGAATGTAGAACTGGACTTTAAGTTGAGAACTTTTGCATCCATGTTATATGACATTTGTCTGTGATTGCAATTTTTGCCTGCTATTATTTTTGTCAAATTGTCGTTATTATGCATCGTTCCTAAAATCGCGTCTAACAAATAAGAAAAAATTCGTCAATCGGCAAATTCGTCACCTAAATCCCCAAAAAATGTGTCGGGGAGTAGTGCGCCAAGCGCATTAAGTTGCACCTACCACTCCCGTGCCAGACGCACGGCTGTGCGCCGCGCGCAGCAATGCTGCGCGGCACGCAGTCTGTGCATCGCACGCTTTTCGTCAATTTAGCCGTCGTAATTGTCAATCCAATGTTCAGTCCTATGTTTGTCTGTCTGCATTCGCGTAAAAAAAAATGGTCATCTTAAGAGTCCCATGCAAAGTCAAGTCTGTCAAAAAAAAATGCATCTAAAGGGTCATAGTAGAGTTAGAGTCATCATGCATGTCTACCTCTTCCCATCTTCTCCCTGCTGTTCAGCTAATCTTCCCTATCAATTCTACCCTACCATATTCAATCAATTTCAAAAACTTACATTTTTTTCAAAATCAATCATACACCATATGCTATTCTACCTTGTTCAAAAACATTTACTAATCATCATAATACCACGACATTTCAAAAAAAAAAAAACATTTTCAAAATTAATCCATCATCTTTTCCTTACAAAAGATAAAACAAGGGGTTCCTATCAAAAATGAATTTCGAAAATTCTAAGCCCATTCCAAACACCTTCAATCCAATCGACCCAATTCACTTGCATTCATCCTAGGCCCATATGCATCATAATCCATTTTGCATTCATATAGGGTCCATCTAATTCGAGTCCATGCATTCATATTAGGCCCGCTAGCATTAGAGCCCATCTTAGGCCCATATTAGTCTAGTTCCTAGGCCCATTTGCATCTTTATGTGAACCCTAGTCTATGTCAATCCCAGACCAAGTCTAATCCAACTCTATTCCAATCCAATGTCAAGCCCATGTGCATTTTCATTTCTATCTTCAAACCAATATAGGACTAAGTCCAGAATTAGGTCCACATAAGGCCCAACTCATTTCCAAAGTCAATCCAGTCCAATTCCAAATCCATATAGGACGAAATCCAAACCATTAAGTCTAGCGAAACTAGCATCCCTGTAAGACCATAATGACACCTCTTTGACTTAGCTAAGCTAGTCATTCCTATAAGACCATAACGACACCCCTTTGACCTAGCTAAGCTAGTCATCCCTGTAAGACCATAACGACACCCCTTTGACCTAGCTAAGCTAGTCATCCCTGTAAGACCATAACGGCACCCCTTTGACCTAGCTAAGCTAATCATCCCTGTTAGACCATAACGGCACCCCTTTGACCTAGCTAAGCTAGTCATCCCTGTGAGACCATAACGGCACCCCTTTGACCTAGCTAAGCTAGTCATCCCTGTGAGACTATAACGGCACCCCTTTGACTTAGCTAAGCTAGTCACCCGTAAGACCATAACGGCACCCATTGATTTAGTAAAGCTAAACACTCCTAAGACCTTAAAGACACCCTTCGAGTTTAGCGAAGCTACTCCTATCTTACAACTATAGCAATATCAAATCATCAAGTCTGGCGAAGCTAATTCCTTACTAACCCTAGCGAAGCTAGCATAAACAATCCTTTTGAGCCTAGTCTAGTCCAGTTCAGTCCAGTCTAGTCATTTGCATCTACATATAGTTAGGCTCATGTCACCATCATGACCATAATCATACCCATTTCTAATCATTCATAGTTTCCATTTCACCATCCATTTTCATCCCCATTTCCACTTTCATCTTCATTTCTCATCTCTCACTTCCATTTCTATCTCTTCATCCCTCATTTCCATTTCTCATTTAGAAAGCATCATTTCTTAAAATTTACGAGGTCCATTCGATTTCTGTCCAGGACGGATCGTGAGATTATAACTTGGGAACGTCCAACAGTGAGGCAACTAGGTCGACCTACTCCTAGACTCGTCAAACGCATCCTCACATTTTCAGACGAATCCTCTGACTCTTCTGAAGCATCATCTGAAATGGGGGACACTAATGAACAGCTCAGTGCCATTATGGCCAAACTTCAACTGATGAACTCACGTCTTGAGGAACAAGACAAAGAGATTAAGGCGCTGAGGGAGAAGCTAACTGAAGAAGACGAGCAAGGTGACACTCCACCACCATTCAAAACCAATACAGATTTGAGGTTTAAAAAACTCGAGCAATTGATCCAGTCAATTCCTGCGCTCGAGGGTCAGGCTCATGGCCATGCCATTATTGATCCTGAACTGAGGGAAAAACTCCCTAAAAAGGTAACATTAGGTGACCTCCCAAAATTCAAGGGGGTCGAAGACCTAGATGACCACTTGAGAGCTTTCTCCATCTCTATGGCTCTCAAGGGCATGAGCAAGGACCTGTTTGCTTATGTCTTTCCTTTAACCTTGGATGCACACCCATCCAAGTGGTTCAGATCACTAAATAAAGCCAAGCTGAATGACTGGGACTACATCAGAGAAGTGTTCCACAAACAATACATCTACAATTCTCAGCTTCCCATTAGCCTTCGTGAGTTGGAATTAACTAAGCAGAATTCCAACGAAGACTTTGTTACCTTCCTTAACAGATGGAGGGAAAAGGCTGCGCAAATGACTAACAGGCCATCCCAAGAGGATCAAGTCCGATTGGTGATCCGTAACCTGCAGCCCAAGTATGGGGACCATATTAAGTTCCAACCCATAGAGTCTTTCACGAAGCTCTATAAGGTAGGCCTGCTGATTGAAGAAGAGGTACAGGCTAACAAGAACAAGGGTTCTAACAACAACAACAACTCTTTAACCCTTCTACCTCTAAAAGCAGTGACATAAACGCCCTGACTACTGACAAGAGAGGTTATCAAGGACCTCAAAGGACGTTCACTCCTTTGGGCATGTCTCTAGAAGAAGCCTTCACTAGACTTCATGCAAAGGGAGCACTTCAGCCTCTTGGCCCTACTCCGGACCATCCTCTGGAGAAGAGATCCAGTAGATGGAATCCTAATTCCTACTGCAAGTACCATCAAGGGAATGGGCATCTGACATCGCAATGCTGGACTTTGAAGCATCATCTACAGGATATGGTCAAGACGGTAGATTACCACCTCGCCTCGCGCAAAGTCGCACAATAGTGGCAACCCCTTGGGAAGTGCCTAAATAATGCAGGGGCTTAGTCATTTAGCGTTGGTTTTCTAGGTTGAGTCGGAGAGTCCCTCCCCTAGCTCATTTATTTCCTTTTCTGTCGAGTTTATGTCATTTAGGTTTTTATTTCTAATAAGCCTTATTTCATTCATTTTCAATTAATAAAATAATTGCATTTTCTTTTCATTTTCATTGGCCTTCCATCATTTTATTTATGCTTCTAAATCAATGATGAAACTCAAATCACCTAACGAACTTGACTAATAATAATAAAAAAAAGATCTGAAATAAAAAAAGAGAAAAATGAAAAATGAGGACATACTTTGGATCAGGAGTTATTCCCCTCTTTCTTCCATTAACTATCATAGGCCATCTCTATGCTAGCCAAAATAAAATCCTTTAAACCGTCATCTCCATGATACTTAGCCAAATAATCCCTCCATTACTCAAAGCTCCACAAATAGCCTTCAAGCCTTCCACTACCCTAAACCAAACTTGTGTGCAAGCCTTACTAGATACAAAAAAAAAATCAATGCCAGGCAAAATAAAAAAGAGAAAGAAATTCAAAGTGCGAAAAAAAAAGTAAAAGCAAAAGAAAACGCACAAGACAAAATGAAAAAAAAAGGAATAAGCCAAAGGCAAATAAATAAAAATCAAGCTAGGGGGCTTGCACACAAGTTCTACCCCTCATTCAAATCATTCAATCCATCAAAACCCTTAACTTATAATCCAAATCCATGACCCTTCATTTCCTAATCCAATTAAACCTTCATCAAAACATATCAGCCTTAAACTTTTCAACCTTTCATCAACCTTAACTCCTTCTTCAAGGTATGTCCAAGCCCGCTAGGTTGAAAACTCGAAAGGGTGGCCTAGGCAGAAGTTAGGGCACAAAAAAAAAAAAGAAATCAGATCCTGAACTACGAATGGTCTGATTCCGCAAGGATACGTAGGAATCCTCATCTCGAGGTCCGACCGCTTCAATAAAAATAAATTAGTCATGGTCTAATGATTTAACTTTCAATTGTTCAGGAGCATAATCTCTTTCTAGATCTCGACATAGAATCGAGTCTGAACCTAGCCTCGTTAAAGCTTTTTCCCACCTACATTCATTTAAGTCACAAATTTCAACCTTTTATTTTTCAATCCAAGCTCTCCTTGTCCCTGAAGGACTCTCAGATGATTCCATGGTTTCTGGCGATATTTGACTTTGCCTATATTAACTTCCCAATAAACAATCCCCAGTGACAACTTGCAACGTTCAAGGCAGATCAACTACGTTTCAATATCAGATCAAGTACATTTCAATTAAGGCTCATGCCTAATCCAAGGCAAGCTCACCCAAAGTGGGGGCTTCCTATGTGTGGTGGTTCCTCCAATTCAAATCAAACTCCCGAGAAGTTGTAATCCGCGGACCTCGTTCACGAACCCCAATTATTTACTAAAAATAATTTAAGTTAATCATGCTATCTATTTCTGATCATTCTATCATTCTATACATCTTCTAGCCTTGCAAAATCCTCACCTTGCATTACAGCTTTGCAAAACCCTGACCTTGCATTGCATTTCATACATTCTAGTCTTGCATAACCCTGAACGTGCATGACGTGTAACCTTTAGCATTGCATAACCTTAATCCTTGCATTGTGTCTCATGAATCCTTAGAGAGTCTAAGTTTGCATTATTGCATCACTATGTGCTTATGTGAGTTGTTTGCACCTATCTGCTAACATATTTCCCTGCAGGTAATCAGATTGCTTGTAGTTATTGTCCTGCATACTAACTTTGTTTTGCAGAGACCGACGGTTATAGATCAGTTCTAAACTGCAGAGCGTTTAAAATCGTTCTCCGTCCCGACACCGTATGCTTTGACTATCGGTTTCTTGAACCTCAGTCAAAGTGGGGGCTTCTGTAGACACATAATCGTGTCTCCCCATTGAAGGATCCGATGATGAAACATATCGTGGTCTTAATTGGTCCGATCCAAGGGCAGAGCAGTCCGAAGAGCCATTCAAAACCATTTCGAAAAGTGATAAAGTCCTATTTTAAAGCCCAATTAATTATTCATGATAATTAATTGTATTTGAGCCCAATTCTTTGAAAAGCCCAATTAATTGATAATTAATTGATTTATTTAATAAATAAATATTTTCAAAAGATATATTTTTTAAGTCAAAATCAGATTTTATCTCGTAAAATCAGATTTCCGGAGTTAAAAGATAAAAGAATATCTTTAAAACGTGTTTATATCAAAAAACTATCAAAAACAAGGCAATGCGCTGAGCGCAGTTGACTGTGTTGAGCGCAACTGACTGTGCTGAACGCACGTGTCCTGTGACATGGACTTCCACGTAGGTTGCGCCAAGCGCACAGGTTGTGCTGAGCGCACCAGAACCGCCATGTAGACTTCTGTTTCATGTAGAGTTCTGCGTCAAGCGCCATTCTCTGCTTGAGACGCGGAATTTCTATCTTATCTTTTCTAAAAGCGCGTACCACATGTATGCTTTTTACTGGTCATGCCGCGTCATGCGCTTGCCATGTCAGCTGCATCTGACGCAGCCAGCACGTGAGGCGCAGTGTCGTTTTCCCTATAAATAGGCCTGATTTTCGAACAGATTTCAGAACGGATTTTCACACATAACACTCGACGAATACTTTACGAATCTCTCTACAAACTACAAAACTTCCCTACAAAAACTCATACTTTCAAACACAAATACATTCAATTTACATACTTTCAGACACTCAGATTTTCAGGCTTCACGATTGCTCGTCCCGAAGGTTGTCAATCTCGCAGACCCAAGCCACGGTATAATCCTGAGGGTCCTTGATTAAATTCTCTATTTTTATATTGAAGTTACTAACTATTTATTTCATGATGTAGATCTTTAATATAAAATCGCTCTGATGTATATTCTAAACCTCTCTCTTTCTTTTCTCTTTCTTTTTCATATTATTATACTTGCCTGATCATTATATGCATGCTATTATGATTGTTCTGCTTTAATGCTTTCATCACCCACATGTTATTTGTGCTAATAAAGACCTAAATAAATGTTCTAACATTAATGAGATTAATTTGGACAACCTTTTAGGTTGCCTGTAATATTGATTGCCTAATAACATGTCACTAAAAAATAGTCTTTTTATGTGTTTCCTGAACCAATTTAGACTAAATATTTTTAGGGTGTATAAAACATTATTTGATTATTCTTTGGCATAAATTCTGCAATGAATCGATATTTAGTAGAGGCCAACTTTGGGCAATATGGTTCCTGACATATTTGTACCGTCACCTCCGAACTCAATCTTTGGTTCACTTTGACCATCTATGGAGTCATGACGGGGAAATCTACATTGGATAATTTGTCCCTATGATTTTCCCATATCCAATTAGGTTTATGATTCTTCCTAAAAAGAATTATTGGCGACTTCTTTCAATACAAAACAATTTTCAATAAAACCTTAACAATGGGGTAGTCAAATCTAATACGCGCTCACACCGCGTAGGCGAAATAAAAACACGCCTACAGCCACCTACTTCTTTTGAGCCTTTATGTTTTCAAGGGCTTGTAAGCTTTCTCCATCTACATCCCTCAATTCTATGGACATAGATTCATGGTATTCCTCTAAGCTGAGGTCCATTTGCCTTGCTACCCTAGCAGATTTCGTACTTAACTCTGCAGGGAGGACTGGCTCTTGGCCATATACCAATCGATAGGGAGTTGTTCCTGTTGTATCCCTTTTTGAAGTTCTGTAAGCCCAAGTAGCATAGTGAAGGAGAGTATGCCATTCTCTAGGATTCTTATCTACTATTTTAGCAATCCCTTTAGTGATGATCTTGTTAGTAGCCTCTGCTTGGCCATTAGCTTGTGCAAAGTATGGGGTAGAGTGAATCTTCTGTATATTATTCTCGTTAAGATAGGAATCAAACTCATCGCCTCTGAACATAGTGGCCTGATCCACTGTAATTGTTTCAGGGATACCAAATCTGGTAAATATATTTTCTTCGAGAAAGAGATTCACTACCTTTGCATTAAGCTTTTGGAGAGCTTGGACTTCTATCCACTTTGTGAAATAGTCAGTCGCTATTAGGATGCACTCATGCCTTCCAGATGAGGGAGGTCTAATTGTCCCTATGGCATCAATTTCCCAACCTCTGAAAGGCCAAGGCTTGATGATTGGGTGCAGCTTTATCGCTGGAGCTCAACTTATTCGCTTAAAGCACTGGCACTGTTTGCAATCTTTTGCATATTGCAAACAATCTCGCCTAATAGATGGCCAAAAGAAGCCCATGCGATGAATAAACACCTCATCTTTAAGCCAGATTGATGGGATCCACATATGCCATGGATATTTCAGCTAAGATAGTAAGAACTTTCTTTGTGCTGACACACCTTAGTAATAGCCCTTGTGGGTCCTTCCTATACAACATATTTCCCATTAGGAAATATTTCGTACCTGCTAGTCTAACCTTAGTAGGTACCTTCTTTTCGGAGGGATCTTTGAGATAATCCTTGATCTTCTATCGCTAGTCTTGCTCATGACCAAGAATATTGTATTTATGTACTTCAACTTCAGCTTTTTCATCTAAGGTTTTTAACTTGAAAGCAGTTACATGTATAATTGTATCATCAAAGCCACTAGGCTCCTTAGATGAAGCTTGCTGAGCCAAGTAATTAGCTTCTTTATTTTCCTCTTTTGGGATATATGAGATTGCAAAATGATTGAAGGATGAGATTAACTCTTGGACAATTGACTTAAAGGTCATCGCCAAGGGAGATGCCCCCTTGTATTCGCCATTAACCTGTGCCACTACCCATCGAGATTCCCCAAAAACGTCAACCTTTGTAACTCCCATATCCTTAAGAGTCTTGAGACCAATAATAAGAGCTTCGAACTCTACTATATTATTTGGACACTGGCGTGTAAAGGTGATTGCCATTCTTATTGGTATCCCATTGGGTGAATACATAACAATCCCAGCCCCAGCTGAGTCCTTCCTACTTGAGCCATGAAAGTATAATTGTCAGGGTTTCTCCTCTCGTACTTCCGCATTTTCACTGATGGGATGATCTGCTAAGAAATCAACCAACGCCTGTCCCTTAACAGCTCTCTGAGGGACGTGCTTCAACTCGAATTGTGACAAATGCATACTCCATTTACATAACCTCCCTTTGACAAAAGGATGATTTAGCAAATGCTTGAGTACATCAGTGGGTGATATAATTTCTATGGAATAAGCCATGAAGTAGTGTTTTAGCTTGACCGAGGGATCATACAAGCTTAAACAGCAGTTCTTAATTAGCATTTGAATACATGGTCTCGACGTCATGCAGGATCTTAATTAAGTAGAAAATTGCATGCTCATGTCCATACTAATTTTCTTGAGTCAACATACTTGCGATGGAGTCATTCGTCGCTAAAAGATATAACCTCAAGGGCTTTCCATTCTGCTTTGGAGGGATTAACACTGGTGGTGATGCTAGCTTTGCTTTAATCTGCCGAAAGCAGACTGATGCTCAGCTTCCCCCCTAAACTCTTCTCCTTCTTTGAGCTTAAGGAGAGGAGAGAAGCCTTTGGTTTTACCACCCAGGTTTGTGATAAATCTTCGAACACAATTTATCTGTCCCAAGAATCGTTGCAACTTCTTTTTGTTCTTTGGAGGAGAAGCTTCTAAGACAGCTTTTGCTTTCTTCTGATCGATTTCAATCCCATTCTCATCCTAAAGAGGAATTTGCTGGCTTTTAGTTCAAAAGCACACTTTAAGGGATTCATCTTTAGATTAAACTTTCTCATCCTTTCAAATGCTCAGATGAGATGTTCAATGTGACTTGGTACACTCTTTGATTTTACCAACACATCATGTATATAAATCTCCATAAAGTCTCTATCTTCTCGTTGAAGATGAGGTTCATGGCACGCTGATAGGCTGCCCCTGCATTCTTGAGTCCAAATGGCATGCCTACATTTCATATAGTCCCAAAGAACCTGGACATCTAAGTGCTGTCTTAGGGCGATCATCTTCATCGATCCTAATCTGATGATACCCAGTAAACCCATTAAGAGTTGACACCAACTCATGTCTGGAAGCAGTATCTATTAGCATATCTGCCACTAGCATAGGGTATTGATCCTTAGGAGAAGCGCTGTTGATATCTCTATAATCAATGCATATCCTTATTTTGCCATTTTTCTTGATCACATGGACTATGTTAGCTATCCATTCAGCATATTTTGCTGGTTGGATGAAGCCTGCCTATAAGAGTTTGGCGATTTCTTCCTTTATCTTGGGAATCAATTCAGGCGCCAAGCGTCTAGGGCTTTGAACAACTGGTGAATGATCTGGTTTGATGGAAGCTCATGCTGGATAAATGAGGGATCATTACTAGGCATTTCATGATGTTCCCATGCAAAAACAGTCTTTATAAGTTTGAAGAACCTTGGTTATGGACAGCTTATCTTCCTTTGATAGTTCCTTACTCATGTAAGTGTATCTAGGATAATCTTCTGTTCCAAGGTTGACTTCTTCCAGAGGATCATGGACCTCATGTACGTTTAATGTCTTCACTCTTTGCCCATACTTTCACATCCTCTTCTTCACCATAAAACCGTTGGTTAGAGTCAGACGATGGGAAGGTATGAACATCAGAGTTTGCGTTGGCAGATACATTAACATCAGAATCCAAGATTGTGTTAACCTCTATATTATATTGAGCATAATGACTTGCAAAAAGATTACGAAGGGCTAAAGCCGTGCCAGATCTGATTTCAAAGCTATAATCCATTATAAATAATTTAAGTAGCTAAGGTATAGTCATGATATAACTACTTATATCCAAGACTAATTACATCAGGCAAGGCACCACTGCCTGCAGGAGTGTTAAGTACATTATCATCATCTTACATTCCTACAAATGCTTTAAAAGCATCATAACTTGCAGGTTTTTCAGATGACTTTGAGTGCTTTCCACTTGTAGGTTCCTTAGATGAATTGAGTTTAGCTTCATCTTCAGAGGCCTCTTCTATGATTCTGATTGCACTTGATACAACCTTCATTATAGGAGTTGGTTGAGAATCAAGTCTGGGAACAATCTCTTCAGCTTTTGGTGAAGTCTTGAAAAGAATCCTGGGAGAATCTTGGTTAGTTTCAATCATATAAGCTTGCACATCAGCACAAACTACCTCATATTCATCACCATTCCATAAAATAATTTTCTGATGCAAAGTTGAGGGAATTGCATAAGTCTGGTGTAACCATTCTCTACCTAAGATAGCATTATAATTTCCTTCTCCCTTTACTATAAAGAAAGCTGATATAGTCTTAGTATTACATACTTAGATGTGAATACATGCCAGCCCTTCAGTGCATACAGACTTACCATTGAACGCAGGTATGTGAGTTTTGACACTAGCTAAATCTTTCTTATTTTTATCTAGTTTCTGAAACACAGATAAAGGCATCAAATTGATTGTAGCGCATGTGTCAATTAACATCTTACTCAACTTAAAACCATCAAAGTCTAATGTGACATATAAAGGCTTGTTATGTTTATTGTTGACACTGTAATCTCTTAACAGATGTTCTACAATTAAATGTTCCTGCTCTTTTGTCACTGTTTCTTTTGAGGGTGAGTTAGTTACTTTATTCAACTCAGCTGATATAGTAGAGCGCTTACCTTTAGCCTCAGCCTGATCTACTTCTTCGGCCCAAGAAGTGGTCCCAGGTTTCAGCAAATTGGCCTTGAACTATGAAGGGAGAGTAACTGCGTGGCACATTTCAGTCTCACACTCTTCTTCTGAACATCTTGCAAGAAAATCGAGATCTGATTTTGACACCTCCAGATCCAGACCTTCCAAATCATAGTCTACTAACTCCAAGTCTAATGGTTGATCAATCATCATTCCATCGCCTTTAAAGCTTTCTTCCTCGTGTTTAGACATCTGTTACGTTCTTCATTTGGGATAGCCTCCATCAGTTCCTTTACTAAGGGATGATTCTTAATATCATCGCTTGGTAACTCCTTAGATGATTCCCTTTTTACTGTCTCTTCTGAAGATTTTTCTTCTTCTAAGAGAGGCTCCAGCACTGGAATGGTTTTAAGCATTCCCCCTTGAAAAGCTTCTTCATCTAAATGAACTGCCATCGCTTGTACTTGGCTGGTGATTGCTTTCCTGATTGTTCTAGCCTTTTTGCTTGATTTCCTCATTTCTTTTGCTACACCAGCATCACATTCATTAGTTCTATCTCTGAGTATTCCTTCACCCTTTTTCTTAACACCCAGCTTCACTGATTCTGGATAAATCTCAGTGATCTCCTCAATTCTGCTCCTTGGCTTAGTGGTCTTTGGTTTACCAAGCCTACTTAGAATAGGCATGGATCATCGTGGACGAGCAGAATCCAATGGCTCCCTCTTGGCAATCCTTCCTACTTGAGGATTTCGGTTTTTTCACCAAATACTCCTGACAAATAAATTTATTCACCAAATACCCCCACTTTTTTCAAAATTCACCAGATACCCCTGACCTTTAAAAAAATTCACCAGATGCCCTTTTGTTGACGGACGTTAGTTCTCCGTTAGTATTTATTTACAAGTTTGCCCTAAGTTAACCTAATTAGCCCTAAGTCAACCTAAAACCCTAACTAACCCTAAAAAACCTAACTAATCAGTAACCCTAACCCCCCTCCTCCCCTAACCCACCAGTGTCGGCCCTTTACCCCCAACAACCCGGCCCCACCTGCCCCCTCCCCTCCCACGAAGCCCCCACTGCCCTCTCCCTTCCCCCAGCCTAGATCCGAGTCCCCCTCCCTCATCTTCTTCATCCGGGTTTTGTTTTTGTTATGTGGGTGTGTTAGCGAGACGCGAAGAGGAGGAGAAGGCGCAGAGAAAAGAGGGAGGTGTGCGGATGCTGGACATTGACGCCGGCGACGGGTGATGATGGTGCGCGGATGCTTGGGTGCGGTGGTTAGTGTTGGTGGGTGCGGTGGTTGCATGGATGCTTGCGGGGGAGGGGGGAGGGGGGAGGTTAGTGTTAGTGGGTGTGGTGGTTTCGTAGATGCTTGCGGGGGGATGGGGAGGGGGGAGATTAGTGTTAGTGGGTGTGTGCTTGCGTGGATCTGCGGGGGAGGGGGAGGTCGGTGTTAGTGGGTGTGGTGGTTGCGTGGCCGCTGCGTGGGAGGGGGAGGGGGGAGCTGCGGAGAAGGGGAAGGGGGCCGGTAGGGCGGTGGGGTGGGGGTTGGTGGGGCGGTGGGGTGGGGGTTGGGGGGGCTGGGTGGGGTTGTGGGGGGTGGGTGGGGTTGGGGGTGGGTTAGGGAGAGAGAAAGTTGGGTTGACTTAGGTTAACTGGGTTGACTTAGGATTTTTCGGGATTAATTAGGGTTCTTTTAGGGTTAATTAGTGTTAATGACTAACGGAGTTAACCGTTAGTCATTAAGGGTATTTTGGGTATTTTTTTTTAAGGTTAGGGGTATCTGGTGAATTCTTTTAAAGGTCAGGGTTATCTGGTGAATTTTGAAAAAAGTGGGGGTATTTGGTGAATAAATTTATTTGTCAGGGGTATTTGGTGAAAAAACCGTGAGGATTTTGGTGCCTAGGTATCCAATTTGGGTCATTTGGAATTATTCCAGTCCTCACTAGCTCAAAATGGAGAAGATCAGAGCAAGAATGGCACATGTTATATCGCAACTTCTTCAGTCCCTCTACAGCTTTTGACTGTAGAGGAAACTTCTGAACCGCTTCTTTATAGGTCTGAGCCCTTCGCGCTTTACTCCCTCCTTCAATGATGGCACTCTGAGTGTCAGAGTCAGGCTCCACCAAGTCAGCCCTAGCCTTCTTTCACTTTGGGTTAAACTCAACAAGGTTCATCGCTTGATACTCTTGCTTTGTGAGAGTCACCACATTGGTTTTCATCCTTTTGTTAAAGAATCCTTTAAAGGCCAAGCATTCACTTGTTGAATGTGAAGCACTAAAGTGCCATCTGCACATAGTGAGATCTTCATAGTCCTCTGCCTGGCATTTGGGTACGATGATCACCCCTTCTTCAACCAGCCTTTCAAACAGCTTAACAGCTACAACAACATCTGACAAGCCCTGCATAACCACATGAGTCACAGGATCAATGTCAGTATTAACCATGAGACAATCCATCTCATACATTTCTAACTCTGACTGCAGTTCTGACTCTATTTCACAAGAGTTAACTTTTTCATCGGGAAAGACAATGTGTTTCTTATTAATCTCAACCTATAACTTGTTTATGAAGATTATGCAATCACTGGTTTTATGAGTAAAAGCATCATTCCATTTACAGTAAGTCTTCCCTTTAATATCGTTAGGGTTCCCGTCTTTGTGTCTACCTACTAGTTTTATCTTCTTATAATCTAAGATCCAATCAAAGATTTCATCACACTTCTTAACATCAAAAGTGTATTCTCTCTTTTGATCAGTTTTAAGATCCTTTTTATGTGAATACTTTTTATTAACTAGGGGTGGACATTTGAAGGGTGGTCCCTATACGAATTCAGCAAAAGCTACATCGTAGGTCTCATCTCCCTGATCACACTCATCTACAATGTTAGCATAATATTTATGTCTACTCTTAGACTCTTCTGCTAGGCACTTCTCATATGCCACTATAGTGCTAGACAAGGCCACAAAATCAGGGAAATATTGACCCTCAAACTTCTTTCTAAAAAGAAAAGACAATCCTTTTTGGACTATAGAAACAAACTCATATTCAGGTAAATTCAAGTGACATATGATTTTTGCATTCTTGAATCTTGCGATATAATCCTCTATTGGCTCCCCTTTCTCATGCACTATCTTAGCTAAATTTCCAATAGAGATCCCAACCTCCACTCTAGTAAAATGGCGCAAAAACTGATTTTGCATATCTTGCCAATTTTGGATAGAGTTTGGTGGAAGATGAGTAAACCAAGAAAATGCAGTGTTAGTCAAGAAACTGGAGAATAATCTTAATTTAAGATAGTCATTATCTGCTGCCTCCCTACACTAACAGTTAAATCTAACCAAGTGTTCTTCAGCAGATATTGTACCATCGCCAGAGAAAAAAAAAGAGGATAAAATTCAGGAACTTTAAACCCTCTAGGAAATGGGTACTTCCTATCAATCCATTCAGGATATGGATTGCATGTTCTCCCTCCTTATGAGGCCTGTATTTTGCCCCATTGCCCTTTGGATCATATCCTCTACCTGCCTGAGCAATGGCTCATTAGCAGGAGCCTGACCCATTTGCATGTAAGGATTTTGTCCTACAGGAACATTAGGATACTGATTCTCATAGTGAGGGGTAGGATTTTGCATATTTCCATAGGATTTGGAAATTTCCTGACTCCAAGATGAAAACCTCCAGGCATACTGGGCTTGTGTATTCCCATCGCTGGATACCTATCATTTTGAAAGTTACCACTCTGGTGCCCTTGACCCCAAAAATGACTTTGAGGGGGGTTGGATGAGTTAAAATAACTTAGTTAATGGTAGTTATGATTCCCAGATTGAGGATAAGTGTAAAATTGAGTATCTTGGTAACCAACAGGCTGAGTAGGTACTCTTTGAGCATTTGCAGCAATTTGTGTATTATCTGTTGCATATGGTAAAGCCCTAACAGCATAATTGGCATTTCCTAAACCAATCTGTATTCCTACAGGATGAGTTGGTCCCATTGAAAAGGATAATGGTTAAGAAGGTTGTGGAGGGAGAGAAGAAGAAGAGGGACCAGGATCATTCTAGTTATAGCCTGACTCATAGCCTCATCCTGTTCCAACTGCTCTTCTCTGACTCCTACCTCCTTCAGTAGCACCAAGGGGAGGGATACTCCTTAAAACCGTTTGAAGAGGTGGATGGACGTGAAATCCCATCATATTGTCTGTTCGAGGGTATCCTAAAGGAGGATTCACCCTATGATTTGCTCCAATCATTCTTGAACCCATGGTAGTTAACAAACTCATTAACTTCTCATTAAGTTGGTTATGTTTTTCTACTAAGGGTTCCAACCTTGTAACCACCTCAGTTGCCACACTCTTAGACAAAGCCACATTCGTTGCGTTTAAGATTTTATTTATATCCAAAATAATCTTGTCCACTTGCATGGTAACTGCCTCTTGAGATTGCGAATTGAAGTTTTGTAACTCAGCGGTTATTACTCTAGCAATTTCTTGTACCATGCCACGATGGAGGTTATTAAACTGTTTTCTATTACTTTCTTTAAAATTCTCCATTAAACTTTTAACAATATCCACGCATCTCGTGTATATTGAATTGAGTAAGTTTCGAGTTGGAGAATGATTTTCCCTCCTGTTGAGACTTAACCCCTCTTACCTTTGTGTTTGAGGCTCGACTTGTTTAGGGGGAGAAAATTCTTCGTAAGTTGGATGAACAGTTTCGTTATCATTATGATCTTCAGGAAAATTATCAAGATTGTGTTCAGATGAGTTAACATCCTCTTGATTTATTCCTTTTCGAGCAGATCGTTTAGGAGCCATAGGAGATCCTTCCAAAAATACAGAGTTTGTTAAAACTTTGTTTTTGGATTGTGACAGTTTCTCCCAATGTGGTCGCCAAAAACCTTGCTGAGGTGAATTGTGCTCTTCACCAACAAGTCAAAAACCTTATATTGTTCTAAGATGCTAGAGGGCTTCCCCTCTGGTTACTGATTATATTGAATAACCTTGCTAGCGTAACTGCTCCAGATAAACGATGTACTAAGTGAAGAAACTAACTTTGCTAATGCAACAAAGTGTGGAATTCAACTAAAGCAAAGAACAAACAGATTTAGATTAAAGATGAAAACGCCTTCCATGAAGGTTTGGATAAACTATAAAGTCAAGACTACAATTGCATTACAAGGAAGAGAAGTTACCTCTATGATCATACAATTGGAGATGATAAGTTAATCTAAAACATGATCAAAAGCTAAAGTACCTATCGCTTGCCTGCTAAGCCAAGGGAGAAATTAAGAAACTAAAATGCGATAAAGAAGAATAAACTGCTTGATTGGTGTTCTGTTGTCCTTCCTTTGCTGCTGCTTCATGCGCTATTTATAGGGAACAACCCCTTCTAGGACCTGCTGTGATGGCTACTTGCTTAGGCGCCAATAAGCAATTCGAATTGAAATTGTATCCTTCCCTCCTTTAAACCTTGGCCTGGCTACTTCCTTGTGGGCTTGTTCTATTATCCTTGGCCCTGAACGCTTCAACACTCCTTTCCTAAAATGTTTCCTATTTGTCGCCAGAGGTGATTCTCGCTAGAGGTAATCTGATTCCTTCTTCCCATATACCAACTCTGGTCAAAGGTCAATGCTTTAAGGTCAAAGTCAACGCAAAAATTATTTTGGGTGTAACAGTGTGTTACTGGAATAAAGTTTGTTTAAACTCATGATTAGAACACTACTCAGCGAAACAGTTCTATTGAACAGTTTCACTGAATCTGTTAGTGAATCTTATTCGAAAAGAGATTCCTGTTTTTTTTTTGTTTGGAAAGTTTTGAAAATATTCAAAGATCATTCACGTGTAATTCAAGTCAAGATTAAAAGAGTAAAGTATATATTTGCATGATAATATCTTTGCTATTATTCATTCTATCCAAAGAATCAAATAATAACAAAGATATCTTCCTTAAACGGAAGATTTGAATATTTGTTATTATTTCAAATATTCAAAAGATCATGCAAATATACTCTCTTGCTCTATTTAATCAAAACGTTAATTACATATTCTGTGCAACTCTCCATAGTTACCTTTTGACAATTTTGAAAGTATTTCCATTGAAGGCTTAACAATGTTGCATTTATACTCATACACTTAGATGCAAAATTGATCTCTTTGTAAGCTTTTGATTAGAAGCATTTTTTAAGCTTGTGTATTGATTATCAACAAAGGGGTTGGTGATCTGGGTAGCATTTGAAAGTTTATTTGCAAGTGCTTGATAGTTCGAGTGCGAAGGGGTCAACACTTGGGTTGAGTATTGAGTGAACTCTTTGTCCACAGTAGGGTAAACAGTTGAGTAAGGTTATTTTTATTTCTCATAGTTGATTAATAAAATAACTAGGGTAGGAGGAGTAGGCCAGAGTTAGCTAAACCTTGTTAAATCTGTGTGCATTATCTTATTTTTGTTTGCTATTGTTCCCGCTGCTAAAAGTACAGTTCAACTGGTCTACTTAATTCAAACGGAAAATTGGCCACAAATCCAAGTACTCAATTCACCCCCCTCTTGAGTACTTTCAGATCCTATAGACACATGCTTATAAGTGGCACTAAGTGTTAACTTGTGACTCGGTCTTTTTTAGGCATTGAAAATTACTCCCCTATCCCAAGTGGGGACTACGGGACCAATCGGCAAGACCGCTACGAAAAGGAAAGAACCTCTCCCTCCCTCTCAACGCAAACGGCAAAAGACCCCGGCCGTTAAGGAGGAGGTTGTAGGATTGTTTTTATTTCGCCTATGCGGTGTGAGCGCGTTATTTGACTACCCCATTATTAAGGTTTTATTAAATATATATGTTTTGGAAGTCGTCAACAAATTTTTAGAGGAAAAATTATAAACCTAATTGGATATTGAACTGTAGGGACATCTTAGAGACTTATCCAATGTAGATTTCCCCTTCTAGACTCCATAGATGGTCAGGAACCAAAAGTTGAGTTCAGGGGTAAGGGTACAACATAGTCAGGAACCATGTTGCCCATTGCTGGCCTCTACTAAATATCGATTCATTACAGATTTTATGCCAAAGAATAATCATATAATATTTTATACACCCTAAAATATTAGTCTAAATTGGTTCAGAAATCACATAAAAAACTAATTTTTAATGACATGTTATTAAGCAATCAGATTACAAGATTCCTAACAGGTTGTCCAAATTATCTGAATTAGTTGGAACAATTCTTTAGGTCTTGTTTAGCAATAATAACATGGGGTGATAAAAGCATGCTGGACAATCATAATAACATGATTAATAAATGAAACATAAGAAAAGAAAATATTACAGGGAGTTAGTATAATATATACAATACTTACAGTCGCAAGGACGAGTTAACAATCTACATCATGAATAGAATGTTGATAACTTCAAGAAAATAATAAAAATAACTAAATAAATAAAATAAAGAAACGTCGTTAATTTATTTGACCCTCAGAAATTATACCACCGTCCGGGGTACGGATTTTGGATTGAAAGTTGTACAAGTCTTAGAAAAAGGTTTGGTCTTGTTCCGTTGTATTTGTATCACTTGGCGTGTCTTTGTTGTATATTGTAGTGTAATAGAAATTTAGGATCAGGGATGTAGTATGATGATGATGATGAGCAACTGATTATTAATATATGTGTCGAGTGTTTATAAGATGATGATGATTGAAGGATGATGATTTAGGTGTGATGAAGATGATGTTGTGATGTAATTGGCGTGAGGGATGATGAAAGAAGATGTTAGTGTAGCAGGGTGAAAGATTTGTATTAGGCGGTGGCAGTATTATGTTTTAGGCGTAGGTTTTCTCGAGGCAGTATTAGGAGGGATTTGTTAATTGGCCGTGGATTATGAGAGAATTGTTAGAAGGAAGGGGGTTAATTATATAGTGTAGTTGTATTGTAATAGGTTTTCGAAAGTTAGTAGTTTCTACAAGATTTTTATTATTTAAAAAGATTTTAAGAAATGAGTTAAATAGAAGATATTTAAAAACACTTTGGGAAAAGATTATTTTTATAAAAGATATTTTTATTAATAAAATTAATTAATCCTATTAACTAAATTGGGCTTAGAAAATGGGTTTTGTAAAATTGGGCTTTTATAAAACTATTTTTTAAAGGTCTTTTCAAACATGAGCTATTAAAAAGTTATTTTAAAACGTTTTAGAAAGTGGGCTTAGTAAAACTATTTATAAAAAGGGTTTCAGAAATGGGTTAATAAAAAAGAGGTATAAAATGGTTTTCGGTTTAAAATATTTTATTTTAGACTCGTTCTTTATTCTTTCCTCGATCCGGACCAATTTGAGTAGGGTATTAGTCATCATAGGGTACTAAATGGGGAGACATGATCATGTGTCTACAGAAGCCCCCACTTTGACTGAGGTTTACAAAACCGAAAGTCAAAGTATACGTGTCGGGACGGAGAATGATTCTAGATGCTCTGTAATCTAAAATCACTCTTTTACGCATGTACCTGCAAAATAAGCAAAGTTTCAGGAACGGACGTATGTGAAACACATTTGCAAAATAATTGCAATTTTGCAAAAAATGAAATGATATGGGGAAAAAGGAATCATGAGCTATTATGGTCCGGCTCATGTCGGGGTAGAGCTCCAATGTTCCCGCTCCAGGGTGTTGATGATGTGTAGAGCTATTCTATTACGGCTCACGTCAGGGTAGAGCTATTATGTTCCCGGTCCGGGGTGTTGATAATGTGTAGAGCTATTGTGTTCCGGCTCACGCCGGGGTAGAGCTATTATGTTTCCGCTCCGGGGGGTTGATAATGTGTAGAGTTATTTTGTTTCGGCTCACGTCGGGGTAGAGCTATTATGTTCCAGCTCCAGGGTGTTGATAATGTGTAGAACTATTTTGTTAGAGCTATTATGTTCCCGCTCCGGGGTGTTGATAATGTGTAGAGCTATTCTGTTCCGACTCACATCGGGGTGGAGCTATTATGTTCCCGCTCCAGGGTGTTGATGATGTGTAGAGCTATTCTGTTCCGACTCACGTCGGGGTAGAGCTATTATGTTCTCGTTCCAGAGTGTTGATGATGTGTAGAGCTATTATGTTCTGGCTCACGTCGGGGTAGAGCTATTATGTTCCCACTCCAGGGTGTTGATGATGTGTAGAGCTATTCTATTCTGGCTCACGTCGGGGTAGAGCTATTATGTTCCCGCTCCGGGGTGTTGATAATAGTCCGCAGACCTAGCGGTGTGTATTCCGCTGTTAATTTGAAATGGTCCACAGACCTAATGGTGTGTTTTCCGTTGGTAGTTTGAAATGGTCCGCAGACCTAACGGTTTGTTTTCCGTCGTTAATACTCCTGAGTACTTGTTGTTTCTCGAGCAATGTATGTTGAAAATTTGTGGAGTATAATGTTTTAGAAGAATGGCAAAATCGTATTTTGTAAACTTTTGAAAGTTCGTTGGTTTGCCGTGCGCGACATCGAAGTGTAACGAACATTTGAAATCATTTAGATTCGAGCATGTGGGCCCCATCTGGGTAAGAAGCCCCTAAGCGTGTTGTACAGGACTGTGCACCGGACGCACATACCTGCGCTTGCCGCGGTATACTACACTGGACGCAGTTTACTGCGTGCGATTTCGTAACGAACATTTGAATTCATATGGAGTTGAGCCTGTGGGGCTCACTTGGCTAAGAATCCCCTAAACGCTGTACAGGGTTGTCCGCCAGACGCACAAGCCTGTGCTTGGTGTAGGATGCTGCGCGGGACGCAGTCTGCTGTGTGTGGCACAACGTTGTCGGTGTGCTGGACGCACCATGTATATAGCGCTTGTCTTTTGTTGTTAAATTGTAATGGTCCGCATACCTTGGCGGAATATAACTCGTATAGAGTCGTTTAATGTTGGGTGCCTGTGAATACAAATAACACACAGATATACAGACAAACAACTAGGTAACATGCTTGTGTCCCGTGATGTGGGTGCTAGGATATGGATAGGAAAAGACTTGACCTATAAAGAGTGACTTCTAATACTCTAGACTTAAAGGTGCTATCGTGTGTGCATATGTATTTGTGTATGGCTCGATGATTGACACTAGAATCTTGTGGCTAAGGACGAAAGATGCAATGTTTGACACAATGTTTGGGCGACGCAAATACGTAATACGAATGTAGAGATGTGACACTAATGCAGAGGTATGACACTAATGCAGATGATATGATTTGATGATTTGATCGTTCTATTAGAAGCTCAAATTTTCGTTTAGAAAAATGTTTTTGAAAGACACTAGTAGAAAAACGACGATTTGCGTCTCACCATCTGCGTCGCATAACAGGACAAACGTCGCAGAAGACCTATCTGCGTCGCATACAACATGGAATCGACGCAAAAGACATCCTATCTGCGTCGCACCTTCCTTTAGTGCGATGCAAAAGAATATTTGCGTCGGACCCTATGGCCCATCCGACGCAGATAATTTGGGCTAATTTTTAGATATAAAAAATGTAACCTACTACTTTTTTTTTACCAGAAAATGAATTGGGCTTATCTGCGTCGTATGGCCCATATGTGCGACGCAGATAAGCGAGTCAAACCCTAACAAATTAAAACGCGTCCACCGAAATTCATCACACCAGCCGTTTCTCTCTCTCTCTCCTCCCTCTCCCTCTCTCTTTCTCATACCACCAGATCTTCACCGCTTCTCTCTCTCTACCATTCTTCATCTTCTCCTTCTTCTTCTCACCAACCAACCTCCTCAATTAGCAATGGCGGCGAATTCAATTTCGTTGATTTTGCAAAGTAAAAGCTCGAAAAGCTCGAGCAAGAGAAGAAAGACCGAGAACTCAGTGAAATTGAGGGCAAGAACGAGATTTGAAGAACGAGATTGTTATCAAATTCAAGAATTCTTGCTCAATTAGCAATGGCAGCGAATTCTTGCTGTTTAATTGTTATCAAATTCAAGAACGAAATTGAAGAAGAACGAGATTTGAAGAACGAGAACGAAGTTTGATCTGATTTTGGCGATTTAGGTTTTTTTTTTAAATATATTTAGTGCAATTTCATTCTTGTATGTTAGATCTGATTTTTTTTTTTAAGTTCAGTTTTTTAATTTCGTTTTTTGTATGTTAGATCTGAATATTTAAGTTTTTAATTTCGTTTTTTAATTTTGTATAGATTATGGTATGTTTTTATACTTGTTTGATTATGTTTTCCTGTTTTTATACTTGTTTGATTATGTTTTCCTGTTTTGATTATGTTTTCCTGTTTTTAAGTTATTTGTTGAATTTGATTATGTTTGATTATGGTTCTGTTTTGAATTGTGTATTACTGGAGTTTTTAATCTTCCTTTTGTTGATTTTGAACATATTGTTTAGTGAATTTAGGTTTGTGTATGCGTTTAGCGTGAATAATGTCTACGTGAATTTCTTTATTTTTAACAAAATTTACCCATTTGCGTCGGATGTAAGGCAAAGTCCGACGCAAATGGAATTTTTTAAAATAAAAAAATAGTTGATTTGCGTCGAACGTTGACTAACATCCGACGCAAATGAGTCTGGCTTGCTGGGCTACTGACTCCATCTGCGTGGCATGTTGGGCAGGGTCCGACGCAGATAGCTCTTCAATTGCGTCGTGTCCTAGTCCGACGCAGATCCTGTCTCTTCATCTGCGTCGAGACTTGTGCCGTCGGACCCATGTCCGACGCAAATGGGCGCTTCACATCCGACGCAAATCGTCGATTCTGTACTAGTGAGAGGAGAAATGGGAAGCCCCCAAGGATGATCTATGTAAGTTATGTTTGATTCGAAATGCGTTGTAGTTGTTACGGGTCTAAGTGAGCCCATAAAACAGTTAAGATCTCGTATGGGTCAGGAACCCACAATCTTTTGTATCGACTCGTAATGAAGTCCTTATCAAGATACACATGGAGCCCAAGGATGATATATTCAGTTGATAGACTATGTTGGATTTGAAATACGTTATAGAACAAGCTTTTATAGTGCTTGAGTTGTATATGCTTCGAGGTTTGTATGTCAAGGCCTAAGGGAGCCCATAAAGTAGGTTCGATCTTGTATCGGTGTGGGTTTTAAAACCCAAGATTTCACGTATGGACTCGTAATGAAGTCCTTGTCACAATAGGCTTGGACTTGGAGCCTATGACTTTCTGGGTGGACTAGTGATGAAACCCCCAGTAAGATGGAGTTGATGAAGTACCCAGCTTGATTGCTTGATTGCTCGATTTTGAAGATATCTCGTCACACTCAGTGGAAGTTTCGACCAAATATTCCATATAGGGTTCCTAAGGTGAAAGAGACAAGAAAGGCCAAAGAAAGAAACACTCAAAAGATAAGGCGTGGTCATAGCGCTGAGTGTTGAAAGGTTATGCTAAGGTTGGCTTAGAAGCGATAATGTAGCTGAGAAAACGGCAAGGGATAAGAATATGAAAAAGGCAGAGTCATAATGACATGACTCACGCAATAAGATAGGCTAATGATGTAACGTTCAGATCCCAGTCTAGTTCTAAGGGTAGGGATGAGCATTGAAAATTCATGATTTTTAGGAGATCGTGCTTTTCTCATGGGCCTAGGCGAGCCTTAAAATAGATATGTTTCTTTTGAATTAAAATGGCCGGGCCTCAAAAGAGGTTGCCTACGTATCCATGATGGAATCAGGCCAATCATAGCTCTTAACATTTTAATCGGTGGCCTAGCATTTTGCTTTGGAGCCATTTGCAATGAATTAGGCATTGATTAGGAAGAGGTCTTTGGCAAGGGTGGATAATGATGCAGATTTGGTTTGGTTTAAAGCGGTCGGAGGGTGAGGTTTCCAACGTATCTTCAGCAGAATCCGACCATTCGTAGTTCATGCTAGTGAATGAGAAGGTGCCCTGACTTTTGCCTAAGTCGCCTTTTTGGGTTTTCGACCTAGCGGGCTTAGGTTTGTCTTTTATGGCTTATTGGAATGCAATGTGCATGGTTGCTTGAGCGAAGGTTTATTATAGAGGTATGATTTGACTTGTAATGGTTCTTGGTTGTGGAGGTCAAGGCCTTTGATGAAGTTCGAGTTTTAGAATTGAAGGTTGAAGGTTTTGAAAAGAAGGTACATTTGACAAAGCTATTGATGGGCTTATTTGCAACACTTCCTCTCTTTTTTTTATTATTTTTGGTTTTTCTTTTTCGCTTTTATTTTTTTTGCTTTGATTTTTTGATGTTGCTCTCTTTTTTTTTCCTTGCCCTTCACATTGAATTGTTGTCAAAAGCACTTCCTATGAGGTAGGTTAAAGGGGATGGATGTTATGTACTTAGGTTGAAATGGAGGAATAGTTGTAGGGAAAGGGAGGAATGCCTCTTTTATATATGCCAATTGTTTATTGCCTTTATTAGAATAGTCATGAGAATTACAAATTCGTTTCTTTTTAGGCGACAATTTTGATTGATGCTCATTAGTGCAAGGTTAGAAAAATAAATAAATACCCATTTATTATTTGAAAGTTATGAGTACATGCGATAAAAAGGGAAATCCTATATTAGACTGGGAAAAAGGAGAGAGATGAAACAGAAAACGAAATCCTAAGTCTAGACTCCTACGTCACGTGCAAGACAGCTTCGTTGCTTCGATCTTCATGAATTATCTTTCTAAATGAAAAGAGAAGAAATGTATTTTTTGTGCTGATTGGACCTAAGCGAGTCCAAATGTCTTAATGAGCGATTGAGCTCGGACATATGTCTACTTCTATGACATTGAGGTCATTATCTTCAAAGATTTTTCAAAGAAATCATTCTCAATACGGATACCTACATCATATACTCTTGTGAAGCTATCAAGACCCAAGTATTTGAGATGGTTTTTGTATTTAGGGAGGAGGTTAGAAACGAATATTCGTACCAAGTCTTTTTCTGCAGGCCTCGATACTATATGGGTTGATTTCTCTCTCCACCTATTCAGATAAGTGGTAAAACCTTCATTTTCACCTTGCTTAAGAACCTCGAGTTCTCTAAGGGAGGTTTGCAGTTGGGTGCTCGATTCGTATTGTTTCATGAAAGCAATAGTGATGTCTTTCCAAGTTTTAGTTTGATTGGGGTCCAGGGAATGGAACCAATTTTGGCAGATTGGGTCCAACGACATCGGGAATACCATTGGGTAGAGTTCAGGGTCAACTGATTTGATGATCATGGTTGCACAAAAATTCCTTAAATGATACTTTGGATTATCAGTTGGTTTGAATTTAAGGATGTCAATTGTAGAGAACTTTTCAAGAAGTTTCCCTTTCAGTTTGGTGTTATCAATAGGTTCAAAATAGGATTTTGTATTGGTTACCCTATGAACGACACTCTCTAATTTCTTGTTGAATCTAGGAGATTCACCAGACTCGATCTTCTCAAGCCTTATGGCTATTTCTTCCATCATGCTGGACAGCTTGGCTAAAGCTCTAGCCATTTCCTCGACTTGTTGTTCGGTATTCGACGGACTGCCCATTTTAGTATCGCTTGATTTCTTCATAGATCATCAAAGGAGATTTAGAGATAGAATGATGATGGAGAGAGAGAAATGGAATGAAAGAATGTATGTTTGTTTAAAAGTTGAGCTTCCAAGAACAATAGCATCTCCTAAATGAATGATATATTTTTTTGGATTTTTTTTTGTGGATGCACCTATACCTAATGTATGTATGCATGACTCAGTCTATGCGTTCGAACCTGTAAAGGCTGCGTACATATCCCAAAAGAGAGAATCAGATCGCTTGTAGTTCGGCACTACTAAATGCGGAATGCGTGAGATGAAATGGAGAGTATGGATGCAATGAGACTCCTAAATGCCTAAGAACTCTACTTATGCATGAAGTGTATGAATAATGGACTATATACAGTGGAAATGAAATCTAGTGTGAATGCAGTCTTAATGGATATGAAATTCTATTAACTTTAGAATCCTAGACTTGACTGACTTCTAACGACTTTAGAATTCTAGACTTGATGAACTTTCAAGGAGGCTGGACTTCTAACATGCATGAAACTCTAGTGGACCTAGACTTCTAAAATGAATGGAATTCAAATGGTTTTAGACTTCTAATATGGGCGAAACTCTAATGGATTTGAAACTCCTAAGACGAACGAATTTTAATGGATTTAGACTCCTAAGATGGACAAAATTCTAACGATTTTAGACTCCTATTATGCATGGACTTTCTATCAATTATAGTCTTCTAAGATGGCAAGAATTCTAACGACTCTAGACTTCTTAAATGGGTGAACCTATACAGGGTTAAGAATTTTAAATGGAGTGAAACTGGATGAACCTAGACATATGAGCTAGATGGACTTCTAATGAAGTTAGAATTCCTAAGCGGATGAGACTTTTACAACAAGATGGACACTAAAAGGAATCCTTAATGATGTGCACATAAAGGATGAATAATATACATGAAAAGATAGGATAGAGAAAAAGGATAAATTTTTGAAAAAAGATATGTGATAGGAAAAAAGATGGACACTAAAAGGAATCCTTAATGATGTGCACATAAAGGATGGATAATATACATGAAAAGATAGGATAGAGAAAAGGATAAATTTTTGAAAAAAGATATGTGATAGGAAAAAAGATGGAGATTTTTTTTTAAAAAAAAAAGGGTGGAGACAGAATTTTTGAAGTAGATAGGAAATTGAAGATGGGATGAAGTTTTGAAAAAGATAGGATAATGATTTTTGAAAAAACAGGTGGGGATGAATTTTCATAAAAGATGGGAGATTTTTTTTTAAAAAAAAAGACGGGAGATATTATAACACCCCCACGACTCCTCCTTATATATACTAGGAGAAATTACGGGAGTGTTACGCCACGCATGATAATACGTAAGGCTAATCAGAGAATACAGCGGAAGTCTTTTAAAATAAACTGGAAATACTTTAATACAACTGAAATAAGAAAGTATGTAAATGAGTTACAAACTCGGAAACTATCCCATAATAGTCTCATCTTCAAAACAAGTCAAACCTTGACCCCAATGGTCAAGTAAAGTTAAACATATAATTCAAAATAACTTAATATATAAGAAAGTACTCGTGTACTATAATTCCCATCCGGATGCTTATGATTCTTATGCACACCAAGAACTTGTACGAAACTTCTCCTCTAAGCTCGCTCGCCAAATGGGTCATCACGGGGTCGTTGAGGAAAAACAACAACCAAAAGAAAACAAGGAAACACATACATCAGCAACGCTGAGTACATAACACTACTAAACTAATGCAAATAATGATGCATGAAATCCTCAAACAACTTCGGCTTGCTCTTCTTGTGACACTACATGCGACAAGCACATGACTGAACTTACTAAATACTTTCTTTTATTATTATTTGGCAATGAACGGGCACCGTCATCCTCTTGGAATCATACGGGCTCCTATTTCTTGTGTAAGAGATCCCACACCTCTTACTAAAGTTCCATGAACTTTAAATAACTTGACTCGAGAATTTTAAGCTTGTTAGTAATGAAAGAGGGTGAGAGTGAGCCTCTAGACTCAACATCTCAGAGATATTGAATATGAGTGACGCCTAGTCCACTCAAGATCTTGATAATTGGAATTCCATAAACTTGCTTGATAAAATAAAAGCATTAGCATCGTCATGCTAAGCTTTATGCAGGAGTGTAGTTTCACACTAACTCCCCCCTTATGTTCAATACTCATGGGGGATCCATCCCAAGAGTTTTATTGCCAAAGCCCATTATGTGAGACACAATCACAATAATAATACATCTAGCAAATAAATTAATTTCTTATCTTTTTTTAACAAGTGAATGCAACAAACACCATAAGTAACTCGATTCTAAATTCTTTGAGACCTTGCTCATCTTATTACTTTAATGACTCCATGAGTCCTTTCTTACTTCCATAAGGATCCATGATCCAATCAATTGAGTCCTTGCTCAATGATTCAAATACTCGTGAGACCTTGCTCAATAACTTTAAAACTTGTGAGACCTAGCTCAACAAATATATAACTTCTATTGAGACCTTGCTCAATAAAACATATAACTGCTAATGAGACCTTGCTCAATAAAACATATAACTTCTAATAAGACCTTGCTCAATAAAATATTCTCATGCAAGCCCTAGCTTCAAGAATAACATTGAAGAACTTTAATCATGCTCAAAAGCAATAATCATCAATCACATGCTTTTCAAATATAGGAATAACTCAAAAGTTCCATTCCTAATCTCCTTTCTAAGTTCTCAACATGTACTCAAACAATTATAAGGCATAAGCCTCTCCTTACTCCTCATGCTCAATAAATAACCTTTAAACACTAAAGTCAAAGGTCAAGTGTATGTACCTTGATAACACACAAAATCAACAATTCAAAGCTTCACTTGCTTTTACTATGCTTGAAACCTATCAAGAACAAAGTACTATCAATTAGTACTTTCCAACAACAATTCAAGGCTACTAATAACAAAAATCAGCACTTATAAAATTAATAAATAATTACAGAAATTTTTTTTTTTACATGTGGTTCGAAAACCACAAAAATCTGAAAATAATAACCAACCGGCAGCCACCACGAGCACCGCTCGCACCACCACCGGCACAGCGGTGGGCGGGGCGTGCTCGTCGCCCGGCCGGCTCCTGCCGCCACCGCTGGCACAGCGCCAGCAGCCACGGCAGGCCCAGCGCAGCCAGACACGGCAGTGGCTCCACCACCTCCTCGACGAAGCCTCGCCGGCGAACCACCGTGGTGGCCGGAAAACGCGGGGGAGAGAGAGAAAAATAAAATCGAAAAAAAACAACTAACTTCTTTGCTTCCTTTTGATTATTTGCAAGATCCTCTTATAATTTGCAAAGTAAAACTAGATTAATTTGAAGCTTGAAGATTTGAAGAAAAATTTGAGGAAGAAGAACTAAAGTTGAGAGAGGAAGAAGGAGTCTTACTCCTTTGTTGAAGAAAAAGGCTGGTGAAATGGATGGGAACTTAGGGTTTCCTTCCTTTTTTTTTTTTTATATATATAGTGTGGTCTTTTGGGTAAAAGACTAAAATACCCTTACTCATCAAATTACCGAAATACATTTGATGATAAAATTGCGAAACTAATCTTCCTACTAATATAACTAAAATACTTTCTTGAAAAAACTAATATACTTCTTTGTGAAAATACTCGGGATACTCTTTTGGTAAAATGACCAAAATACCCTTCGCTTCCGAAATATCGAAATTAAATAGCTTTAATAATTCAAAAATGATTAAGACTATTTAATTAAATAACTTAAAAATATGGGGGATTACAGGTCTACCCCCTTAAAAGAAGTTTCGTCCGAAACTTAAACAAAACCTCCTCTCTTCTCCAAGCTTTCAGCTTGAAAACTTATGAGCATTACGCCCTAATATAGTTCTTTCTTAAGAAGTAGCCAAATAATACGCTACTGAGTAAAACAAGTAGCCAAATAATACGCTACTAAATAAAACTTTTGCCTTGAATGTTTAAACCATGAAATGCTTCCTTTACTTGAAAAAGTTTTCCTTGAAAACTCTAAAAATCGTGCACAAATGCAACAAATTCTTACTAATTTCTAGCAAAATGCGCAAATTTCTAGCAATGTGCGCAAATTTCAAGCAAAATGCGCGCACGCACTCTACCCCCCTTAAAGGAGTTACGTCCCGGAACTCAACTCACCTAGTTGAAGAGCTCAGGATATTTCTTTCTCATCTCATCTTCAGTTTCCCAGGTAGCCTCTTCGGTACGCTGGTTAGACCACAAAACCTTGATTATCTTTATATCTTTATTTCTTGTACTCCTCACTTTCGAGTCCAAGATCTTCGCATGTGTCTTTCTTCAAAAGAAAGTGTCTCATCTACTTCTATAATCTCGGGATCTAATACGTGAGACTTATCGGGTACATATCGCTTTAGTTGGGATACATGGAATACATTATGCACCTTTCCCAAGTTATTCGGCAAATCCAAACGATAAGCTAATCTTCCAATTCTTTCAATAATGTCATAAGGACCTATAAACTTCGGGCTAAGCTTTCCTTTTTGCCCAAAACGCATCACCCCTTTCATAGGTGACACCTTCAACAAGACTTTCTCGCCTACTTGATACTCACTATTTCTTCTATTCTGATCTGCATAGGTCTTTTGACGATCCTGGGCCACCCTCATCTTCTCACGGATATATCTCACTTGATTCACGGTATCCTCAATCATTTGTGGTCCCAAGGTAACCGTCTCGCTAATATCATTCCAGCACAATGGACTGCGACATTTCCGACCATATAGAGCTTCGAAAGGAGCCATCTTAATGCTAGAATGGTAACTATTATTGTATGAGAATTCTATTAAAGCCAACATCTCATCCCAAGTCTTAGGGTAATCTAAGGCACACGCTCTCAACATGTCCTCGAGAGTCTGAATGGTTCTCTCCGATTGACCATCAGTTGCTGGATGAAAAGCTGTACTCTTAAGCACATCGGTCCCAAAAGCTTTCTGTAATGCTTCCCAAAAATGAGATAAGAATCTTGAATCCCTATCAGACACAATAGTGGAAGGAACTCCATGATGCCTCACCACTTGGTCCACATATACTTTACCACACTGTTCCATCGACCAATTGTCCTTCATCGGAACAAATTTTGCTACTTTAGTTAGTCTATCTACAATCACCCACACTTTGGTGAATCCTTTCGCTGTCTTGGGAAGACCTACAACGAAATCCATTGCTATGTCATCCCACTTCCACTCGTGCACCGGTAACGGTTGAATCGTTCCTTGAGGTCTCTTGTGTTCGCTCTTTACCTTCCGGCAAGTCAAACACCTAGCAACAAATTCAGTCTACTTCTCTCTTCATATTGTTCCACCGTAACACGCCTTCAAGTCCTTATACAATTTATCCCTCCGGGGTGGATAGAATAAGTCGTGTTGTGCCCTTCTTTCATCACTTTCTCTTTCAACTCGGTGCAACTCGACGGTAAACACCACCTGCCATTGAATCGGAGACTTCCATCGTCAGGGATGTTAAACTCCTTTGTCTTCTTTTCCTCAATCAGCTTCTTTATCTTCTCTATTTCCTCATTCCCTTCTTGAGCCTTTAAAATTTCTTCATTCAATGTTGACTGGATTGAAATGTTCGGGCTAAGCTTTCCTTTTTGCCCAAAACGCATCACCCCTTTCATAGGTGACACCTTCAACAAGACTTTCTCGCCTACTTGATACTCCCAACAACTTCAATATTGAGCTTCCTAAACTCATCACACAACTTATCTGGAAGTACCAAAGTACTTAAACTATGGCTAGACTTGCGACTTAGCGCATCGGCAACGACGTTTGCCTTTCCTTCATGGTATAAGAGCTCAATATCGTAGTCATTAACCAACTCCAACCATCTTCTCTGCCTCATATTCAAATCTTTTTGAGTATACAAATACTTTCGACTCTTGTGATCCGTGTACAACTTCACCTTCACTCCATACAAGTAGTGTCGCCAAATCTTCAAAGCAAACACTATTAGCGGCTAACTCTAGATCATGGGTTGGGTAATTCACTTCGTACGGTTTTAATTGCCTAGAAGCGTAGGCTATAACCTTTCGGTTTTGCATCAACACACACCCTAAACCATTTTTCGAAGCGTCACTATATACCTCCAACTCAGCATTCTCCTCTGGCAATGTCAAGATCGGAGCTGTAGTCAATAACTCCTTAAGCTTCTTAAAGGCTTTCTCACACTCCTCGGTCCATATGAACTTTGTATCCTTCTTCATAAGACTAGTCATTGGTTTAGCTACCCTCGAAAAATCCTTCACAAAACGTCTATAGTAGCCAGCTAGACCCAAGAAACTCCTTATATCAGTAATATTCCTAGGTGTAGGCCATTCGCTTATTGCGGCTATCTTTGACGGATCTACGGAAATTCCCTTCTTTGACACAATGTGGCCAAGAAACGCCACTTCTTCCATCCAAAATTCACACTTCGAGAACTTTGCGTAAAGCTGATGCTCCCTAAGTGTAGATAATACCAATCTCAAGTGCTTTTCATGCTCCTCCTTGTTCTTCGAGTAGATAAGGATATCATCGATAAATACAACTACAAATTTGTCCAAATACTCTCGAAACACTCTATTCATGAGGTCCATAAACATCATTTGGTGCATTGGTTAAACCAAATGGCATTACGGTGAACTCATAGTGACCATACCTCGTCCTAAAGGCGCTCTTTGGTATATCTTTCTCCCCAATTCGCAACCGGTGATACCCGACCTCAAGTCCATCTTCGAAAATATTTCGGCTCCTCTTAATTGATCGAATAGGTCGTCAATCCTCGGTAACGGATACTTATTCTTAATAGTCACCTTGTTGAGATCTCTATAATCTATACATAGCCTCAAGCTCCCATCCTTCTTCTCGGACAAACAAAACAGGCGCTCCCCATGGGGAATAACTAGGTCTAATGTATCCTTTCTCGAGTAATTCTTTTAGTTGCTTATTGAGCTCCTTCATCTCTGCTGGAGCCATTCTATAGGGTGCTTTTGATATAGGGGCAGTTCCAGGAACTAAGTCTATGGTGAATTCTAACTCTCTTTGAGGTGGCATTCCCGGTACATCTTCCGGAAATACATCTGGAAACTCATTCACCACCTTCACATGTTCTACCTTAAGCTTCTCTTCTTCCAACCTCTGCACACTACACAAGAATAACGAAGCTCCCTTACTCACTTGCTTTACCAAACTTAAGGATGAAATGATCTTAATTCTACCTTCTTGTGGTTTAGTCTTGAAAGTCACCTTTTTCCCGTCCTTATTCCTCAATCTCACTTTTTGTTCTCCACACAGAATCTCGGCTTTATACTCCTTAAGCCAATCCATTCCTAAAATGATCTCCAAATCTTCCAATGGAAATTCTATGAGGTTGGTTTCAAAGTCTACATCTGCAATTCTCACAAGGACATTCTCATATATTCTTGAGCAAGTTATTACTTTCCCAGATGGTAACATAATAGGAATTTCAACATCCCTAGGGTTTTCTAAGCCATATTTTGAAACAACTAACTTTGAAACAAATGAACGTTCGGCTCCTGAATCAAATAAAGCTTTAGCAAAAGTGGAATTAATAGAAACATTACCCGTAACTACGTCCTTAGACGTCTCAGCTTCTGTAGCACTTATGACATTCAATCTTGCCACTGCAGGCACACTAGGGCCAGCTCCACTCAAAACGGTCTTGTTGTTCCAATTTTGCTTATTCCCACCTTGATAGTTGTTGCCTCCTGAATGGTTTCGATTGCCCTGACCAAACTGGTTTCCGCTCTTGCCCTTGTCAGTCTTCAACTCAGGGTTCTTAGAGAAGCATTCATACTCTCGGTGACCCAATTTGTGGCAGTAGTTACACTCCACTAGCTTTCCTTCGCAATCCTTTCCAGGATGATTGTAGGGGCACTTCTTGCAGAAATACACGCGTTCGTCTCCTTTCCTTCCTTTATTAGGAATATTTCCACCCTTCTGTTGTTGATACTGGCCTCCATTTCTTTGGCCATTAGATTGTCCTCCTTGGTGAAAGTTATATTGAGGCTTGAACTTCTTGTCGTTCCTCTGGAAATTCTGAGTCGGATTCTCCTTTCTCTTATTGTTGGAGCTCTCAATTCCAACTTGTTTCAAATAGGAACCTAAATGAGCAGCTCTATCATACACTTCCTCTAAGGTCCTGAAAGTTGAACCTCCTAGCCCAAGCTTCACCTCAAGACTAAGTCCAGTCTCAAACCTAATAGCCTTTCTCTCCTCAGTAGGTACTAACTCTGGAGCAAACTTCATCAATCCTACAAACTTCTCATAGTACTGCTCCACAGTCATGTCACCTTGCTTCAACTCATCAAACTCACTGGCCTTTTGCCTCCTCAAGAAATTGGGATAAAACTTCTCCTTCAAAGCTCCTCCAAAAGCCTTCCAATCAAAGTCAGACTTTGCCATTAACGTCTCCTTATGTTGCGACCACCAAAAATCGGCTTCCTCCTTGAGGTAGTACGCAGCTATAGCTACCTTCCTATTATCTGGACATTGGATAGCATCGAATAGCTTCTCAAAGTCCCTAAACCAATTCTCAAGCTTGTCAGGATCCCCTTTTCCATCATAAGAAGGCGGTTTACTATCACTAACCCTCTTAAACCAATCAACAGACTTCTTTTTCGAAGGGACTCTCCTAGCTAAATTCGTAGTCACTCGGACCAAATTCCGTAGCTGAGCATCAACTCTAGCATTTCTATCGGCCATTGTTCTGCCCAAGAAAAAAAATTCGACTTAAAAATCGCTTATTGGACCCCAATATAGGTCAAAACTACTAAGCAAATGTCATGCTGACATTGAATTCTCAATTTCCTCTTTAAGGAGCTTTCATACTAACTCTCTTACTAGAGTAGTAGCTCAAAGCAAAACTAGCACTAATTTGTAGTCATACTACACCTTTCGATCAAAAGCGGAATCTATGCAAGTAGAAAATGCCAATCACGTTGCAATCAAACACTTAGTCACATAAAACACATCAAAAATGCTACTAGACCTTAGAACACTTACTAATCTAAGGCACATAAACACTTAGTGATTAATGCAATGCAGTGTACATATGCATATGCAATTCCCTTCCCTTTGCAATTTGACTTTGAAATACTTTTAAGTTCGAAAACTTTTGTAAAATAAAGGTAATATAACCTTTGGAGCTCTGATACCACTTTATAACACCCCCACGACTCCTCCTTATATATACTAGGAGAAATTACGGGAGTGTTACGCCACGCATGATAATACGTAAGGCTAATCAGAGAATACAGCGGAAGTCTTTTAAAATAAACTGGAAATACTTTAATACAACTGAAATAAGAAAGTATGTAAATGAGTTACAAACTCGGAAACGATCCCATAATAGTCTCATCTTCAAAACAAGTCAAACCTTGACCCCAATGGTCAAGTAAAGTTAAACATATAATTCAAAATAACTTAATATATAAGAAAGTACTCGTGTACTATAATTCCCATCCAGATGCTTATGATTCTTATGCACACCAAGAACTTGTACCTGAAACTTCTCCTCTAAGCTCTGCTCGCCAAATGGGTCATCACAGGGTCGTTGAGGAAAAACAACAACCAAAAGAAAACAAGGAAACACATACATCAGCAACGCTGAGTACATAACACTACTAAACTAATGCAAATAATGATGCATGAAATCCTCAAACAACTTCGGCTTGCTCTTCTTGTGACACTACATGCGACAAGCACATGACTGAACTTACTAAATACTTTCTTTTATTATTATTTGGCAATGAACGGGCACCGTCATCCTCTTGGAATCATACGGGCTCCTATTTCTTGTGTAAGAGATCCCACACCTCTTACTAAAGTTCCATGAACTTTAAATAACTTGACTCGAGAATTTTAAGCTTGTTAGTAATGAAAGAGGGTGAGAGTGAGCCTCTAGACTCAACATCTCAGAGATATTGAATATGAGTGACGCCTAGTCCACTCAAGATCTTGATAATTGGAATTCCATAAACTTGCTTGATAAAATAAAAGCATTAGCATCGTCATGCTAAGCTTTATGCAGGAGTGTAGTTTCACACTAACTCCCCCCTTATGTTCAATACTCATGGGGGATCCATCCCAAGAGTTTTATTGCCAAAGCCCATTATGTGAGACACAATCACAATAATAATACATCTAGCAAATAAATTAATTTCTTATCTTTTTTTTAACAAGTGAATGCAACAAACACCATAAGTAACTCGATTCTAAATTCTTTGAGACCTTGCTCATCTTATTACTTTAATGACTCCATGAGTCCTTTCTTACTTCCATAAGGATCCATGATCCAATCAATTGAGTCCTTGCTCAATGATTCAAATACTCGTGAGACCTTGCTCAATAACTTTAAAACTTGTGAGACCTAGCTCAACAAATATATAACTTCTATTGAGACCTTGCTCAATAAAACATATAACCGCTAATGAGACCTTGCTCAATAAAACATATAACTTCTAATAAGACCTTGCTCAATAAAATATTCTCATGCAAGCCCTAGCTTCAAGAATAACATTGAAGAACTTTAATCATGCTCAAAAGCAATAATCATCAATCACATGCTTTTCAAATATAGGAATAACTCAAAAGTTCCATTCCTAATCTCCTTTCTAAGTTCTCAACATGTACTCAAACAATTATAAGGCATAAGCCTCTCCTTACTCCTCATGCTCAATAAATAACCTTTAAACACTAAAGTCAAAGGTCAAGTGTATGTACCTTGATAACACACAAAATCAACAATTCAAAGCTTCACTTGCTTTTACTATGCTTGAAACCTATCAAGAACAAAGTACTATCAATTAGTACTTTCCAACAACAATTCAAGGCTACTAATAACAAAAATCAGCACTTATAAAATTAATAAATAATTACGTAAATTTTTTTTTTTTACATGTGGTTCGAAAACCACAAAAATCCGAAAATAATAACCAACCGGCGGCCACCACGAGCACCGCCTGCACCACCACCGGCACAGCGGTGGGCGGGGCTGTGCTCGTCGCCAGCATTGCCGCCCACCGGCCGGGCACGCAGCAGTAGCCTGGCGAGCCAGGCCGGCCAAAGACGGCAAGGGCCCGGCCACCTCCTCGACGAAGCCTCGCCGGCGAACCACCGTGGTGGCCGGAAAACGCAGGGGAGAGAGAGAGAAAAAATAAAATCAGAAAAAAAAACAACTAACTTCTTTGCTTCCTTTTGATTATTTGCAAGATCCTCTTATAATTTGCAAAGTAAAACTAGATTAATTTGAGGCTTGAAGATTTGAAGAAAAATTTGAGGAAGAAGAACTAAAGTTGAGAGAGGAAGAAGGAGTCTTACTCCTTTGTTGAAGAAAAAGGCTGGTGAAATGGATGGGAACTTAGGGTTTCCTTCCTTTTTTTTTTTTATATATATAGTGTGGTCTTTTGGGTAAAAGACTAAAATACCCTTACTCATCAAATTACCGAAATACATTTGATGATAAAATTGCGAAACTAATCTTCCTACTAATATAACTAAAATACTTTCTTGAAAAAACTAATATACTTCTTTGTGAAAATACTCAGATACTCTTTTGGTAAAATGACCAAAATATCCTTCTGCTCTGAAATACTGAAATTAAATAGCTTTAATAATTCAAAAATGATTAAGACTATTTAATTAAATAACTTAAAAATATGGGGGATTACAGATATAGTTTGGTAAAGGATGGGGATAGAATTTTCGAAATAGATAACAGATATTTGTTTGAAGATGAAAAATTTGGTGATTGGATAAAGGAAAGACTAAAACAATATACGTCCTAAGTCTTGGCTAAGTTAAGCACGTGGGAACAAGCAATTAAGACAAGAAATTCAGGCACGCTGACAAGAAACGTAGGCACGTACACGCGCACAGCAGGCCAGTAATAATATGTGGTGCGCTGAACGCAACTAAAGGGCGCACGACGCGGAAGGAGGGCGCGCAGTGCATGGACGTAACTGTGACGAACGCAGTAAGCTGCTGACAAGGATGCGCGGGATGCAATGACACTGCTTGGGACGCAGTAGAGTGGCGTTGGACGCACCTAATTGCGCGGATCGCAGCTATTGACATACTTCGATTTCACCATTTTGTAACGCGTAAATTCGCTTGACAACATTTGACTCTAAACGTGTATAATACTAAGCAATTAAAAGCACTCACACATAAAGATGCACAAGTAGAACAATAATATTCAAAGTTCCAACCTAAAAGTCAAGTTCTACGTTCAACTATGGTTAGGTTCAGGTTAAGGCTGAAAGGGTCCATGACTAAGAGATTGATCCCACGCTTCGTACCCCTGCTTAAAGAGGTGGCCACGTGTAAGATGCACTCCAGTTCTCAAGTCAGGAACAAGAGAACAATGCCATGGTTCGGTAGGTTTGCTTATGACTAATATCCAACACTATCGCTCAGGAAGCTTTTTGGAAGGACAAAGCGCAAACCCCCGGCAGTGACCTCACACATAGAACATGTGCTAATGAGGCAAGGTAGATTGTCCTTATGGTGGCTGAACAATAGCCACGCATATGCAAAACAATATATTATTCAAAGGCATAAAAGAAGAACGAATCGTATTTTTTAAATTTCACCCACTCATTTAAAAAAATTAATTTTGTTAAAATCCTTCCCAGTGAAGTCACCAAATTGTAGGCGTGTTTTTATTTCGCCTACACGGTGTCAGCACGTCATTTGACTACCCCATTATTAAGGTTTTATTAAAAATATGTTTTTGAAGTCGCCAACAAATTTTTAAAGGAAAACTTATTAACCAAATTGGATATTGAACTGTAGGGACATCTTAGGGACTTATCCAATGTAGATTTCCCCTTCTAGACTCCGTAGATGGTCAGGAACCAAAAGTTGAGTTTAGGGGTGAGGGTGCAACACAGTCAGGAACCATGTTGCCCATTGCTGGCCACTACTAAATATCGATTAATTACAGATTTTATGCCAAAGAATAATGATATAATATTTTATATACCCTAAAAATATTAGTCTAAATTGGTTTAGGAAACACATAAAAGACTAATTTTTAATGACATGTTATTAAGCAATCAGATTACAAGGTTCCTAATAGGTTGTCCAAATTATCTGAATTAGTTGGAACAATTCTTTAGGTCTTATTTAGCATTAATAACATGGGGTGATAAAAGCATGCAGGACAATCATAATAACATGAATAATAAATAAAAAATAAGAAAAGAAAATAATGCAGGGAGTTAGTATAATATATACAATACTTACAGTCGCAAGGACGAGTTAACAATCTACATCATGAATAGAATGTTAGTAACTTCAAGAAAATAATAAAAATAAATAAAGAAAGGTCATTAATTTATTTGACCCTCGGAAATTATACCACCGTCCGGAGTCGTTAATTTGTACGGATCTTGGATCGAAAGTTGTACGAGTCTTAGAAAAAGGTTTGGTCTTGTTCCATTGTATTTGTATCACTTGTCGTGTCTTTGTTTTATATTGTTGTGTAATACTCCCTCTGTTTTTTTTTATCATTCTCACTTTCCTGTGCGCATCTCCCAATGCACATATTTGAACTTAAATATCTTTCATTATATATTAGTAAAAATTATAACGATTGAATATTAATAAAGTGAAAATTGAGACGAATCAAACAAGACCCCGCATGACTATATTTTTTCTTATAAATTGAAAAAAATAGAGAAGATTCTCTATAAGTATGAATAGTGTCAAGATTCCAAGTGAGAAAGATAAAAAAAACAGAGGGAGTAGAAATTTAGGATCAGGGATGTAGTATGATGATGATGATGAGCAACTGATTATTAATATATGTGTCGAGTGTTTATTAGATGATGATGATTGAAGGATGATGATTTAGGTGTGATGAAGATGATGTTGTGATGTAATTGGCGTGTGGGATGATGAAAGAAGATGTTAGTGTAGCAGGGTGAAAGATTTGTATTAGGCGGTGGCAGTATTATGTTTTAGGCGTAGGTTTTGTCGAGGGAGTATTAGGAGGAATTTTTGTTAATTGGCCGTGGATTATGAGAGAATTGTCAGGAGGAAGGGGGTTAATTATAGTGTAGTTGTATTGTAATAGGTTTTTGAAAGTTAGTAGGTTTCTAAAAGATTTTTATTATTTAAAAAGATTTTAAGAAATGAGTTAGATAAAAGATATTTAAAAACACTTTGGAAAAAGATTATTTTTATAAAAGATATTTTTATTAATAAAATTAATTAATCCTATTAACTAAATTGGGCTTAGAAAATGGATTTTATAAAATTGGGCTTTCATAAAACTATTTTTTAAAGGTTTTTTCAAACATGAGCTATTAAAAAGTTATTTTAAAACGTTTTAGAAAGTGGGCTTAGTAAAACTATTTATAAAAAGGGTTTCAGAAATGGGTTAATAAAAAAGAGGTTTAATATGGTTTTGGGCTTAAAATATTTTATTTTAGACTCGTTCTTTATTCTTTCCGCGATCCGGACCAATTGGAGCATGGTATTAGTCAACATAGGATACTAAATGGGGAGACACGATTATGTGTCTACAGAGGTCAAGGATGATATGGGGGAGAGAAGAAGGAAGAGGAAAAAGAGAAGGAAGACGAGAAGAGAGGAAGGATAAAAGAAGAAAAACAGCCCTTGGGGGCTAGAGGGAAATCAGCTACGGGTGTCGATCAGTCTAATGCGATTAGCGTTACTGAAGGCAATATTGATGGGCAACCGGTCACCGCGACTGGATCGACAGATACTGCCATTGGTAATAAATTCTCGAGTAATGGATCGACAGATAATGCCATTGAAAAAGGAATAAATTTAACATCGTCAATATCATATACTCCCTTTGTTCTTTTTATTGTTGATTTCATTTGCTTTTTAACGATTTTTAATGCACATATTTAAGCAACAATATCTTAAAATATCATCATAAAAAGTTATAGATATTATTTAATATTATAAAAGTACATATCGGGACGAATCTAATGCGATTCAACCTGAGCATGTTTAGTTGCATAAATATAAGTTTAGTTGTAGGAGATATGATTAAAGTTAATAAGATCGAATTAGGAGATATAGTTTATCTATTATACAACTAAGAGTCTAGTTAGATATATTTTAGGAGTTAGTGTTTAGTAAGGTTTACTAATCATGTACTATAAATACGTGATTGATTAATGAGAAAAGGTATGACCAATATTGAGATTGGTATTGGTTGCCAGAGAAAACTTTGAGGTTCAAATCTATCTTGATTTTAATTTTTTTATTTCTCCAATCGTAAAGTTCGTTTTACTGTCGTTACGATTGCGGTAGGGTATCAGGAATATTAGGTATGATATGATAAAGATATGATAATATCTTTAAAATATATTATTATCTTAGGAATATTTCCAATAAGTATTTGATTAGTATTAGGAATAAAATATCTCTCAAAGATAGTTTCCTAGTAGGAGTCCTTTCTTTACTCCAATATATATTGTACTCATAGTTCATTATTGAACACACATCAATCGTATAATCTCTTATTATTTTCTCCCTCACATAAACTTAACACGACATATACATCGATCAAAACTCATGGTCAGATTTCTCACTCTGGAAAAAAAAACATTCCAAGTGGAAACATCGAATAGGAACAAAAAAAAAGTATATAATTATTAACATTTCAAAACTTACTTATACCAAGTATAGACCTCTTTGGACCTCCACTCTAGATCAGCATGCCAAATCATAAATGAACATTGTTGTTAATGAATAGGCAGTCTAAATTTTAATAAAAAGGCAATATATGAATAAAATATGATAATATCTATCGAGTATAGTTTTACCCAGTTTTTGTTCATTTTTGGCCGTTTTGGTACCATTAAAAATCAATGATCAATATATATAAATGAGGAACTTTTCGGGAGCATAAGAGCTCCTCAAGATTTCGAGCTCATAGAGCGTACCACGTAGGATTGTCACGTCATCAATTTATATTTTTATTTTTTTACAAAAATAGAGTTCTACATTGATTTAAATACATATATGGAATTTTAGATAAGCGAAAATTAGAGTTTGGTTTTGACTCAACAACCTAAATTATCATACTATGTAAATTGTGTATAACTTTTGCTACGTAATTTAAAATATTATGATTTTTGTACCGTTGGAGAGCTCTCGAAATATGCTTCGAAATAAGGTCCATTTACAATAGGCAAAATTGGCCTCAACACCCTGAACTATAGTGCGGGTGTGTAGGCGAGTTTTTTATTTCGCCTAATACGCGGTGTGAGCGCGTATTATATTTGACTACCCCACTGTAAAGGTTTTATTGAAAATTGTTTTGAAAGAAGTCGCCAACAATTCTTTTTAGGAAGAATCATAAACCTAATTGGATATGGGAAAACCGTAGGGACAAATTATCCAATGTAGATTTCCCCGTCATGACTCCATAGATGGTCAAAATGAACCAGAGATTGAGTTCGGGGGTGAGGGTACAAATATGGTCAGGAACCATATTGCCCATTGCTGGCCTTTACTAAATATCGATTCATTGCAGATTTTATGCCAAAGAATAATCAAACAATATTTTAAGCACCCTAAAAAAATATTTAGTCTAAGTTGGTTCAAGAAACACATAAAAGACTAATTTTTAGTGATATGTTATTAGGCAATCAATATTACAAGGAACCTAGCAAGTTGTCCAAATTAATCTGATTAATATTATAACAGTTCTTTAGGTCTTTGATTAGCAATAATAACAAGTGGGTGATGAAAGCATTAAAGCAGGATAATCATAATAGCATGCATTTAATGATCAGGCACGTATAATAGTAATGAAAAATGAAGAAAAAGAAAGAAAGGGATTAGAATATACAGCAGAGCGATTTTATATTAAAGATCTACATCATGAAAAAAATAGTTAGTAACTTCAATATAAAAATAATTGATTCAAGGATCCTCAGGATTATACCTATGTGGCTTAGATTGAAGAGTGCAACGATCTTTAGGCGGAGCAATCGTGAAACCAAGAACGCAGTGAGGACAAATTGATTGAAAGTATTGAAAGTATTTGAGTGTATTTGAGGAGTATTCGGAAGTTTTTGTGTGCGTAAATAAAAATCTGAAAAAGTCGTCCGTAATTCGGGAAAATACGGAGTATTTATAGGAAAAAGAAAACGTGCGCTGCACACAAGCCTTGCGCCAGGCGCAAGCCTACGTTGCAGGCGCAGTCCACGCGTCAGGCGCACATTGGTGTGCCTGACGCAGCCAGCCCAATCAGGTTTAGGCACGTGTGAGTCACAAAATCTACGTGTGAGTTGCGTCACACACAAGACTTGCGTCAGACGCAGGACTCAGTGTGAGTCACAAAATCTACGTGTCAGGCGCTCATTGGCACGCCTGACGTGATATGGCCAACGTCCTGGACGCACGTGGCGCGCTGAGCGCAGCCCCCGCGTCCGGCGCATATTCGGGAATATTCGAGCATATTCCTTTGCGCGTCTTTCAAAGATACTTTTCTATCCCTAAAATTCCGGAGATGGAATTTTACGGGTTAAAAATCTGATTTTTGATTGAAGATAATGAAAATGATTATGAAAAATGGATTTAAAACATTTTATGGGCTTAAAATACAATTAATCATCATGAACAATTAATTGGGCTTTAGAATATCATTTCAAAACACATTTTGGATTAGTTCTTTAGATTGCTCTTCCGTTGGATCGCGCCAACTAATGTCGCGGTATGTTTCATCATTGGATCCTTAAATGGGGAGACACGATTATGTGTCTATAGAAGCCCCCACTTTGACTGATGTTCAGGAAACCGATAGTCAAAGTATACGGTGTCGGGACGGAGAACGATTCTAAATGCTCTGCAGTTTAGAATTGATCTATAACCGTCGGTCTCTGCAAAACAAAGTTAGTATGCAGGACAATAACTACAAGCAATCTGATTACCTGCAGGGAAAGATGTTAGCAGATAGGTGCAAACAACTCACATAAGCACATAGTGATGCAAATAATGCAAACTTAAACTCTCTAAGGATGCATGAGACGCTATGCAAGGATTTAGGTTATGCAAAGCTAAAATAGTTTCTGGGAGTAGGTCTTGAATCAGAGCAAAGCTGCTGATCAGGGCCGTATTTGGGCCTAGGCGAGAGGGGCAGGTGCCTAGGGCCCCAAATCAGAGCATTTTACTAACGTTTTCAATGCAGGTATTAAAATGATGACTCATCAACTTCAAATACCAGGTGTACCACCTAAATATCCGATGAATCCTAGGTGCATCACACAAATGCACAAAACAACAAAAATCTCAATCATATTAAAAACAAAAGGTAGAAAATCCAAGGATACATGTACTTCATCATCTGAGGTTTATCAGCAAAGCACACATCCTTCCACATCAAGACAAAGTTTTCAATCAAAGAAAATTACAAACTTCAAGTGCTGATGCAAACTCAAAATAGTACACTTATCTATTCCAAGCGGCAATACCTATCAGAAATGTCTCAAATAATTCCAAAGCACATGTACTATAAATAGGGGCATGTAACTCCATAGTATAGCAAGTTTTTTCATAGCAAGTCTTTCATAGAGAAAATTTTAGAATCCTGTACAAAAGCCTCACACTCAAAAATAGTTATTACTCAATCCTTGTAAAAGTTCATTCAAGTTCAATCAAAGAAAGTTATTATTCATATATGCGTTTTAGTATTATTGTTTTCAAAATATGTTCATATTTTCAAAACTAATTTCATCTATTTATTAATCCAATAATAATAAACCCTCTTTTCAAATTTAGATACAAATTTTAATAAATCTTTTAACGAGATTAATTACCTACCAGACGGTCCCCCTTTCGCTATATAATTAATCTGAAACAAACTCGAGACGGTCCTAAACCCATTCAGTCATGGGGCCAATCCTGTATCCGAGCCCAAAAACGTCGGGCGTAGGATATGCCGATATTAAGTCTAAAACAGTCTAAATACTCATACTAGTACTACTAATTGTGCTGAAAATATTTAATGGGTTCTTATTTCGTCATCTAGTACTTTTCGTTTTTTAGCTAATTTAATGTACTTACATCTTCATATGCTACTTATAACTCATGAAACTTTGTTACTCATGATATATGCTAATATATTTTATTAGGTTAGATTATGTTTTGTTTATTTAAAAGGAAATCTATTATCTTTATATGTACTAAGTTTTGTTTAACTATCTAGTGTTAGTACTTTTCACTAAAAGTTACCTACATCATATAGTATATAATTTTGTGGGTTTAGTAATTAAGAAGTTGCACTAAGTGTTGGTCAGACGTTGGTCACTCCTTGTTAAATCCGTCGGTCAGCCGTTATGAGGAGAAAAGGTGGTCCCGGTAATGGTGGTCCCGTGGGTCCCATTTATATGCATCTACTTAACTGCTTTATGCACTAAATTTTTATTACTAGTTGATCATGGCTACTTTTTGTAGAAAGTTATTCTCACATGATAGTAGTAACTCAAACATAGTACATAGTAAAGAGATATCTTTTCCGATTAATTTTCAAAATTGGACTATGCCTAAAAATATGTAGAAATTATCTCTATTCCTTCTATCAATGTTATTACAAAAAATAATAATGAGAAAGAATTTTATTTGAACTTATAGACAAGATTAATGACACAGATATTAAAAAAGAATACCTTTTAAAGCTAAAAGATATTATTTGCAAAGAAGAAAATCCCACTATAACTGAACCAGTTACTTTATCAAAAATATTTGATCGATATCCTACAACTAATATTTTCAAACAAATTACAACTAAAAATTTAAAAGCTGAAGCTAATACCCTTAAAACACAAGTAAAAGATATTAAAGAACAATTACTAGAATTCAAAACTAAAGACTTAGAACTTTAAACTAGAATAGCTTTATTAGAATCAAATAATAGTCAAAATGATCAACCTTCTACTTCAAACTTACCTCCTATTCAAATTTCATCTCAAGACCCTAATGACGATCAAATAAATGTTATAGATAGAATAAATTTTAAATAATGTTACATTCTCATTTCACTTAAAATAGATAATGACTTTCACTTAAATACTATAGCATTACTAGATAGTGGAGCTGATCAAAATTGTATAAGGGAAGGACTAATTCCTAGCGTCTTTATGAAAAAACAAAAGAAAAATTACATAGTGCTAATGGTGAACCATTAAAAATAAAATATAAACTTTCAAATGCATACATTTGTAATCAAGGTTATTGTTTTAAGAATACATTCATTTTAATAAAAGATATAAATAATGAAATAATACTTGGTACTCCTTTTATTACCCAAATTTATCCTTTTTCAGTTGATCATACTGGTGTTCATACTAATATTATGGGAAAGAAAATATCCTTTTAATTTCTTGCCCCATTATATCAAAAAGATTTGGCCATATTACAATCATCATCTATATTTCAACAAGTAAATACAATAACTAATAAGGAATCTCAAATATCTCTTTTACAACAAGAAATATCATACTTAAAAATAGAACAAGAGTTAAAAAACTCTTATATTCAAAGAAAATATGTGATTTTGAACAAAAATTTAAAGAAGAAGTTTGTGTAGATATTTCTAATGCTTTTTGGGAAAGGAAAAAACATATGGTTTCACTTCCTTATGAAAAAGAATTTTCAGAAAAAGCTATTCCTTCTAAGGCAAGACCTATTCAAATGAATCAAGAAATGTTAGAATTTTGTAAAAAAAGAAATTCAAACCTTATTAGATAAAAAATTAATTAGACCATCTAAATCTCCTTGGAGTTGTGCTGTTTTTTATGTTATGAATCAAGTAGAAAAAGAAAGAGGAGTTCCTAGATTAGTAATTAATTATAAGCCTCTTAATAAAGTCTTGCAATGGATTAGATACCCAATCCCTTATAAAAAGGATTTATTAAGTCGTCTTTATAATGCAAAAATCTTCTCAAAATTTGATATGAAAAGTGAATTTTGGCAAATTCAAATAGAAGAAAATGATAGATATAAAACTGCCTTTAATATTCCTTTTGGGCAGTACGAATGGAATGTAATACCTTTTGGCTTAAAAAATGCTCCATCTGAATTTTAAAATATTATGAATGATATTTTTAATCCTTATACTCAAAATAATATAGTCTATATTGATGATGTCTTAATATTTTCGTATACCTTATATCAACATTTCAAACACCCTAATACTTTCTTACATGTTACTAAAAAGAATGGTTTAGTTGTCTGATCATTTCCTAAGTGGTAAGTTGTCGTATACCTGTCAAAAATAAATCCTGCAAAACCTTCTAACAATATAGTAGGGTAAGTAGGGTCGAATCCACAGAAAGACGGTCGTTATAATCTAGCTTATAAGGTATGGAGAAACTAAACAGGATCAAAGATATTATAATTAAGGTTCTAAACTATAAAAATCAAACGGATCTAGGGTAATGGTTCACCATGCTTATAACTATAATCTATCAAAATATCATCAATAGTTTAATTAATCAGATATCTAGAGCACAAGTTAATCCTACGGTCGGGCCTTAACGCTCTCAAATCAACATATGCAGTATGATCGCTAACATAATCAGATTTGCTAATTGTAGGTAAGCCTCTAAAAGTAAGATCTTGGTCAATACAAATAATTATTAGCAATATTTAATCAGACAATTAATCAGATTGCAAGATTAACAATAAAAACACTAATCAATTAGAGATATAAGTAACTAATCAAACCATCAATAAATATCAATCAAGAATCATAGCATATAAAACATGGATTCCCAAACCCTAGAAATAAAAACTACTCAAACATGAAATAAAGAATAAAAACTACATTTAGAAAGAGAAAGGAAAACATAATTAAAGAATTCAATAAAAGAAACTAATTAAACTCATGAATTAAGGAAGAACATGAAAACTAGGGTTTAAACTAAAGAGAGAGAAGAAGAAAACTAAACTAACCTAAGAAAACAAAAAATAACGTGAAAGGGAGGAGTTGAGAGAAAGAGTGAAAACCTAATATAATTAATACTAGGTAACCTAATATGACTAGAAAAGTAAGTTATAAAAATAAGGAAAGTCGAAATATCTTTAAATGGGCGGAATAGTGATCCGCGCGTACGCGTGGCAGATTCCAGCAGAAACAGTGTAATCTTCTGAAAGGCATAACTCCTTGAATAGAAGTCTCCTCGGGGCATGCCACCTATTGTTGGAAAGATCTGCAAGTCTAGTTTCCAAATCTGCTAGAATTACTCGATTCTAAGAAGCACATAAAAAGTTATGATCAGAAGAGTAGACATGACTCTTTTTTCACATTTCTTCTAATGATTTTCCGCTTCGTTTTCGTTCAAACTCGTACTATGACATATTCATACGATCCTTATGCACTATAGCTTTTTTCCAAGTGCTCCTAATCCTCAAGTTTAGCTAATCATACTCCAAATACGTTCTCAATACCAGAAATTCATCAAAAACAAGAAAACATACCGAATAGGAGTAGAATAACATAACTTAAGAATATGATGCAATAATGAACCTAAATATGAATCTAAATGCTCTAAAATGCAACCTAAATGCACCTAAAAACTATATGTAAATATGATTTATCAAACTCTCCCAAGCTAAACCATTGCTTGTCCTCAACCAACTATAGTTTTTCTTTATCTGTAAAATGAGCCTAATATTGCATATATTTCATATACAAAATCTACTATCTTTTTGTAATTTAAGAAATTAAATATTAGCATTAAAAAAAATTTAAAAAAAATAATAATTCCACAATACATAAATTATGAAAAAAATTAATTTTTTTGTAATTATATTTAGTTTACATGAAAAACAATGAAAAGTTGAAAGGAGAGCTCTTTTAGAGTTTTATTTTGTTGGGTGTTTTTAGATATAGTTCTTGAGAGTAGCTTAAAGAGAGAATAGATGAGAGACAGTGGAGAGCTAGTTGGAGAGCCATGTACTATTTCATTTTCTTCTCCTTCACAAAAACTCTCCTCATAGCTTCACTTTCTCTCTTCTCAACCTTTAGCAATTCGGCAATTTTGATGAAAGTACTAATCGATAATTGAATTATTTTTTTTGAGGCCCCTAATTTTTTTTTCTACCAGGGGTGGGATGCTTGAGATACATTTAGGGTGTATTTGGATAGAGGGATTCGGAGGGAAAGGAAAGGAGATCAAAGGGAGGAATCCAACAAATTCCCTTATTTGAGTAGAAAAAGATTAGGGTAAGGGAAATGAAGATAGTATTATCCTCTTATTCTTTAAAGGATATATCCCTCCAAAATAGGAAAAATTTGGAGAGAAAATAACAATTGCAAAAAGGACACAAGTATCCCTTAGCTGCTATGACCTTTCTCTCTGATCTACATTTGACATACTCTCTCTCCTCTTTCCTCAGCAATACACGACATTCTTATTGAGGAAATACGAAATACTCTCCTCAACAATCCGTGCACCATTTCTTCCTTTTACCTTCCCTCATCTTCCTTCTTATCCAAACGAAATAAAAGAGAAAACCTCACCCTCCTTCCCGTCCACCCAAACAATGTCCAGAAAAAGAAAAGCGGTGACGTTCTTCGAACCCGCGCCGACGCCTCCGCCTGCGTCGGAAAGAGGGAATTTCGAGGATTGGCGCAAGTTTAAGGAGGCGGGTTTGTTAGATGAGTGCGCTCTAATGAAGAAAGATTACCAGACTTTGCTCAACCGGGTTTCTCGCCTTGAAAAAGAGGTTTTATTTTTTTGGTATTTTTGTTTTTATATTGAGCATTATTCACGGGAATGTTTACGTTGTTCGTAGAACTTGGGGAGGCAGCCTTGGCCAACAGAAGTGCACGAACATAGGGTTTAGCTGTTAGAAGTGACCAAAACGCTTGGGCTGATTGATGTTGTAACAGGTTTGGATATAAAAGTAATGGAGAAGTTGAAAGACAAAGTTAGATTTTTTAAGTGAAATTGGAGTTTCTTTGATACGAACACGCTTGGATTGGTTGATGCCCAACAATTGTTTTATTTCATCAGCAGCAATCCTGTTTCTGAGATTTTGGAGGCCCAAGGGCGAACCTACATATTAGGGCCCTAATTAGGTCTAAATTTTTTTAATGTTTGATTTTTCAGTCCAGACCGAAAACATAAACAGTTGTTTGGTCCGAATTTTTAGAAGTTTTGATTTTCGGTCCGGACTGGGAATAATTTTCTTTGTTGGCTTTTACATAACTTCTATAGAAAAATTAATTTAACAATATTTTTATGGATATTACATCAAAAAATTATTATTATATAATAATTCTTGGTCGAAAAATGAAGTAATAAAATTCAGAATTTGCAAAACCTTAAAAAATCAAATAAAGAACAAAAATTGCAGAGAAAAGAGAGAAATTACCCAAAAATTTTGAGTGTTTGGCATTGAATTGGAAAACAAGTGGGAGAATTGAATAAGAAACTGAATTTGATTGAAGGAGTTATAGGTTGAAGAGTAAACGTATTTCTCGGCGACATTTGGAATGCTTGATCAGAAGAGTAGACGTTAGTAGAAACGGTGTCGGCCCCATGACAAGTATTCCAAATGCGGCCGAGAATGAGACACGTGTTCAAGTAACCCATACTACCGGTCACTGACCTATTTCTACAAGTTACGGTTCAATATTAGCATATCATGCTAAAAGGTTGGATTGTTAGAATAGTCAAAAGGTGGGATTGATTTATGCGAACGGCCCAAAGGTTGAATTATAGAATCAATTTTTCTTTTTTCTTTTTCATTAGACATATGGACTCTTTGTATCTGATTATCTAGCTTTACGAGAACTATGTTTTGGGTTTTCAACAACTTTGTACCACATATTTTAGTCATCTAGGAGTTACTTTCCAACAACTTGTATCGCAGATGACAAACCACAGTTCACAAATATTTTTTAAACAATCTTATTTATTAGATTACAAACTTATATCACAGATGAAAAAATGGTTAAACCGCACCACACCAAACTGTTTCGTTTGGTGTGGTTTGGGCAAAAGTGTGGTGTAGTTGGGGTTGGAAAAATGTCAAATCGTATATTTGCGGTTCGGTTGGGTTAAATCTCAAACCACGCCAACCAAACCCACGGACAATTCTATTTGTACAAGTACTAATATTGTCCTTTTTATCTAAAATTTAAAACAAATTGTTCGAATTACGTAAATTATTGTAAAAGTGTTTGTTTTAATTTAGTTTATTATTATTATGATTCACACTTGTTGATGTATAATTTTTAACATCTTTAACTAGTTTGGGCCCTGATTGATGCGCCGGGTTATCTGATAAAATAAATATAGTACTTCATATTCTTTGGAGTTGACAATTGACAATTTTTTTTGTCATAAATAAAAGTTGTAGCTTGATAATTTGATAATGTCTTGCACATTGAAAAGTTAAGAATCCAAATCCTATTATATTCTTAATTTATGAGTAATAAAAATGTTTTTCGAAGCAATGTCGTATTTTACAATGATGATAAAACAAATTCTAAATTATATGAGTAATAGAAGAGTTTCAAGAAAATGTCATAGCACAAAATGATGACATGACAACCATATATTCTATGCATTTTGAGAATTGAGGGTCACAAATCACGAATTTTGTGTGTTGCAACTATTAATTATAATGTTGTTTTTAGATTATATCTTATTATCTTTTATTTTGCAATGTAAAAACTTGTGATGTATTCATTGATAAGTTTTTATTAGGATTAGATAAACATAATTGATATGTCAGTTCACCTGGTTAGAGCTCCATATTTTTTTATAAGGTTGTGGGTTTGAATCATACTATAACCAAATTTGTTTAATGGTATGTCATCTCATGGATGGTATATGTCGTGTCATCACTTGAGATGGGAGTGCTATGCATGTGACGGCAGTATTTCCCTGGCACATATGTTTGAAAAATATACATATATAAACTAGTTCTTGGACCCGTGCATAATGCACAAAAAGTTTGTGATTATAAGAATGTTTATATACAAACTATATTGAAAGTATATAAATGATTCTCTATGTTTACTTAATCAAAAAGAGGCTTATATACTATCCGAAACCTAAAAGATTTTAGCCTCTAAAATATATTCAGTTAAGAAAGTTTGAATGGGATACTAAAATACAGAATAACCTTACACATATTTAAACAAAAACGAAGCATTAGCAATGCACAAAGACAAAAAGCTCTCCTTTATTTAAATTATAGAGTTTTTTAGCAATATCATGACGCTCACAGGATATGGAAGACTTCTTTATATACTACATTAGTCGTAATATTATTTTTAGGTCCTTTTTACTCGTGACTCTATAAACGGCCACATAAAATTGATCATGGTTGAAAACTGGTATCGGGAGGTACAAACTCACATGCGATAGGGATTGTCCTTGACTTTTGTCTATAGTCATTGCAAACCACACGACCAAAGAAAATTGCCCATTTAGAACCCTTATAGTAAATTTTATTCTATGTGACACAGTGTCATACAGGGTATAAATATCTTCTCTCTTACATTTTGTTTTTGGTAAATTTCTCTCTCACATTGCTAGCTATCTATGACCGTAACTTTGATAATTCCATTTCTTACATGCTTGATTACCAGTCTAGTACCGTTAAACAAACCATACGTCGAGTCAATATTCCTCAGTAGCATCATTGGTGTACCGATTTAGTAGACCATAACATCTAATGATATTTAGAAATTCTATGGAGTATATTTCATGCACTCCCAATAAGTTGCCCTCTTCCTTGAGCATTGCATCTGAACTTAAATATCTTCTTTGTTCCTAGACAATTCGGACAATACATAATTAATTACCATCTCCACTATCTCATGAGTCGGAGCAAGAATAACCATCTCTTGAAAATACTTAGTGTTGAACCCTAGTTTCGATGATGACAAAGGAACAAAGATATAAACTAATCAATGAACTAACAAGTTGTTAAGTGAATGGATTTTGCAAGGTATCAATGAAAAGAGCAAAGAGAATACTAAGTCAGGAGAAGAAATCAAGTTTGGATTTTGAAGACTAAGTGAAGATGCTCAAGGAACTGATACTGGAGAAGCATTGGAGCAAGAGAATCTAAGCATGGCATTTTATTTTTAGTTTCAATGTAAAGGAACGAGTAAGATATGGTAAGGAACACTGGCAATTTAAAACGAGAATGAATGTATGTTCCTTTGAAAGGAACAAACGAACTGGCACTGTCATGTTAAGTTATAGGAACTAACTATTTAAAAGGAACTAGACATATGTTGAATAAATGCAATGGTTAAATTATGTCGTTTGAGTGATTAATGCCTAGATTCCAGGAACCCGTTTTTATTCAGTAAAAATCTGATTTTAAGAAAAATCTTTTTAAGGTAAAGAATTTATTTTTATTTGAAAATAAAAAACCTTTTCGGTTTTAAAGAAATTATTTTTAAAGATAATATTTTGATAAAAGGATTTATTTTGATTTTATTAATTAAAATACTTTTTAATTAAATCAATTTTTTAGATCGTGGAGATCATGGGTGACAAAATGAACGTGTTACTCTAAGTTGAGGAACATCATGAGAAAATATTTTTACCACTAACACATGATTTATTCCTACGTTCTAGTTAATCACTGCTATAAATACTTATGTCTAGTTAAGTTTCAATTTGTGTCTAACCAAGTAGTGAATTTAACTAAGTAAAATATCAGTGCCTTCATTTTCTCATAAAAGCCATTTGTTCTTTGCCTTCTTACTCTAATTCCACTAAGTTTATTGATCATTGTATTTTGGTTTTGGGGTAAGAGGATTTTGAGTGAAGTCCTGTAAGAGAGAAAGCTTTTTGTGAAGCAAGTTAAAGTGAAAAAATTTCAAGTGAAGTTGAGACGAACAACTGTTAAGGGCGGGAACAGTTGTTCAGGAACTTGAGTTTAGGAACTCAAGGTGTGACCCGTGAGTAGAATGAGGTTGTAGCAGAATTGTTTGGCCTAATTAGTGAAAGTGTTGAGTTTAAAATCCCTAGTGGTCGAGGTTGTTTCTTCTTGTTGGGCCCAAGAAGTTTTTCCTCGTAAAAATCCCTTGTGTTTCTTTAGCTTGTTTCTTTATTTAAGTTTTATGATTCCGCATAAAGTTACGTTTATTTCTACACATATAATTTATACAATTCAAATATTAAGGTTGTACTATTTAAAATATTTGAGTAATGATATTTAACTCTTTTATTAAAGTTAAATAACTCACATATCATCAAAAACATTAATTGTGGTAGAGGTGATCAAAATTTTACGATTGAATTTTAATCAACTCGTCGCAACAAAAAATTTCACATCTTTAACTTATGTTGCTAATTAAAATTCAAATTAATCATTACACTATATTTAATTTCATGGCATATTAATGATAGACCCTTAAGGTTGCTATTGCAAATAAATTTGAATATTTCTTTATTATTTAGTGTCATATTCCCATTTGTATCTTCATTTATTATAAAAGGTTCATAGTTGATACTTATATATTTTTAACTGCATAATGAAGCTTTTATATGTAGTTGATACTTATATAGTTTATTAATTTGTTCTTCCCAATTGCTTTTCTGGTTTATTTTTTCATTATTCCCACTTTACTTTTCGCCTCCAAAATAATACCCTAAGTGACTCCCAATGACCCATAATTAACAGTTACTCTTTGGTTTCGTCCCAAAAGCAATAGAATAAAAATAAAATGAAGGTGGTATTTTAAAATGTGCGAAGTCAGTAAAAGTCTTATTATTCACTAAGACTACTTTAAAAGATAATAATAATATTGTATAACTAAACAGATATAAATATGTAGTACTTATATTATGTATGTATATTTTATAGGTTCTTCATATAATGTATATTTTATGGTTATATTTTATATAAAAAAGAAGTGAAAGTAAAAGTATATAGGGATATAACAACTTTTCTAATTTAAAAATTTATCCGGCCCTTTCATAGTAGTTTCACTCTCTACATCCCAAAAAAATAACTAATACTGAATACTTACAAATCCCATCTTAGTGTTCATTTATTGTAGGTAAAACAAACTAATACTGAATACTTACAAATCCCTCTTTGACATATGAAGCTTAAAAATTAGCTCATTTTGTTGATTCAACGTCGATTGGTGTAGCAATGTTTATTAGGTACCCCTCTTTTAAGGCAAATATTGAGCGATGTCTAGTTTATAAATTGTAATACTACTTTTGTAGAAGATAAATAGTTGACTCCTTTAAATAACAGATTAATCATCACATCGCTATTTATTTTAAATAATATCCTATACATAAATTAAGGAAGGAGGTTTTGAAGAATATTTTATGTACATTAAATCTCTCCTTAGCTATAGAAGGTTCGAGTCTACGAAGTAGGCTCTATGTTGGTTTTTGTAAAGAAATTTAAATTTTGGATGACTACAACCTATATAATTGAAACTGGAAAAATTGTCAAGAATAAACCAACCTTTGGTCGATTTGCTCAAAATAAATCAGACTTTTGATTAAATAATAATAATAATAATAATCCAAGCTTATGGGGTTATTCGCTTTTAATGGGTTCAACAGGTAAACAACATGTTATTATAGAGTGTCTTTTTTTGTTGATTTAAATTTTCAATTTTAATTTAATTCCAAATCTTAATCTTAATATAAAGGAGAAACTTTACGAGAGCATAGGGAGCTCCTCAAAATTTCGAGAGTATAGAGTGCGCCATGTAGGATTGCCATGTCATCAATTTTTATTTTTATTTTTTTACAAAAATAGAGTTCTACATAGATTTAAATACATATAAGGAGTTTTGGATAAGCGAAAAATTAGAGTTTGGTTTTGAACGAACAACCTAAATTATTATATTGTGTAAATTGTGTATAACTTTTGCTACGTAATTTGGAATATTATAATTTTCGTACCATTGGATAGTGCTCGAAATATGATTCAAAATAAGATCCATTTACAATATAGTTCTACAATTTATGAAATATAGAGCGCCACATAGGATTGCATAGAGTTCTACATAGATTTAAATACTTATAAGGAGCTTTTGGATAAGCGAAAATTAGAGTTTCGTTTTGAATGAACAACCTAAATTATTATATTATGTAAATTGTATATAACTTTTGCTACCTAATTCGGAATATTATAATTTTTATATCATTGGATAGTGCTCGAAATATGACTCGAAATAAGATCCATTTACAATAGTTCTACAATTTATGAAATAGAGAGCGCCACGTAGGATTGCCATGTCATTAGTATTTATTTTAAATGTTTTAGAAAATAGAGTTCTACATATATTTAAATACATAGAAGGAGTTTTGGATAGGGGGAAATTAGAGTTTCGTTTTGAATAAACAACCTAAATTATTATATTATGTAAATTGAATTTAACTTTTGCTACCAGAATATTATAATTTTTTTACAATTGGAGAGCGCTTGAAATATTCTTCAAAATAAGATCCATATACAATATAGTTTTACAACTCATGAAAATATATTAAATTAGATGAATTGTAAGACATTATTTAGTCTTTCTTTTAGATATATAATAATAGCTATAAGTATTAAGTATAGTGTAATATATGTGATTATAACATTTGATCATAGGTCCAATTTACAGGACTAAACATATTATCTTTCAAAACCTCAACTTTACTCAACTAAACCAAAAAATATAGTATTGCAACAAAATTTATTGAACATAGTGATCAAAAACTAAAATTTATAGTGATCAAGTTACATATCTATTGACGCTGTGGGGCTCAACTATGGGCGGTTTTCTTTAATAGATCCCAACTATCAATAATCCAGTGGAGGTCCTAACTTTGGGGGATATTATCTTTTATTGGACCCAGATGACCTAGAACTTGCTAAGTAGGTGAACTGATATAATTTTCTTTTATTGTTTAAATTTTTTAAATCATTAAACGCCTTCTATTCCCTAAACTCATTAACCAGGGATCAGGATATCTCCAGCTTCCATGAAGCACGAAGGAAGAGGACGAGGGTGGGAGGCGGGGCACAAGCAGCGACCACGACTGGAGGGCGGGGCTCCGGCTGGGCGGCGGCGAGGCCCGGAGCCGGCTGTAGGACAGCAACCATATTTTTCTCCCTCATGACTTATGATTCTCTTTTCTTTGAGATCTGCAAGCTTCTTTGATTTCAATAATTCTTCCTTTGATTTCACCTATTTGCAGGTTCTCTAATCTAGTGATATGCCCCCTTTTCTTTCTTACTTGCCTCCTCAAGGTCTATTTTCGATTTTTTTCTGTTACAACTTGATTATCTTGAGTTTCATTTCAGTCTTATATTTCTTACTTCCCTGCTATTATAAGGTTTTACTTTTTTTGATGATAAATTACAAGAAAATTACAATTTGGAGTTCAATTTTTTTTTTATGCAATTTGGGTTTTTATGTAATTCTAATTAAAAGGCATCCATATAATTCCTCATGAGTTGCTCATCCTTTATCTCCTTCATTTCAGGTTTTTCAAGAACAATTAAAGCTTGAATCATTTTCCCCTAAAATGGCTGAAAATTGTTGGTTTATGCTATCCATTTGAATCTCTTGAGTGTTCACCGAAATTGTTGAGAGAACTCGAAATCCCTAATATCTATCTTTCTCTCTCACCTGTTGTTGTTGTTATTATGCTTTTACTTTGCTAGTTTGTGTTTGTAGCCGGCAGAAGAAGGGGAGTGGGAAACGACGACAAAAGAAAAGGAGCAATGTTAAGGGTGGTGGACTGTGGTGGGGGTGGAAGCGACGAGAGCGATAGAGGAGGCGTCTTAGAGCCATGGTGGGTACTGGTTGGATTGTGATGATATGGGGTAGGGGTCAGAGCAAGAAAAGTTCGAATAAAAATTTCAGACGAGTGGAGAGAGAAAGGACTGGGCTTTGCCCCATAGGTGATATTGATGAGCAACAACACCACCAGTAGTGGCGGTTGACGAGCGGTAAAGGATGAAGAAGGAGAGGGGTTGACGAAGAAGAAGATAAAGGTGATATCACGTGATTTTTAATTGAGTCACGTGACTCATAACCTGCTCCAGCAGGTCAAGTAACCTGAAGGGTCCAATAAAAGATAATACCCCCCAAAGTTAGGACCTCCACTGGATTATTAATAGTTGGGATCTATTAAAGAAAACCGCTCATAGTTGAGCCCTATAGCGTCAATTTTTCCTTTTTTTTAAGAAAATAGTATTCAACATAGATATAAATACATATAAGGTGTTTTGGATAAGTGAAGATTACAATCTGATTTAGATAAACAACCTAAATTATTATACTATGTAAATTGAATATAACTTTTGCTACATAATTCGCAATAGTAGGGATCAAATCTTATACTATACATTTCATTGAGAGTGAGGGATAGTCTAGTGTTTAGAGCTTTCCTCCCGGTTTCAAGAGGTCTTGGGATCAATTTTCACCGTAGGCAAGTTGGGATCCCCTTTATTCCCCCCAACTTGTCAAGGTTTTGTCCTTACTTTGTAAAAAAAAATTCGCAATAGTATAATTATTTTTACCATCGGATAATGCTCAAAATACGCTTTGAAATAATATCCATATACAATATAGTTTTAGAACTTATGAAAATATATTTTATTTAGATGAGCAATAACATGTTATTTATTCTTTATTTTAAATACATATAAAAATAACTATGAAAATAGCGTATTATATGTGACAATAGTAATTATGTCTTTCAAAATCATACTTTTAAAATTGAGTTATATAAATATGAAAAATACATATCTATAGTTTTGAACCTATAGCATTCCATGATGGCATTACATGAAGAATCAAATGAAAGTTTGTCATCGAGCTTGCAGAGGTATTATGCAATTGACTAATTATTTTATTCCTAGCATATTTACCGTATAGATAATTTTTTTTTTCATATATCTATATGTCATATCTTATTCTTTTCTCCATGAAATTAATTCTATTAAAACTAATTGGAAATCAAGGTTCGCGTCTCAAGGTACTATTTGAGGTCACGAATCATAAAAGGGGGAAGTTTGATAAGTCTCGATATGGTCATGATTGATGAAGATGTATTTTTTTCTCTTACATAGTATTTTCGATTATTAGTAGAGGTCAGTTTTATATTTAATTAATTTTATTCATAATACCATCATTATGATCTTCTATTTGATTTTCCCATCTTCCATTCTATACGCGTTAGCGTTTATGTGCTATATTAAAAGTTGAAGTTGTGGATGACACTCATATTTTTCTCTATTCTTTTGGTCCTGCATCTATTAAATACTTACCCTCTACTTTATTAAAGTATAATTCAGGTCTTTTTCATGTTAAAAATGTGTTAACTATTGTTAGTCATATCTATTATAGCTATCGGGCATTTTTTCCGTCTACATGCATTTAACGCCATGATCGTTCCTAGGGTCATTTTGTCAAAAACGAATCTCACCTATATCTAAAAGATGCAAATCTATCCTTTTTATTTTTTGAGTCATGTCACCAGTGTGTCTCATTTAGATAAACGATCATCATATTTAGGGTCATCCATCTCTCATTTCTTGTATCTCTATCCTAGCTTTCCATGTACATCATTTAGGATTTTCTTTCCTTAGTGTCCATCTTACTGTAAAAATGCCATCCATTTAGGAATTCTACTTCCATTTGAAGTCTGTATTAACCCAAATATTTAGGTTCATCCAGTTTCACTCCATTTAGAGTTCTTAACCATGTCTAACTCCATTCATGTTAGGAGTCCTAACCCCATCTAAGTTCATCCATCTTAGGAGTCTAAAATTGATAGAATTCCATGCATAAAAGGAATCTAAGTCCATCAGAATTTCGTTCATCTTAGGAGTCTAGGTATACTAGAGTCTCATGCATATTAGGAGTGTAGCATCCTTAGAAGTCTATTAAGTTTAGAATATTAAAGTCATTAGAAGTCTATCAAGTCTAGGATTCATAGACAGTAGAATTCCATATCCATTAGGACTGCATTCATATTAGAGTCCCTTGGCATTGCATAATCCATCGTTCATACACTTCATGTATAGCTAGAGTTCTTAAACATTTAGGAGTCTCGTTGCATCCATACTCTTCATTTCACTCCATGCATTCCGCAACTAGTAATCCTGAACTACAATCGATTTGATTCCCTCTTTTGGGATATGTAGGTAGCGTTAACAGGTTCAAATATATAAATCAAGTCATGCATATGTGCATTAGGTCTAAGTGCATCAAAAAAACTCATTCATACATGTATTAGGTCTAGGTGCACCTGCAAAAGTCATGCATACATTAGTTTTGGTACATCCCGAAAAGTCATGCATACATGCATTAGGTCTAGGTGCATCCAAAAAAAATTATTCATCTAGGATATGCTAATTTGTTTCTAGAAGCTCGACGTTTAAACACAAATTCTTTCCAAGTATATATTCTTTTATTCCATATCTCTCTCTCCACCATCATTCCATTCCTAACCTTCCACACCATTGTAGAAAATAATCAACATGCCAAGCATACTTCAAGAGCAGATTGATGAGTTGAAGAGTATAATAGTAGATCTTACAGCTCGTGTCCTCATACTTGAGACAAATCACACCATTCTTCAAGAGAACCATAATACAGATTGCATGGCACTAGATAGTTTTGGTACAATAACGACTGCCCAACAAAGGATTAATGAGTTGCATGACATTACACAACACAGTCCACTAATAATCCTTCCATCAAATCCGTCTCCAAAAGCTCGCCTCTTTTCAGAGGAGGCAAAAGAATAATTGATGATTCACCCAACACCCAAACGTCTATGAAAACAAAGAAAACATGTGCTCCAATTGAGATACCTTATAGACCTACGCTGATTCTTACCAGGCCTAAAAGGAAACCTAAGAGAGAGTTCACACCCTTAGATATGAGCTATGAGCCTATGACATGGTATTTTAATACCTTTATTCTAGAAACTTTAATTATCCTATGGGACCCACTCTAAATCTTGAGGAAGACCAAAAGGGGCCAAGTTGGGATAAAAATGCCTATTGCAAGTACCATGGGGATAACGGATATAGAACTGACAATTGTTATAGGTTGAAGCACCTTATCTAAGATATGATAGAAGATGGAAGGCTTCCAATTTTTTCGAGCAAGACCCTGAATAGGATAGATGACGTTCTAGTAGAGAAAGATGTTAACATGGGTACAAAGGATCATTTAAAACCTCGACGGCTTCACTCCGTTAAAAATGACTTACACTCAAGACTCGGTGCTAAAGGAGGGATTTCCATAATTGAACCCTTAGAAGACCCACCTAAAGAGGAAACAAATGCAATTTGCGATAAAGACTCCTATTGCGAATACCACATAAGGAAAGGTCACCAGACTGAAAGATGTATGGGCCTTAAGGTGATTATCCAAGATATGATGATGACAAAAGACTTCAATTGCTATCATATCCATACTACATAAACATATATATCCGGGCAGAATAGCATATATTCACTAAGATAATATTTCACTAAGATATTTGGACTCGCTTTTCATTTACCAAGAGACCTCATGAAGACCGAAGTCTGCAGCCGTCTCGTCATGCGATGTAGAAGTCTAGATTTAGGATTTTGTATTCTCTGTCTTTTTTCTTTTTTCTGCCAGTGTAATATAGGATTTTCCCTTCTTATTGCATGTACTCATAATTTTAAATTAACAAATAGTGATTATTTATTTATCCTTTAACCTTGCATTAATGAGCATCAATGAGAATCCTGATCGTCGCCTTAATAAGAAATTAATTTCTACTTCACGACTTTTATAAATAAAGACAATGAACAAATTGGCATAAAAAGGCATTCCTCCATTCACCATATCATCCATTTTAACCTAAACACATCACCTCCCCTCTTCCTCAAATCTACCTCATGGAATTACATTTGACGTTAATTCAATGTAAAGGGAAAGAAAACAAAAAAAAGAGCAACAAAAAAAAAAAATTAAAAAAAAAAACAAAAGCAAAAATGTTGAAAAAAAAAATCAAAACAAAGAAAGAAGAAAGAAAAAAAAGAAGTGTTGCAAATAAGTCCATCAAGAGCTTTGTTAAATGTACTTCTTTCAAAACCTTTGACTTGTAATCCTAAACCTCCCCTTTAACCCAAAGGCCTTGATTTTCATAACCAAAAACCATACATTAGAAACAACCCACAACTATATCACATCCCAATAAGCCATAAAAAACAAACCAATGCCCGCTAGGTCGAAAACCCAAAAGGGTGACTTACGCAAAGGTCAGGGCATCTTTTCATTCATTAGTCTGAACTACGAATGGTCTGATTCTGCTAAAGATACGTAGAAAACCTCATCCTGAGGTACGACCACTTTAAACTAAACCAGACCTATAACCGGCAAAATATACCCGTACCCATTGACTTGAATACCCGACCCGATACCCTTTTTCACCCGAAAGTGACCACCCAAATTAGACCAGAAATCCGAAATAACCCGACCAGAATCGAAAACAAATGAACCGAATATGACCCGGACCTAAATGTACTCGACCCGAATCTACCCGACCTGAAGTGACCCGGTAATAATGACCCAGACCCGATCAAAAAATAATAATGAAATATTTTTCGCAAACATTAATTTATGTGTTTCATTTATTTGCTAGAAAAGAAAGTTGATTTTACCCGAATTGACCCGACCCAAACCACCCTGAACTGATTGGAACTAACGCGATGTTGATCTGATTCACCAAACCCGCACCTGAATCGACCCGAAATTTCATGGACCCGAGATCGACATCTACCCGAACGGACTCGATCAGACCCAAATACAAACCGAACACAAAGGTGATTTGAATATGACTCGACCCATATGACCCGTTTGCCACCTCTAACTAAACCTACATCATTAATATTCACCCCGTTTAAATGCCTCTTCCAAATCAATGTCAAGCTCATTGCAAATGGCTCCAAGCAAAATGGCCGGCCACCAATGATAAGAGCTACGACTGGCCTGATTCAATCTTGGATACGTAGGCAACCTTTTCCGAGCTCATCCATTTTAATCCAGAAAATGTTTTTTAAGGCTCGCCTAGGCCCGTGTGAAATGGCTATCACGTGATCCAATACTCATCCCTACCCGTAGAACTAGACTGGGATTTGAACTTGCATCATTAGCTTACTCTATCGCGTGAGCCAATTCATTATGGCTCCGCCTTTTTCTTATTCTTATCCCTTTTCGTTTTCTCAGCTACATTATAACCTTCTAAGCCAACCATAGCATAATCTTTCAATGCTAGCGCTATAACCGCGACTCGTCCTTTGAGCGTTCCTTTATTTGGCTTTATTTCCTTCTTTTTTCCCCTTAGGAACCCAATATGGAATCTTTGGTCGAAATCTCCTTCTTAGCGTGACAAGATATCCTCCTGATCAAGCAATCAACTAAGTCCTATGTTTTACCAACTCCTTTTTTGCTGGGGGGCTGCATAGCAAGTCCACACATAAGGTCATGGGCTCTAGGCCTATTTTGATAAGGACTTCATTACGAGTCCATAGAGAAGGTCATGGGCTCGAGACCTATTTTGATAAGGACTTCATTACGAGTCCATACAGAAGGTCATGGGCTCGAGACCTATTTTGATAAGGACTTCATTACGAGTCCATACAGAAGGTCATGGGCTCCAGGCCTATTTTGATAAAGACTTCATTATGAGTCCATACTGAAGATCATGGGATCTGGACCCATATGAGAAAATAATACGAGATCCTGATGGGCTCACTTAGGCCCGAAGCCAACTAAACTCAAAGAAACTGACATAACATACATGGATCATGCTTGGGGGCTTCCCATTTCTCCTCTTCCAAAAACTATTTTCTACAAGAAAATGTTCATTCTCTTTGGTAGCCCCCATCTTTTATCTTCTCTCTTTGGTAGCTTTTCTATTTTTTATTTTTTTCTCTTTGGTAGCCCTTAGTTATTGTATATTTAATTCCGTAGGCTTGGTTAGTATTTTCAGTTAAATGTTCATTAGTTGGTGTAACCTAGATTAGTTAATTTTTGGGCAAGAGTTTGGAGAGGATTTTAAACGGGCGATTTTGACCTTCAAAATGACTTTTTTTTAAAAAGGACGCCGCTTAGCATCCTTTATGGGTACGAGTTTTGAAAATCCAGTCAAAACGACTAACAATACGATAATATTTTGAACACGATTTTCAAGTCTTAAACAGTCAAATTTGACCTTCAAAACGGTTTTTTTTTTTAAAAAACATACTTCCTCTCCTATCTCCCTTTTGAGATCTCCTTAAAAGTCGTGTTCAAAAAATTACCGTATTGGTAGTCATTTTGATTGGCTTGTCGAAATTAGTGCCCATATAGGACGGTCGGTGGCGTCCGTTTTTCAGAAAAAGTCATTTTGATGGTTAAAGTCCCCCGTTTGAGAATGCCTCCAAACTCGTGACCGGCTTGCCAAAACTCGTATCCATAAAGATTGCTTAGTGGCGTTCATTTTTTCAAAAAAAAAAAGTCGTTTTGAAGTCAAAATCGCTTGTTTAATATCGTCTCAAAACTTGTGCCCAAAAACTAACTAACCTAGTTTACACCAACTAACAGACATTTAATTGAAAACACTAACTGTAACATCCCGAGTTTTAACTTTACTTTATTAAATATCTAAGCTCGATTATTAAACTAAAAGCGAATTTACTTTAGTGAGTAATTTAGGTTAAGCTAATTTCTAAATATAATTTTTAGGTAATAACTATTTTGATATAAGATGAAGTTATCAATCAACCTTGAAAATATTCTATGTATTAGAAATTAAACTTTTGGGTCATTAATAAGTTCTAATAGTCCATAGAGCCCAAACAAAGGGAAAGTCATTAGCCCAACACCATCCCACAAATCAGAAAAACAATAAAAAAAGAACTCCATCTCCTTCCTCCATACGTGTAAGAGAAAGGATGAAGTTTTGCTCCTCAAAGTCAAAAACCACCTACTTCTCCCTAACTCCAACTCAGTATACTCTTAAGCTTATAGAAACCCACTGAAAATTCTCAAACCATGTACCTTACCATGTATTTTCGCAGGCCGTTTTACAATCCCATGGATGTTCAATGGTTTTGGAATTTTTAATTGAATAAATCCTTCGCTGAGATGGCCATTCTTCTATAAATAGGGAAGAAATGGTTCGAATTTTAGCATCACAAATCAACAACCAAATTCTACAACAAAGCAAATAAGTTAAAAATTCAATTTTTAATTTCCTCGGTTTTTCTTTCGGAGCCTCGATAGCAACCATACAACCACCACCACTGCTCCACTACTCGACCACCACCGGCGAGAACCACTAGCACCACCAAACGCTTCCCAGCTCCACCCATTCCCCTCCTTCCTCGCTGCTCTCTCTCCTCCCCCTCGAACTCTCTCTCTCACCCACTCTCTCACCTCTTTGCGACCACCGCACACCACACAACACCCTCCCTGCAGCCTCCACCTGTTCCCACCGGAAAACGCAGCCACTCTTGCCGACCATCCTCCGCGGTCAACCTAGCCAGCAGCCCCAACTTTCTTCTCCCTCCTTCGCGTGTGTGTGTTTATTTTTGGGGTAAGATTTGACGCTGTAGTTTATGAATTTGTATCTTGTGTTTCTAATCCTTGACTTATATTAGAGGTGATCATGGGTCGGGCCTAAAAAATTTTGCATATTAGGCCCAAAGTCCGCTATTTCGGACCAAAAAAAGCGGGTTTTTCGGGCCAAAATCGGGTTGGTCAAAAAATAGACTAAAAAGTCATTTTTGGCTTGCCCAAAGTCCGTCCCAAAGCAAAAAAAAATCGGACCGGGCCCGACCGCGGGCCAATTTTTTTTGCCCAAACCCGCCCAAAAATCAAGCCTGACCGGGCCGGGCTGGAGTTGATCAGCTCTATGACTTATATAGTAAGAAGTAACAAATAACTCACTTAATAATGCTATAAGTCACTCACATTTTTATTTTCAAAATGAGTTTACATATTATACTCCTAAACTCCAAGTAATAAGATTAATGTTTGTTTATAAAAGGTTAAATAAAAACCACTTACTATAGGTTATCAAGTTTCAGATTATTTAAGTTAAGACATGTTCAACATATATTCCTAAACTAGCTTAAAGGTGTTAACTATTCATTTAACTAAGTATAATTGATTATTCTAAGCTTATAAAATGATAATATGACTAAAATATGGGTAATATATTTAATTTAATTTCTAAGTAATATCTTTGGATAAAAAGGATTCCGTACAAACTATTATCATATTAAGGTGTTAAGTTCACCACGAAAACGCTAATTAAATAAAGTTTTGAACCAACTCTTATACTTATTAATTAATTTGCTAAAACTAAGAATCGTACATTGAAGAGCACTAAAATACGTCCTAATTAGTTACTAACTTACTATTATGAAATACTCAATTTAAAACTTAAAAACAACTCGTTCCTCGGAGCTCGGTAAGGACAACCTCAAAACCATAAAAGGGAGATCATTGTACTGCAATCGAGGTAACAACTACTGCTGGTACCCGCAATTTCCTTCAAATATGTTCATGAAATATCAGTACACTGTGAGTTAGTTAATGTTTATCGAGTCGATTATTCTTGAGTTACGTGATGATTATTATGATATATTGATTCATAAATACTTTTTTATGAGTTCTATGAAGTGAATAAACTGTCATGAGCTATTGTTTATGAAAAGATGATATGATATGAAATGATTTTAAACATGTCTGGATGATTGCTACAAATAAAGAAAATATTTGGGTTAAATGGATTCATTCCATTTACTTGAAAGAGCAAAACTGGTGGGATTACTCACCAAAGAGTAGTGATAGCTGGTATTGGAGAACAATTTGAAAAGTGAAAGAGAGTATGAAAAGCCATCTCACAGAGGCCAAGCTAATAAGCATGCCTAAGTACTCAATTAAATTGAGCTATCAGAGCCTTGTTCCTGTGAATAGAGAGGTGTATTGGGCTAAGGTTGTCTGGTGCAGGCTAGGTTAGCCTAAGCATCGTTTTATCATTTGGTTAATGATGCAAGGAAGACTGAATACAAAGGAGAGGCTCCTGAAAATGGGGATCACTCAGGATGATTCATGTTTATTATGTGCAGCTGATATGGAGAGGCATCAACATCTTTTCTTTCACTGTCATTTTAGCAAGAGCTGCATCACAAGCATTCTTCAGTGGCTGGGTATGAACAGGCCTACTCTTGACATTACTGTAATGCTTAGATGGCTACATAGGAGGAAATATAGTAAATTCAGAAGAAGTGTATTCCATACTGCTATCATGTGTACTGCATACAACATCTGGCATGAGAGAAACAATGCCTTGTGGAACAGCCAAGTAAAGTGTATAGATAAAGTCATAGATTGCATAAAACAAATTGTATATAATAGAATTTATAGCATAAGACCTAAGAAAATTAGCCATAGTGATCATAGATGGTTTGTAACTCTCATGGAGAGATAGGGGTGTTGGGCGGTTGTAGCATGCAAGTGTTGTTTTTTGTTCTAGAGGCATGTCTCTAGAATTGTTCACATTGATGTGTTTTGATGCAATATAATATCTTACCTTGCCTATCAAAAAAGATATGAAATGATTTTGCTACCTTAATTATTGAGGTAGAACTGAGCTGAAGGATTGATGATCATCACCTATGAATATTAAAAGTTATGAAACATGATAAGGTAAAGTGAAAAAACTGGTTTGCTGAGCTGATTGGCAGTCGTGCACGTACCGAGCTGTTAACTGGGGCACTGGCACGTTACTATTTAGTAGGGCACTCGCCCGTTACTGGTGTAGGGTAGTGCCCAGGACACAGGTCCTTGCATAGTGGTGCATACATATGGCTGGGAGACGTTCCCAGAGTTGAATGAATGTTGTTTCCACAAATGTTTGAATTATTCTTTTCCCCTGTTTGCAAATAAAATGAATTGAAATGAATTTACGTTGATGGAGTAGTTTGTTACTGAGCCTCAGCTCATAAAGTTTTGCATTTATGTTTTAGGTATGGTCAGACACTTGAAAGATCGTTGATGAAAGGGATTTTTGCTCATGAGTGTTAAGGATTCTATTATAAAGATTATTCATCCAAATCTAATTTCAACAAACCTAAAAACTTGTTTGAAATTTGTTGATTGATTCAAAATTTTTGCCACAAATTTTCGTATTTTTTATAACCTAACTAAATCCTAAATCTTTAACTAATTGGTAATTTAAGATTAATTGAAATTTTTGTAAATTGTTACAAAATTGACAAGGGTTGCTAACCATGACTGGGTGGCCCCACCAGTGATGGTGGAGCCACAGTGACTGGCGGATAGGAATCGGAAGTGGCGAGAAAGGGCGGCGGGGCGATGCCAGCGATAGCCACACTAGAAGAGCACGTTCGACGTGCGTTACTTGTGCTCCTGGCGGGAGTTGGCAGCTTTGCTACCGGCGTCTGCTATCGGGTTGCTGGCCGGTGATGCTAGCGGTGTGCGGTGCGACCATGGCAGGCGGTTCGGCTGGACTGCTGTTGTGCAGTTGTGGTCGTGTGTGTGGTGTTGTTGTGCGATTGCTGGCGTGAAATTGGCAGTGATGGGTGATGGTAAATACGATATGTGAATCGTCAAATTTGAATGCAAATTAAATACAATCTGCAAATCGTTTGTATTTTTGTAACTCTAAATTTTCGTTATTTATTAAATTCAAATTTGTAATGAAACATGAGGATCCAAGGAGTTTCAAGGATGGTGATCCATCAAGATTCAATGGAAGATTCATGAAGATTAGTTTTTCCTAAGTTTAGGGGCCATACTAGATCATTTTAGTTATTGCTTTTATTAATTTTGATAAGTGCATATTATAACATCATTTAGTTGCATATTAGGGTGCATTTCCATGTAGTATTAGAGCATTTACATTGCATTTATGCATATTTAGGTCCCTTTTTATAAACTACGGTTCTTTCACGGGTTGTTTGGTCTTTTGATATAATCTCAGGTACTTTGGACTCATTTATAAGGACATGATGATTAAGGCACTTGTATGACCTTCAAAACGATATATCATGTGCCCAAAACGGATTGGAATTGAAGAAGATACAAATGACTTTGTGTACTTGTGCGAAATATGACACCTCTGCACCATTTTACTCATAACTTTTGACAAAAACATGATAATGAGGTGATTCCAACTGGGTTGGAAACTAGACTTGAATAGCTTTCCAACAATATATTACATGCGCCAAATGCAGCTACGTATCAAAAGTTATAGCTGTTCGAAGTTGAGTTGGGGAATCTGACGATTACAGGGAAACACGTCCGTGTCACTTTTGACACGTCCGTGTCACTCTGATTTCTTCAAGGCAGTAGCTTATTTTCGTATATTACTTTTTATGGTTACAGGTCAACATGTCCGTGTCATTATTGACACGTCCGTGTTGGTCTGCTCCATGACGCGTGTTGCGAAGTCGGTTTTATTATTTTAGGAAGTTATAAATACTCTTTTATTTGTTTAATGACGGGAGATAGTTTGATTGCATACACTTTTTAGGGTTTCTAGGGAGAAGTTAGAGAGAGAAGCTTGTAGATCTTCATTAATCTCCAAGACACTACCTTTCTTCCATTAATTCAAGTACTTATTTTCTTCTTGTTTTCTCTTTATTTTCTATTATGAAGTTTAACTATTGTTCTCTAGTTTTGTTTATTTACTGTAATTATGCTTGAGTAGTTCTTTTATCTATGGTTAGGTTGAACCCTAGTATGAATTAATTCATGATTATTTCTTTAAATTCCCAAATTAATTGTTCAATTGTTCATACTTAATTGATTGTTCATATTCCAATACTAGATTAGGGATAACTAGTATTGTTATGATTCCTTTGTCTTGATCACAACGAGAGTTGGGTGTTGACGGATTTGGGTATTTCAATTAAGGATATGAAATTCTCCACGGGAGTAGGTAGAATGGATTGTTAGGAAGTTAGAATGTCGCATTTAATGTCTTTAATTTGCATGATTCCACGGGAGTAGGCTTGAGTGCATATTAGAGAAGCCATAGATACTCGGGAGAGGTTTTTGGTATTTTATAGGGTGTACTTTTCCTTGTGAGCATTTAAATGATTAGTTTGGGGTAGGAATATTATTGTATTAATTCATGCTAGTGGGGATACTTAACTTTAGAATCTTTTATTTTGATATTGATTAGTATAGTTGATTATATCATTATTATTGATATTAATCTTCTTTAGTCTTAGCATTATATAAGGGCTAATCATAGAACAATTGCAACTTTCTCTCTGTGGGATCGACTCTGACTTACTCTACTACATAGTTAGGAGGATCAGTTAGGTTATTTAATTTTGTTAGGTGCGCGACACGCCTATCAAAATTTGGCGCCGTTGCCGGGGAGATAGTTTGTTTTATTTAGTTTTTATTGTTGGTGAGACTAGAGTGTATATAATTTTTTTTTCCTTTATTTTGTGAATATATTTTTTTTTTCTTTTTTCGTATCGTGGAGTCATTTTATTATTTTGACAGGGATAATTCTTCTGATAGGCAACATAGTCATAATTCTTGTGGTTCTCATGTTTATAGTTTTGATGCATCATATCAAAATTCTCCCAATTTTTGTATGAGTTCTTATGAATTACCATATATGTTCCGTGAACCCCAAATTCATGCTAGTAATTCTAGAGCAATTTTTTCTTTTCCTCAATATGAGAATGAAGTGTTTTGGAAATACTATTATAGACTTGGTGATTTTATTGGTCCTAATCATGGAATTGAATTATGGGATATGTGCCTAGTGATTTATGAGGGGTTAAATGAAGAAACTAGGATGGTGGTAGAATCTATGTCTAATGGAGGATTTCTATTCCAATCTCCTGATTACTGTTGGGATTTAATTGAGTGGTTGGCTAGGGATACTTATGAGTAGGAGATGTCTTTATCAGCTAGACTAATTCCTTCACCCCCAACTTACATTACACCACCTCCTTATTGTTCTAATTGTCACTCTACTTCTCATGATATTTTGTCTTGTGATATGATTTTAGTGAATGATTTCACCCCCTCACCCCAATATGAATTTGATTATTATACTCAAAATTCTCATCCCCAACCGTATATTTATGATGATGATGATGTGGGTTGGATAGAAAATGAGTGTTATGGGATTGATGTTCAAAGTATAGGAAAAATCAATGTGATGGATATTTTAAAGGAGGAAGAACCCTTGGTTGAAAAAACCTTTCTTGGAGAAGTCTATAGATGAGAGTGATGTGATTCATGAGTCTTTATCGGTTTCACCTACTATTTTTGAGTCTCATGTTCCTTTCTCTCAAAAACTTGACCTCATTCCTTCTTTCCCTATATTATATCCTCCATCATTCCTTATTTCTCCCTCTTTGAATGACTTCTGTGATCATGTAATTAATGTACATTCGGTTTCTTCCCAACCTGTGGGGTCATGTAAAATGCCTAATAATTTTTCTTTTTCCTTCTCTTGTGAATATAACTTTTTCTTTGATTTTCCTTTTTGCAGGTCTTGTAGAGAATTAGAACTAATTTATTTTAAATTTTCTTTTGTATATTATTTGCTTTTTTGTGAGATGCATGCAGATGTATTTGACAAACTACTAAGGGCTTTGATGAGCTATTCCTGGGAGGCAACCCAAGTTTTCTAACCTTCTTTTTCTTCTTTTTAATTTTAGATTTAGGAAATTCTAATTTTTATTTGATTACTAACTTATAAAATTTGTGTAAATTGTGATCCAGGGGTTGAGTTCCTATTATTCATTGAGGTTAATTTCGAGGTACTTGATCTTATGCTCTGTTAGGAGATTCAATTAAGGGTTTTCACCCACGACACCTTTGGTATAATCTTTTTTTTCTTCCTCTTCAAGTTTTTGAGAGTCATATCTCTTTTTGCCATTTATTTTGGTTTAACTTGATTGTGTGATTGAGGAGGAAGTTGATCCTGTTATGTGGTTGTGGATTTTTCCCTTTCCCTCCCTTTAATTATTTGTCACATTGAGGACAATGTGTTATTTAGCTTGGGAGAGGATTTACTTTTTGGGTCATAACTTTGCACATATTATAGTTTAGGTTCATTATATATTTTATTTCTTCTGCATTTTTGCATATATTGGCTTTGTGGGTATGCCTTTTGAAAACTTTGACGAGACCTTACTCGTCCACTAGGGCAGCTTAGGGGTTTAAAGGGCTTGTTGCACATGCTAAGTGCAATCGTGATTCCTACGAAAGTGAGTTAGGATTTATTGCTTTCTTAGTATTAGGAGCATATTAGTTTAGTTTTGCATTTTTGTTGCATAAGTACAGGAAATATAAGTTTTAACTTATGAGATTGATAATTTATGAGATTTGGGCATATTTTGGATATTGTAGTTAAATTTTACAAGATTGATTTAGACTTCATTGACCACTTCATGGTACGATTGTTTTGCAACTTGGATGATTTGTGGTAAAGTTGGTTGGCATTCCCCAAGAAAGACGGAATTTTACCCGGTAAGCATAAACCTAGTGAAGATTTTTCAAGCCTTATAGACTGACACATCTACATCAGTCTTCTATTTTTTGTTGTGTGTTAGTTCCTCATGAAGTGTGATTCTTGAACTTAACTTGGCACTCTTTGAGATTTATGTGGCATATGCATGTGTTGATATGATTGAGGCGTTCTTTTCATTGTTTTGAGCCTTCAGATATTTTTCTTTGCATATATATTATTCCTTTTAATTAACCCATGTTGAGCTTTTGATATCTCATTCTCTTGATCAACCTACATTACAAGCCTCTAGCCTTTTATGATTTCTCTACCAAAGCCTTGCTAAGTGGAGTAGCATTAAAGTTCATGTTTTGAGCTTGTGTTTGTGGTTTTTCGGTAATTATTGGAAGAAAATATATTGAAAGAAAAAAAATGCTTGAAATTATAGTGTGAAAGTGCAAAATGAAAAGAATGATTAAGAAGTTGAGAAAGATAAATCTGAAAAAAAGAAAAAAAAAATAAGAAGTGAAAAAAAAGATTGAATAAAAGGTGAAATAATATTTCTTGGAGTTGATAAGGTTGGGTATTATCTTGATTTATCGACAATGTGTTGTTGATCTTCTAGTAGAAGTTTTTGTGGCGTTTGCATCTAATGGCCATAGATGTTAAAGTGTTATTTTCTCCACTAGTTGGCTTTTAGCACCACATTCCCAAATATTTTTCCTACCCTTACCTTAGCCACGCTACAACCCTTTGTAAGTCCTCATGATCTATATGCATGTTTTCGTCATTTCTAAGTGGAGAATGAGATGATAGTCAAGTTTAAAGAAGAATACTTCATTCGAGTCGACTTGGTATATGTTTGAGTGGAAATTTCATAACCTATAAACACATGAGAGAAAGTGTGCTCGACTAAAGTGAGGTTTATCGAGTTTAATTGAGTCTAGCTTGGGGGAAGGTTTGTGGTTTGCCATGGTGAGTCAAGTTGCGATTGCATGAATTTATATGAGGTGTGGTTTGTAGTCTATCTTAGTCTAATCTTATAATTATAATATCTTTCATATGCCCGAATTTCATGTCTTGGAGGTTGAATGATTGAACGTATAAGTCCTGTACAAAAGTTCATTTTACTCTTCCCTTGTGAATTGGTTTGGTTTGCTTGAGGACAAGCAAATGTTTAGCTTGGGAGAGTTTGATAAGTGCATATTATAACATCATTTAGTTGCATATTAGGGTGCATTTCCATGTAGTATTAGAGCATTTACATTGCATTTATGCATATTTAGGTCCCTTTTTATAAGCTACGGTGCTTTCACGGATTGTTTGGTCTTTTGATATAATCTCAGGTACTTTGGACTCCTTTATAAGGACATGATTAAGGCACTTGTATGACCTTCAAAACCATATATCATGTGCCCAAAACGGATTGGAATTGAAGAAGATACAAAGGACTTTGTGTACTTGTGCGAAATATGACACCTCTGCACCATTTTACTCATAACTTTTGACAAAAACATGATAATGAGGTGATTCTAACTGGGTTTGAAACTAGACTTGAAGAGATTTCCAACGATATATTACATGTGCCAAACGGAGCTACGTATCAAAAGTTATAGCTGTTCGAAGTTGAGTTGGGGAATATGATGATTACAGGGCAACACGACCGTGTCACTTTTGACACGTCTGTGTCACTCTGATTTCTTCAAGGCAGTAGCTTATTTTCGTATATTACTTTTTATGGTTACAGGTCAACACGTCCGTGTCATTATTGACACGTCCGTGTCATTATTGACACGTCCGTGTTGGTCTGCTCCATGACGCGTGTTGCGAAGTCGGTTTTATTATTTTAGGAAGTTATAAATACTCTTTTATTTGTTTAATGACGGGAGATAGTTTGATTGCATACACTTTTTAGGGTTTCTAGGGAGAAGTTAGAGAGAGAAGCTTGTAGATCTTCATTAATCTCCAAGACACTACCTTTCTTCCATTAATTCAAGTACTTATTTTCTTCTTGTTTTCTCTTTATTTTCTATTATGAAGTTTAACTATTGTTCTCTAGTTTTGTTTATTTACTGTAATTATGCTTGAGTAGTTCTTTTATCTATGGTTAGGTTGAACCCTAGTATGAATTAATTCATGATTATTTCTTTAAATTCCCAAATTAATTGTTCAATTGTTCTTACTTAATTGATTGTTCATATTCCAATACTAGATTAGGGATAACTAGTATTGTTATGATTCCTTTGTCTTGATCACAACGAGAGTTGGGTGTTGACGGATTTGGGTATTTCAATTAAGGATATGAAATTCTCCACGGGAGTAGGTAGAATGGATTGTTAGGAAGTTAGAATGTCGCATTTAATGTCTTTAATTTGCATGATTCCACGGGAGTAGGCTTGAGTGCATATTAGAGAAGCCATAGATACTCGGGAGAGGTTTTTGGTATTTTATAGGGTGTACTTTTCCTTGTGAGCATTTAAATGATTAGTTTGGGGTAGGAATATTATTGTATTAATTCATGCTAGTGGGGATACTTAACTTTAGAATCTTTTATTTTGATATTGATTAGTATAGTTGATTATATCATTATTATTGATATTAATCTTCTTTAGTCTTAGCATTATATAAGGGCTAATCATAGAACAATTGCAACTTTCTCTCTGTGGGATCGACTCTGACTTACTCTACTACATAGTTAGGAGGATCAGTTAGGTTATTTAATTTTGTTAGGTGCGCGACACGCCTATCAAAATTTGGCACCGTTGCCGGGGAGATAGTTTGTTTTATTTAGTTTTTATTGTTGGTGAGACTAGAGTGTATATACTTTTTTTTTCCTTTATTTTGTGAATATATTTTTTTTTTCTTTTTTCGTATCATGGAGTCAATTTATTATTTTGACAGGGATAATTCTTCTGATAGGCCACATAGTCATAATTCTTGTGGTTCTCATGTTTATAGTTTTGATGCATCATATCAAAATTCTCCCAATTTTTGTATGAGTTCTTATGAATTACCATATATGTTCCGTGAACCCCAAATTCATGCTAGTAATTCTAGAGCAATTTTTTCTTTTCCTCAATATGAGAATGAAGTGTTTTGGAAATACTATCATAGACTTGGTGATTTTATTGGTCCTAATCATGGAATTGAATTATGGGATATGTGCCTAGTGATTTATGAGGGGTTAAATGAAGAAACTAGGATGGTGGTAGAATCTATGTCTAATGGAGGATTTCTATTCCAATCTCCTGATTACTGTTGGGATTTAATTGAGTGGTTGGCTTAGGAGATGTCTTTATCAGCTAGACTAATTCCTTCACCCCCAACTTACATTACACCACCTCCTTATTGTTCTAATTGTCACTCTACTTCTCATGATATTTTGTCTTGTGATGTGATTTTAGTGAATGATTTCACCCCCTCACCCCAATATGAATTTGATTATTATACTCAAAATTCTCATCCCCAACCGTATATTTATGATGATGATGATGTGGGTTGGATAGAAAATGAGTGTTATGGGATTGATGTTCAAAGTATAGGAAAAATCAATGTGATGGATATTTTAAAGGAGGAAGAACCCTTGGTTGAAAAAACCTTTCTTGGAGAAGTCTATAGATGAGAGTGATGTGATTCATGAGTCTTTATCGGTTTCACCTACTATTTTTGAGTCTCATGTTCCTTTCTCTCAAAAACTTGACCTCATTCCTTCTTTCCCTATATTATATCCTCCATCATTCCTTATTTCTCCCTCTTTGAATGACTTCTGTGATCATGTAATTAATGTACATTCGGTTTCTTCCCAACCTGTGGGGTCATGTAAAATGCCTAATAATTTTTCTTTTTCCTTCTCTTGTGGATATAACTTTTTCTTTGATTTTCCTTTTTGCAGGTCTTGTAGAGAATTAGAACTAATTTATTTTAAATTTTCTTTTGTATATTATTTGCTTTTTTGTGAGATGCATGCAGATGTATTTGACAAACTACTAAGGGCTTTGATGAGCTATTCCTGGGAGGCAACCCAAGTTTTCTAACCTTCTTTTTCTTCTTTTTAATTTTAGATTTAGGAAATTCTAATTTTTATTTGATTACTAACTTATAAAATTTGTGCAAATTGTGATCCAGGGGTTGAGTTCCTATTATTCATTGAGGTTAATTTCGAGGTACTTGATCTTATGCTCTGTTAGGAGATTCAATTAAGGGTTTTCACCCACGACACCTTTGGTATAATCTTTTTTTTCTTCCTCTTCAAGTTTTTGAGAGTCATATCTCTTTTTGCCATTTATTTTGGTTTAACTTGATTGTGTGATTGAGGAAGTTGATCCTGTTATGTGGTTGTGGATGTTTCCCTTTCCCTCCCTTTAATTATTTGTCACATTGAGGACAATGTGTTATTTAGCTTGGGAGAGGATTTACTTTTTGGGTCATAACTTTGCACATATTATAGTTTAGGTTCATTATATATTTTATTTCTTCTGCATTTTTGCATATATTGGCTTTGTGGGTATGCCTTTTGAAAACTTTCACGAGACCTTACTCGTCCACTAGGGCAGCTTAGGGGTTTAAAGGGCTTGTTGCACATGCTAAGTGCAATCGTGATTCCTACGAAAGTGAGTTAGGATTTATTGCTTTCTTAGTATTAGGAGCATATTAGTTTAGTTTTGCATTTTTGTTGCATAAGTACAGGAAATATATGTTTTAACTTATGAGATTGATAATTTATGAGATTTGGGCATATTTTGGATATTGTAGTTAAATTTTACAAGATTGATTTAGACTTCATTGACCACTTCATGGTACGATTGTTTTGCAACTTGGATGATTTGTGGTAAAGTTGGTTGGCATTCCCCAAGAAAGACGGAATTTTACCCGGTAAGCATAAACCTAGTGAAGATTTTTCAAGCCTTATAGACTGACACATCTACATCAGTCTTCTATTTTTTGTTGTGTGTTAGTTCCTCATGAAGTGTGATTCTTGAACTTAACTTGGCACTCTTTGAGATTTATGTGGCATATGCATGTGTTGATATGATTGAGGCGTTCTTTTCATTGTTTTGAGCCTTCAGATATTTTTCTTTGCATATATATTATTCCTTTTAATTAACCCATGTTGAGCTTTTGATATCTCATTCTCTTGATCAACCTACATTACAAGCCTCTAGCCTTTTATGATTTCTCTACCAAAGCCTTGCTAAGTGGAGTAGCATTAAAGTTCATGTTTTGAGCTTGTGTTTGTGGTTTTTCGGTAATTATTGGAAGAAAATATATTGAAAGAAAAAAAATGCTTGAAATTATAGTGTGAAAGTGCAAAATGAAAAGAATGATTAAGAAGTTGAGAAAGATAAATCCGAAAAAAAGAAAAAAAATAAGAAGTGAAAAAAAGATTGAATAAAAGGTGAAATAATATTTCTTGGAGTTGATAAGGTTGGGTAGTATCTTGATTTATCGACAATGTGTTGTTGATCTTCTAGTAGAAGTTTTTGTGGCGTTTGCATCTAATGGCCATAGATGTTAAAGTGTTATTTTCTCCACTAGTTGGCTTTTAGCACCACATTCCCAAATATTTTTCCTACCCTTACCTTAGCCACGCTACAACCCTTTGTAAGTCCTCATGATCTATATGCATGTTTTCGTCATTTCTAAGTGGAGAATGAGATGATAGTCAAGTTTAAAGAAGAATACTTCATTCGAGTCGACTTGGTATATGTTTGAGTGGAAATTTCATAACCTATAAACACATGAGAGAAAGTGTGCTCGACTAAAGTGAGGTTTATCGAGTTTAATTGAGTCTAGCTTGGGGGAAGGTTTGTGGTTTGCCATGGTGAGTCAAGTTGCGATTGCATGAATTTATATGAGGTGTGGTTTGTAGTCTATCTTAGTCTAATCTTATAATTATAATATCTTTCATATGCCCGAATTTCATGTCTTGGAGGTTGAATGATTGAACGTATAAGTCCTGTACAAAAGTTCATTTTACTCTTCCCTTGTGAATTGGTTTGGTTTGCTTGAGGACAAGCAAATGTTTAGCTTGGGAGAGTTTGATAAGTGCATATTATAACATCATTTAGTTGCATATTAGGGTGCATTTCCATGTAGTATTAGAGCATTTACATTGCATTTATGCATATTTAGGTCCCTTTTTATAAGCTACGGTGCTTTCACGGATTGTTTGGTCTTTTGATATAATCTCAGGTAAGGCACTTGTATGACCTTCAAAACCATATATCATGTGCCCAAAACGGATTGGAATTGAAGAAGATACAAAGGACTTTGTGTACTTGTGTGAAATATGACACCTCTGCACCATTTTACTCATAACTTTTGACAAAAACATGATAATGAGGTGATTCTAACTGGGTTTGAAACTAGACTTGAAGAGATTTCCAACGATATATTACATGCGCCAAACGGAGCTACGTATCAAAAGTTATAGCTGTTCAAAGTTGAGTTGGGGAATATGATGATTACAGGGCAACACGACCGTGTCACTTTTGACACGTCTGTGTCACTCTGATTTCTTCAAGGCAGTAGCTTATTTTCGTATATTACTTTTTATGGTTACAGGTCAACACGTCCGTGTCATTATTGACACGTCCGTGTCATTATTGACACGTCCGTGTCATTATTGACACGTCCGTGTCATTATTGACACGTCCGTGTCATTATTGACACGTCCGTGTTGGTCTGCTCCATGACGCGTGTTGCGAAGTCGGTTTTATTATTTTAGGAAGTTATAAATACTCTTTTATTTGTTTAATGACGGGAGATAGTTTGATTGCATACACTTTTTAGGGTTTCTAGGGAGAAGTTAGAGAGAGAAACTTGTAGATCTTCATTAATCTCCAAGACTCTACCTTTCTTCCATTAATTCAAGTACTTATTTTCTTCTTGTTTTATCTTTATTTTCTATTATGAAGTTTAACTATTGTTCTCTAGTTTTGTTTATTTACTGTAATTATGCTTGAGTAGTTCTTTTATCTATGGTTAGGTTGAACCCTAGTACGAATTAATTCATGATTATTTCTTTAAATTCCCAAATTAATTGTTCAATTGTTCTTACTTAATTGATTGTTCATATTCCAATACTAGATTAGGGATAATTAGTATTGTTATGATTCCTTTGTCTTGATCACAACGGGAGTTGGGTTTTGACGGATTTGGGTATTTCAATTAAGGATAAGAAATTCTCCACGGGAGTAGGTAGAATGGATTGTTAGGAAGTTAGAGTGCCGCATTTAATGTCTTTAATTTGCATGATTCCACGGGAGTAGGCTTGAGTGCATATTAGAGAAGCCATAGATACTCGGGAGAGGTTTTTGGTATTTCATAGGGTATACTTTTCCTTGTGAGCATTTAAATGATTAGTTTGGGGTAGGAATTATTATTGTATTAATTCATTCTAGTGGGGATACTTAACTTTAGAGTCTTTTATTTTGATATTGATTAGTATAGTTGATTATACCATTATTATTGATATTAATCTTCTTTAGTCTTACCATTATATAAGGGCTAATCATAGAACAACTTTCTCTCTCTGGGATCGACTCTGACTTACCCTACTACATAGTTAGGAGGATCAGTTAGGTTATTTATTTTTATTAGGTGCGCGACACGCCTATCAAAATTCTTGCATTTATTTTGTTTACATGTATGCTTCTAAGTTTATATGTGGTTAGTTGATTTATGTGTTCACTTTTGATTGACCATTAGTAAACTTAGGTCACCAAAAGTAATATTGAGTTCTAATTGCTTTTCTAAATAACACCTATAAAGCCTTAGATCATGAGTAATAGGTTCTGCCAAACAGGGTGTTGCTCATAATTCCAGGGATAGTAGGGTAGGTTTTTGAAACTTACAGTTAATGTTTGGTTTAACTCAACAAAATCATCAAAACACAAAGTTTTAGGTTTTGAAGCTAAGAGATAGGGGTAAACAAGGAGTTGTTAACCTGTCTACCTAGAATTATAATTAGTTATAATTAGTAAAGTGTTTACATGCCTCAACTACTGTAAATTAAAGGCATGGCCAAAGTTCGTTTGATTGTAGTGGAAGGAGATCTTGGTTATTTCTTTATTTAATAGGGGACCCAACAATTCTACTTGTAATCAGCGCTCTGTCCTTTCGAAGGACAAATTGAATGCTGAATGTTTCACTGCACATGAAAAGGACATGGGAATCGTTCTCAGAACTAAAAAGTTAAACAACTTTCACATGCAAGGAGAGGACGCAAAAATGCATGAGATGCAAGAAATGCACTAGTAGAATAATTGCTTATTGCTGCGGTCATTAAGTGGCCTATTGCGGCGGTTTTCGCCGCGCAGCAATAAAGGGCGCAGCAATAGGTAATTACCTATTGCTGCGGTTCCTACCCAAAACCGCAGCAATAGGTAGTGTTAATAATAATAAATAATAATTAAAAAGCAACATATTGCTGTTGTTGTTGGTAAAAGCAATGACAATATGTGAGTCTATTGTCTTTGTTTTTACCAAACAACAAAGAAGAATAGGTTGTTTTTTTTTAAAAAAAATTCATACATTTCTAATGTCATATATTTCAGTACTTTCACCCAAGCAATATTTTCACAAAGAAAACTATACAATCGGATTTTTGGAATTCATTCAAACAACAAATGAATTAATAAAACCCATAACTACAACATTTACATTTGATATTATAAGAAATGAAACTATGAAACACACCAAATCTGAAAAATGTAACCAATACCAAAAACTAAAATATCATATTCATCACAAAATTAAAATGGAAATTAAGCTAAAATAGAAACTCTAAAATAATTCATTCAAAAAGAGTAAAAACAAAAAAAATAGAAATCCTAAACATCGGATCTAAAGCGAAAATAAAAAAAAATGAAGAAAATACATAATACAAAAAAAATGAAGGCCAACGAAGGAGATGAAGGCCGACGAAGTGAACGGGATTCGAATCGTTGGTCCGAGCGCGGGATTCGAACCGTCTTCGTCGGGTGAACGCGCCGACGAACGAAGGAGACGAAGTCGCTGGAAAATGGTGCGACGCCATTTCGAACTCGTCGCGAAGTCGCCGGAAGACGAAGAAGAGGAGAGAGAAAATTGAAAGCTTCGCCGGTATGTTCGCACGACGATGCGGTTTTCAGATCTTGTGAGGGCCGAAAAAGCGAGTGTAAAACCGAACGACCGACGAACGGCCGACGAACGATGGTAAAACCGAGTGTGAGGAGACGAACAATGGGCTTGGAGACGACGGGCTTCTCTCAGGTCTTCTTCGTCGTCGTTCTAAGAAATAATTTCCGCCGGAGTTTTCGCACGAAGGAGATGGAAGGAGATTTGAACCGGAGTTTTCGCACGAAGGAGATGGAAGGAGATTTGAAGGAGGAGAGAGAAAGGAGAGAAAGGAGTGAAATGAAACGCACTAAGGACTGAATTGAAGGAGATTTGAAGGTCCCTTTATTTCTCAAACCCTAGCGCCTCTTTAAGAGATAAATGGGCCCATTGGATATTGCTGCGGTTTTTAGAAGGAACCGCAGCAATATATTAAAATAATATTTTTTTAATATTATTTTGATATATTGCTGCGGTTTTTGTCAGAAACCGCAGCAATATGTTTGGTCAAATAGTCAAAAAAATTTCAAAAAATTTCTGTTGAAACCATATTCTTTGCGAGTTTTCGGCAAAACCGCAAAGAATATGATTATTTTATATTTTTCCTTTTCTTTTTACGTGATATATTGCTGCGTATGGGTAAAACCGCAGCAATATCACCGCAGCAATAAGCATTTATTCTACTAGTGATGCTAACTCAGACAGCGCGAAACATCCCTAACAAGCCAGGAAAATAACATAAGGATTTTCTTATGGTTAGTAAAGGGCAATCGCTCAATAGGATTAGAATTGCTATGAAGAAGGACGAAAGCAAATAAGTTGCCAAGTCTGAAACTTATGAAAAGCAAAAGACTACACCAAAACCAAAAGTTGTTGATGAGCACTATTGTTACTCTTGTAACAAGGTTGGTAACTAGAAGAGTAGTTTCCACTAGAGGAAAAAAGCCCAAGGGTTGCGGTCAAAAAGGGCCCAAGGGTTACGTTTTTTGACCGCAACCCTTAGAATAGCAGCCCTTGACATTTAAGAAGGGCTGCGATTTTGGACCGCAACCCTTGGTAAGTTAAGGGATGCGATCGTTGGAAAACCGCATCCCTTGGTGAACTAAGGGTTGCGGTTTTCCCCCTTAACCGCAGCCCTTAGTTCACCAAGGGTTGCGGTTTTCCTCCTTAACCGCAACCCTTGTGTAATTTTTTTTTTATAAATTCCGTAAGAAAACAATATGCTAGCTCGTTCCGTGTGCTCCTGCTTTGCTTTGTAGCATATAACCAACCTCATAATGCATATGATACAAACAAGTTTGAGCTCAGAATTATGTAATAATATATATAATAATGTTAAAGAGTACATATTAAGGCATTATATTAATTCTAATACTAAAAGCTACATTAATGCAATCAAATAGCTAGTTCTAGTTATTGCAAAATCCTAACCAATGTATCATATACAATCATCACAAATGTAGCTTGCCAACTTGTCTCGAACTTCATCCAATTCCTCAATTGTGAAGTCATCCAACCTTGGTGCGTTGTTATTCATATAAACCTTGCAATAATATGAATGAAATCAATTAATAAACACACAATATAAGATTAATTCAAACATTTACAATATATAATAACAACTAACTCTTGCTATAAGCTAAACAACCAAGTTTCGGGTTCATTTTGTCGATTATTGTGAATTTGAGCTATTTTAGTTCCCAAAACTAACATGAAATATCATACTTAAAAATAGAAGAACAATTAAAAAAACCCTTATATTCAAAAGAAAATATGTGATTTAGAACAAAAATTTAAAGAAGAAGTTTGTGCAGATATTCCTATGCTTTTGGGGAAAGGAAAAAGCATATGGTTTCACTTCCTTATGAAAAAGAATTTTCAGAATAAGCTATCCTTACTAAGGCAAGACCTATTCAAATGAATCAAGAAATGTTAGAACTTTGTAAAAAAGAAATTCAAACCTTATTAGATAAAAAATTAATTAGACCATCTAAATCTCCTTGTAGCTGTGCTGCTTTTTATGTTATGAATCAAGCAGAAAAAGAAAGAGGAGTTCCTAGATTAGTAATTAATTATAAGCCTCTTAATAAAGTCTTACAATGGATTAGATACCCAATCCCTAATAAAAAGGATTTATTAAGTCGTCTTTATAATGCAAAAATCTTCTCAAAATTTGATATGAAAGTAAATTTTGGCAAATTCAAATAGAAGAAAAGGATAGATATAAAACTGCCTTTAATGTTCCTTTTGGGCAATATGAACGGAATGTAATGTCTTTTGGCTTAAAAAATGCTCCATCTGAATTTCAAAATATTATGAATGATATTTTTAATCCTTATACTCAAAATATTATAGTCTATATTGATGATGTCATAATATTTTCAGATACCTTAGATGAACATTTCAAACACCTTAATACTTTCTTACACGTTATTAAAAAGAATGGTTTAGTTGTCTCATTTCCTAAGATGAAACTATTTCAAACTAAAATACGGTTTTTAGGACATGATATTTTCCAAGGTACTATAAAACCTATTAATAGAGCCATAGAATTTACTGACAAATTTCCAGATGAAATTAAAGATAAAAATCAATTACAAAGATTTCTAGGATGCCTTAATTATATTTCAGACTTTTTCCCTAATTTAAGACAATATTGTTCATGTCTTTACCAAAGATTACGAAAAAATCCTCCAGCATAGTCACCTAAACATACACATATAATACAAACGTTAAAAAAAAAAGTCAAGTCTCTTCCATGTTTAGGCCTCTCAAATCCCAATGCATTCATGATAGTAGAAACCGATGCATCTGACATGGGCTATGGAGGTATTCTTAAACAAAAATTACCTGAAAATAAAAATGAACAAATAGTTAGATTTCATTCGGGTCTATGGTTAAGTTCTCAAAAAAATTATTCAACTATTAAAAAAGAAATTTTATCTATTGTTCTTTGTATTTCAAAATTTCAAGATGATCTCTATAATAAAACCTTTTTACTAAGAATAGATTGCAAATCAGCAAAAGAAATATTACAAAAGGATGTTCAAAATATTGTTTCAAAACAATTTTTCGCCAGATGGCAAGCTATGTTATTAGTTTTTGATTTTCAAAATAGAATTCATAAAAGGAGAAAATAATTCTCTTCCTGATTTTTTAACTAGAGAATTTTTACATGGAAAGGACAATAATAATAATAATTAAGTTTAATTATTACAGGAAACAAAATGAATCAAGATTCTGATAAAGGCAAAGGTATTAAAAAACCAGAAGATTATGTGATGAGATTTCATAAGCTCCGCCCATCAACTGAGAAAACATCTTCATCAGATAAGTTTGACGTTTTTTCCGATTTTCCACCTTTATCTTATTCTCAAGTAGTCAAATATCCCTCCCAAAATTCAAACTCAAAACCAACTACTGAAAAGTCCCAATCTTTAAATTCCGAGCCCCACAAATACGTCACCAAACCTCATAAAGAACATCTACTCCTTACCCGTTTTAGAGAAACTCCTCAAATTCTTGAACTTATCAAATTCACTAATTCTCTTTTCCCAATGTGTTGTCAATACCGACCTGAAATATCTTATAAAACTCAGAGGTTTTATGAATTCATACTTGTTGACACTAAGTCTGTTGAAATTGAGCATACTAAAAAGGGTAATTTCACAGCTCATTCAAAGTGCAAAATTAAGAAGATCATCCCACAGACAGAATGGGCATCTGCTTATGTTCCGAAAGAATTCTCAGTCCCTTTTCAACCATAAGAATATAATTACATCGATTATCAGATGGCATGGTTTCGAGCATTCTTATTCAGAGCATTTAATCACTCATGCTTCTTTAGCATTTGTCCTCAATGTCTAAATAATTTCCCCATATGGTTTTATGAATGGTGGCTCTACTTTGGAAGCTCTCAACAAATATGGCCGATGGAAGTCAAAAAATCCAATGAGTTCTTCTCCACACATGTACAAACTAACACTCCATATTCCACAGAACTCTTTTTTCATAGAGAGTTCAATCTCCCATGGATAATGTGTTGGTCCTATAACATTATTCAATGGTCCCCAGCACCACTCCCCATGTCCTTGGTACGTGAATTCAAGATCAAATGGTGGAAAAAGTTTGCCATTGACAAATTTTGCTCATTAAAGACAGTCGAAGATCAAATGGTTGTAGATAATCAACTTATCAAAGCAATCAAAGATATTCCTAAGTCTCCCGAAAGGAAAAAGAAACAAAACAAGCCAGAAATTCAAGGGTCCGAAATTGAATTACTCAAAAAAGGAATCAAACTTCTCAAAAGACAAACTCAACTCTTAATTCAAAATTCAGACGATTCATCCGGCTCATCAGTCCATTCCTCACCTGACGACCCATTCGACGGACCTTGTGCTCAAGATCCTTATTTGCAATGAAGAAAAAGTTTTTCTTTTCAAATTATTCAAATAAAATAATAATAATAACAGCCCGCAGGATCTTCCTGGCAAAAATTAGGGCAATAAAAATAAAAAGATTCCGCTAAGTGATTATCACTTAAGCAAAAATAAGGGACATATTTTACTAACGTTTTCAATGCATGTATTCAAATAATGACTCATCAACATCAAATACCAGGTGTACCACCTGAATATCCGATGAATCTTAGGGGCATCACACAAATGCACAAAACAACAAAAATATCAATCATATTAAAAACAAAAGGTAGAAAAGGCCAAGGATACATGTACTTCATCATCCGTGGTTTATCAGCAAAGCACACATCCTTCCACATCAAGACAAATTTTTCAATCAAAGAAAATTACAAACTTCAAGTGCTGATGCAAACTCAAAATAGTACACTTATCTATTCAATGCAGCAATGCCTATCAGAAATGTCTCAAATAATTCCAAAGCACATGTACTATAAATAGGGGCATGTAACTCCGTAGTATAGAAAGTTTTTCATAGTAAGTCTTTCATACAGAAAATTTTAGAATCCTGTACAAAAGCCTCACGCTAATAGTTATTACTCAATCCTTGTAATAGTTATTCGAGTTCAATCAAAGTAAGTTATTATTCATATATGTGTTTCAATATTATTGTTTTCAATATATGTTCATATTTTCAAAACAAATTTCATCTACTTATTATACCAATAATAATAAACCATCTTTTCAAATTCAGATACAAATTTTAATAAAATCTTTTGACGAGATTAATTACCTACCAGACGGTCCCCCTTTCGCTATATAATTAATCTGAAACACAGTCGAGACGGTCCTAAACCGTCCAGTCCTGGGGTCTATCCTGGTATCAGAGCCAAAAAACGCCGGGGGGTAGGATCTGCCGATTTTAAGTAAAAACAGTCTAATTACTCATACAAGTACCACTAATTGTGCTGAAAATATTTCATGGGTTCTTATTTCGTCCTCCAGTGCTTTGTGTTTTTTAGCTAATTTGATGTACTTACATCTTCATATGCTACCTGAAACTTTGTTACTCATGATATATGCTACTATATTTTATTAGGTTAGTTTATGTTTTGTTTATTTAAAAGGAAATCTATTATCTTTATATGTACTAAGTTTTGTTTAACTATCTGGTGTTAGTACTTTTCACTAAAAGTTACCTACATCATATAGTATATAATTTTGTGGGTTTAGTAATTAAGAAGTTGCACTAAGTGTTGGTCAGCCCTTGTTAAATCCTTTGGCCAGCCGTTAAGAGGAGAAAAGGTGGTCCCGGTAAGGGTGATCCCGTTGGTCCCATTTATATACATCTACTTAACTGCTTTATGCACTAAATTTTTATTACTAGTTGAGCATGGCTACTTTTTTGTAGAAAGTTATTGTCACATGATAGTAATAACTCAAACATAATACATAGTAAAGAGATATCTTTTTCGATTAATTTTCAAAACTGAACTATACCTAAAAAAAATATAGATACAATTTATCAAATAGGAAAACTTGATTTTAAACTGCTTTTTCTATTAAGCACCACGAAGAAACTACAAGTTTAAATCAAGAATTTCAAAGTATTAAATTACTTACTAAGACATCCATAGATAAATATTTAAAAACATATAGATATATTCATTTTGGTATGATTCAAATAGCTTTTAAACCTCTTTCTTGAGAAGGTCTTGATTATCCAATATATATAGCTTTAAGAGATAACAACTTAGTTGGCTATAAAGATTCTCTTTTAGCTATGATTCAAACTAATATTTTTAATGGCCCAATTTACTTTAATTGTTGTCCAAATTTTACAGTAGACTTAATCGGTCCATGGATACTAGACACCTTAGTTTTCGATGTCCACCTTTCAAATAGTTCAACAGTACAATTAAGGGAATATGGTAAAACTTTCGCATTAATTTATCGTGTATATTTTAGACTATTATCTTCTCAACTGATTCCAAAATATTTACTTCAACCCACTATAGACGAAACTGTTTTATTAAAAGTCGAAAATAAAAGTGTTGCTACCTTTACTCCTAAAAAATTAAAATGGAATGAAATCACTATTCCTAAACAATTTTTAATTCACTAGAATACTCCTCCTAGAAATATTGCCAAGAAGAAAATTGATCAAATTATAGAAGAAACTGATGATCAAGTAATAATAAAATTAGGTACTAATTTTGAAAGAGCTAGACCATCAACCTCTTATGAAAATGCTCGACCCTCATACGAAGAAAACTTATTTGATAAGCCTCGAAAGTCTACTTCTAAAAATTTTCATTTTGAGGAATCTTCAAAGTTCTGCTATAAAAACCGCGTACATTAACCAGTAGGAGAATATTCTACGAATTCAAACTCACCTACTTCTTCATCTATGAAACCACCTACTTTATCCTCTATTAATGTTATAGAAAATGAATTCCAAACAGATTTAGACTACATTCATAATGATTTTTATTCAAGAGAAAATGATGATAAAAAAGACTGGTTCTTTGGATGCTTTGATCAAATTGCTATAAATCATATTAGACTATAATGGATTTCTGACATGAATAAATTAGAAATTAATATTCCTTTTTTCACATGGTTCTCCACATGTACCATTCAAAATAATATATTTTACCCATTTAACAAAAATCAAATAAAAGTGACCAGTAGTTTAATTCAAAGTTGGACTTTAAAAGATGGAAGTATAGTCAAATCTATTCATCCTCCTTTAACTGAAATTCAAGTTCATAATAATGAAGGATCTTTTCTCATGGCCACTTTTAAAAAAGAAAGAGATGATGATAGTTCCTCTGTTTCAAACTTAGGTGACATTAAAAAATTATATCACCAAAATAATTATTCAAATCAACTTCTTACTACTATTTCAAAACAAATAGATATGTTATCTACACAGCTAGAATCTAAAAAAGCTCATGATATTGAAGACATAACATCAAAACTATGAACATTATCTATAAGTAAAAAGGAAACAAAATCCCCTTTGACATAGCTACTCCACATATTAATACTTCAAGTATTCCCATATATCGTCAAAAATCTCTTAATTTTCCTCAAAAAAACAACTCCTTTAATTAGTAAGATTGAAGAGAAATTATCTAGCCTAGGTACTTCTAAATCAACTAATAATATTAATGTCTTAGATAAATACAATTCGAATAAAATAATCAATTCTGATGATGAAGAAAGTGAAATTAATAAAATAAATAATAGTTCTTGGAAAAATGTCTCTACTAGAAATCAATTCTGATGATGAAGAACTATTATTTATGTTATTAATTTCACTTTCTTCATTATCAAAATTGATTATTTCATTTGAATTGTATTTATCTAAGACATTAATATTATTAGATGATTTAGAAGTACCTAAGCTAGATAATTTCTCTTCAATCTTACTAATTAAAAGAGTTATTTTTTCAGGTAAATTAAGATATTTTTGACGATATATCAGAATACTTGAAGCATTAATATGTGGAGTAGCTATGTCAAAGGGGATTTTTATTTCCTTTTTACTTATAGATAATGTTCCTAGTTTTTATGCTATGTTTTCAATTTAATGAGCGTTTTTAGATTCTAGCTGTGTAGATAACGCATCTTTTTGTTTTGAAATAGTAGTAAGAAGTTGATTTGAATAATTATTTTGGTGATCTAATTATTTAATATCACCTAAGTTTGAAACAGAGGAACTATCATCATCTCTTCCTTTTTTAAAAGGGGCCATGACAAAAAGATCCTTCATTATTATTAACTTGAATTTCAGTTAAAGGAGGATGAATAGATTTGACTATACTTCCATCTTTTAAAGTCCAACTTTTGAATTAAACTACTTGTCATGTTTATTTGATTTTTATTGAATGGATAAAATATATTATCTTTATGGTATATGTGGAGAACCATGTGAAAAAGGAATATTAATTTCTAATTTGTTCATGTCAGAAATCCATTCTAGTCTAATATGATTTCTAGCAATTTGATCAAAGCATCCAAAGAATCAGTCTTTTTTATCATTATTTTCTTTTGATTAAAAATCATTATGAATGTAGTCTAAATCTATTTGGAATTATTTGTCTGTAACATTAATAGAGGATAAAGTAGGTGTTTTCACAGCAGAAGAAGTAGGTGAGTTTGAATTTGTAGAAGATTCTCCTACTGGTTCAGGTACTGGGTTTTTATAGCAGAACTTTGAAAATTCCTCAAAAAGAAATTTCTTTTAGAGGTAGACGTTCGAGGATTATCAAATGAATTTTCTTCGTATGAAGGTCAAGAATTTTCATAATAAGTTGATGGTATAACACTTTCAAAATTAGTACTTAATTTTATTATTACTTGACCATCAAGTTCTTCTATAATTTGATTTATTTTCTTTTGGGCAATATTTCTAGGAGGAGGATTATAGTGAATTAAAAATTATTTAGGAATAGTGATTTCATTCCATTTTACATTTTTAGGAGTAATGGTAGCAACACTTTCAGTTTCGACCTTTAATAAAATAGTTTCGTCTATAGTGGGATGAAGTAAACATTTTGGATTTAGTTGAGAAGATAATAGTCTAAAATATATACGATAAATTAATGCGAAATTTTTAACATATTCCCTAAATTGTACTGTTGAATTATTTAAAAGCTGGACATCTAAAACTAAGGTGTCTACTATCCATGGATCGGTTAAGTCTACTGTAAAATTTGGACAACAATTAACGTAAATTGGGCCATTACAAATATTAGTTTGAATCATAGCTAAAAGAGAATCTTTATAGCCAGCTAAGCGGTTATCTCTTAAAGCTATATATATTGGACAATCAAGACCTTCTCTAGAAAGAGGTTTTAAAGCTATTTGAATCATACCAAAATGAATATATCTATATGTTTTTAAATATTTATCCAATGTTATCAGGATCGGGATCCTACTTTGGATCGTAGGGGTTGGTAGGATCGAATCGGTGAGATCGGATCGTAGAATCGTAAGATCCTACAATTCGGTAAAATAGAGATAATTATGCTTGAAAATGGTGAGACTCTGATGTTAAAAATTTACACATATTAATAATGACTTATTTGATTAGCAAATGGTGATAATTTTTCAATGCTATAAGATTTGAAGTAAAATGCAACCAAAATATAATAGAAGAAATATAATATGTGAAAATACTTTATGATTTTTTTACGATAGGATCGGATCGTAGAGTCGTAGGATCGTATAATCGTATTAAGATCCTACCATGTGATTTTTTTGTGGCTGGGTAGGATCGAAAGATCCTACAAAATTAAGATCCTACGTAGGATCGGGATCGGTGAGGTCCTTTTGGATCGTAGAATCGTAGGATCGTAAGAGTCGGATCGGGATTTTAACAACATTGTATTTATCTATGGATGTCTTATTAAGTAATTTAATACTTTGAAATTCTTGATTTAAACTTGTAGTTTCTTCGTGATGCTTAATAGAAAAAAGTAGTTTTGAAATCAAGTTTTCCTATTTGATAATTGTACCTATATGCTTTTTAGGCATAGTCCAGTTTTGAAAATTAATCGAAAAAGATATCTCTTTACTATGTACTATGTTTGAGTTACTACTATCATGTGAGAACAACTTTCTACAAAAAGTAGCCATGATCATATAATAACAAAAATTTACTGCATAAAGCAGTTAAGTAGATGCATATAAATGGGACCAACGGGACCACCCTTACCGGGACCACCTTTTCTCCTCTTAACGGTTGACCAACGGATTTAACAAGGGTTGACCAATGTCTGACCAACACTTAGTGCAACTTCCTAATTACTAAACCCACAATATTGTATACTATATGATGTAGGTAACTTTTAGTGAAAAGTACTAACACTAGATAGTTGAACTAAACTTAGTACATATAAAGATAATAGATTTCCTTTTAAATAAATAAAACATAAACTAACCTAATAAAATATAGTAGCATGTATCATGACTAACAAAGTTTATAAGTTATACGTAGCGTATGAACATGTAAGTACATCAAATTAGCTAAAAAACAAAAAGCACTAGAAGACGAAATAACAACCCATTAAATATTTTCAGCACAATTAGTGGTACTTGTATGAGTAATTAGACTGATTTTGACTTAACATTGGCAGATCCTACCCTCTGGCATTTATTGGCTCGGATACCAGGATTGACCCCAGGACTGGACGGGTTTAGGACCGTCTTGACTGTGTTTCAGATTAATTATTTTTCTATTGTTCATTGTATTTCAAAATTTCAAGATGATCTCTATAATAAAACCTTTTTATTAAGAATAGATTAGCAAAATAAATATTACAAAAAAATATTCAAAATATTGTTTCAAAATAAATTTTTGCCAGATGGCAAGCTATATTATCAGTTTTTGATTTTCAAATAGAATTCATAAAAGGAGAAAATAATTCTCTTCCTGATTTTTTAACTAGAGAATTTTTACAATGAAAAGACAATAATAGTAATAATTAAGTTCAATTATTACAGTGAACAAAATGAATCAAGATTCTGAAAAAGACAAAAGTATTCAAAAACCAGAAGATTATGTGATGAGATTTCATAAGCTCCGCCCATCAACTGAGAAAACATCTTCATCAGATAAGCTTGACGCTTTTTCCGGTTTTCCACCTTTATCTTATTCTCAAGCAGTCAAATATCCCTCTCAAAATTCAAACTCAAAACCAACTACTCAAAATTCCCAATCTTTAAATTCCGAGCCACACAAATACGTCACCAAACCTCATAAAGAACATCCACTCCTTACCCGTTTTAGAGAAACTCCTCAAATTCCTCAACTTATCAAATTCACTAATTCTCTTTTCCCAATGTATTGTCAATACCGACCTAAAATATCTTATAATACTCAGAGGTTTTATGAATTCATACTTATTGACACTAAGTCTGTTGAAATTGAGCATACTGAAAAGGGTAATTTCACAGCTTATTCAAAGTGCAAAATTAAGAAGATCATCCCACAAATAGAATGTATATCTGCTTATGTTCCGAAAGAATTAGCAGTCTCTCTTCAACCACAAGAATATAATTACATCGATTATCAAATGGCATGGTTTCGAGCATTCTTATTCAGAGCATTCAATCACTCATGGTTCTTTAGCATTTGTCCTTAATATATATCCAAATAATTTTCCCATATGGTTTTATGAATGGTGGCTCTACTTTGGAAGCTCTCAACAAATATGGCCGATGGAAGTCAAAGAATCCTATGAGTTCTTCTCCACACATGTACAAACCAACACTCCATATTCCACATAACTCTTATTTCATAGAGAGTTCAATGGTACCCAGCACCACTCCCCATGTCCTTGGTACGTGAATTCAAGATCAAATGGTGGGAAAAGTTTACCATTGACAAATTTTGCTTATTAAAGACAGTCCAAGATCAAATGGTTGCAGATAATCAACTTATCAAAGGAATCAAAGATATTCCTAAGTCTCCAACTCCACGAAAGGAAAAAGAAACAAAAAAGCCAGAAATTCAAGAGTCCGAAATTGAATTACTCAAAAAAGAAATTAAACTTCTCAAAAGACAAACTCAACTCTTAAATCAAAATTCAGACGATTCATCTGGCTCATCAGTCCATTCCTCAACTGACGACCCATTCGGAGGCCCTTGTGCTCAAGATCCTTATTTACAATGAAGAAAAAGTTTTTCTTTTCAAATTATTCAAATAAAATAATAATAATAATAGCCCGCAGGATCTTCCTGGCAAAAATTAGGGCAATAAAAATAAAAAGATCCCGCTAAGTGATTATCACTTAGGCATAAATAAGGGACATATTTTACTAACGTTTTCAATGCAGGTATTCATATGATGACTCATCAACATCATATACCAAGTATACCATCTGAATATCCGATGAATCCTAGGTGCATCACACAAATGCACAAAACAACAAAGATATCGATCATATTAAAAATAAAAGGGAGAAAAGGCCAAGGATACATGTACTTCATCATCGAGGTTTATCGGCAAAGCACACATCCTTCCACATTAAGAAAAAGTTTTCAATCAAAGAAAATTACAAACTTCAAGTGCTGATGCAAACTCAAATTAGTACACTTATCTATTCAAAGCGGCAATGCCTATCAGAAATGTCTCAAATAATTCCAATGCTCATGTACTATAAATAGGGGCATGTAACTCCGTAGTATAGCAAGTTTTTCATAGCAAGTCTTTCATAGAGAAAATTTTAGAATCCTGTACAAAAGTCTCACGCTCAAAAATAGTTATTACTCAATCCTTGGAAAAGTTTATTCGAGTTCAATCAAAGTAAGTTGTTATTCATATCTGTGTTTCAATATTATTGTTTTCAATATCTGTTCATATTTTCAAAACTAATTTCATCAACTTATTATACCAATAATAATAAACCATCTTTTCAAATTCAGATACAAATTTTAATAAATCTTTTGACGAGATTAATTACCTACCAGACGGTCCCCCTTTCACTATACTTCCTCCGTTCCATAATAAGTGAAACATAGGGATTGGACACAACATTTAATAAACATCACTTTCAAAAGCCAATAAGTCATAAATTACCCTTTTCATTATCAAAAGGAGGAGAGAGAAAAACAAACCACACAAGTTTGTGCTGGGTACTCTTGTCATTTTGTCACTTTTTTTTTTCCATTTAAGGCATGTTTCACTTATTTTGAAACGTTCTAAAATAGTAAGTGTTTCACTTATTATGGAACGGAGGAAGTATAATTAATCTGAAACACAGTCGAGACAGTCCTAAACCCGTCCAGTCCTGGGGTCAATCCTGGTATCCGAGCCAAAAAACGTCGGGGGTAGGATCAGCCGATATTAAGTCTAAAACAGTCTAAATACTCATACTAGTACAACTAATAGTGCTAAAAATATTTCATGGGTTCTTATTTCGTCCTCTAGTGCTTTTCGTTTTTTAGCTAATTTGATGTACTTGCATCTTCATATGCTAAATGAATTTTTGTTACTCATGATATATGCTACTATATTTTAGTAGGTTAGTTTATGTTTCGTTTATTTAAAAGGAAATCGATTATCTTTATATGTACTAAGTTTTGTATAACTATCTAGTGTTAGTACTTTTCACTATAAGTTACCTACATCATATAGTATATAATTTTGTGGGTTTAGTAATTAATAAGTTGCACTAAGTGTTGGTCAGACGTTGGTCAACCAAAGTTAAATCCGTTGGTCAGCCGTTAAGAGGGGAAAAGGTGGTTCCGGTAAGGGTGGTCCCGTTGGTCCCATTTATATGCATTTACTTAACTGCTTTATGTACTAAATTTTAATTACTAGTTGATCATGGCTATTTTTTGTAGAAAGTTATTCTCACATGATAGTAGTAACTCAAACATAGTACATAGTAAAGAGATATCTTTTTTCCAATTAATTTTCAAAACTGGACTATACCTAAAAAACATATAGATACAATTTATCAAATAGAAAAACTTGATTTTAAAACTGCTTTTTCTATTAAACATCACGAAGAAACTACAAGTTTAAATCAAGAATTTCAATGTATTAAATTACTTAATAAGACATCCATAGATAAATATTTAAAAACATATACATATATTCATTTTGGTATGATTCAAATGGCTTTAAAAACTCTTTCTAGAGAAGGTCTTGATTGTCCAATACATATAGCTTTAAGAGATATCCGCTTAGTTGGCTATAAAGATTCTCTTTTAGCTATGATTCAAACTAATATTTGTAATGACCCAATTTACTTTAATTGTTGTCCAAATTTTACAGTAGACTTAATGGATCCATGGAAACTAGACACCTTAATTTTAGATGTCCACCTTTTAAATAATTCAGCAGTACAATTCGGGGAATATGTTAAAAATTTCGCATTAATTTATCGTGTATATTTTAGACTATTAAAATGTTTACTTCATCCCACTATAGACGAAACTATTTTATTAAAAGGCGAAACTGAAGTGCTGCTACCTTTACTCCTAAAAAATTAAAATGGAATGAAATTACTATTCCTAAATAATTTTTAATTCACTATAATCGTCCTCCCAGAAATATTGCCCAAAAGAAAATTGATCAAATTATAGAAGAACCTGATGGTCAAGGAATAATAAAATTAGGTACTAATTTTGAAAGAGCTAGACCATCAACCTCTTATGAAAATGCTTGACCCTTAAACGAAGAAAACTCATTTGATAACCCTGGAAAGTCTACTTCTAAAAATTTTCATATTGATGAATCTTCAAAGTTCTGCTATAAAAATCCCATACCTAAACCAGTTTGAGAATCTTCTACTAATTCAAACTCACCTACTTCTTTCGCTATGAAACCACCTACTTTATCCTCTATTAAATGTTATAGAAAAAGAATTCCAAATAGATTTAGACTATATTCATAATGATTTTTATTCAAGAGAAAATAATGATAAAAAAGATTGGTTCTTTGGATGCTTTGATCAAATTGCTATAATTCATATTAGACTAGAATGGATTTATGACATGAAAAAATTAGAAATTAATATTCCTTTTTTCACATGGTAATCCACATATACCATAAAAATAATATATTTTATCCATTTAACAAAAATCAAATAAACATGATAAATAGTTTAATTCAAAGTTGGACTTTAAAAGATGGAAGTATAGTCAAATCTATTCATCATCTTTTACTTGAAATTCAAGTTAATAATAATGAAGGATCTTTTGTCATGGCCCCTTTTAAAAAAGGAAGAGATGATGATAGTTCCTCTGTTTCAAACTTAGGTGAGACTAAAAAATTATATCACCAAAATAATTATTCAAATCAACTTCTTACTACTATTTCAAAATAAATAGATATGTTATCCACACAGCTAGAATCTAAAAAAGCTCCTGAAATTGAAAACATAACATCAAAACTAGGAACATTATCTATAAGTAAAAAGGAAAATTCCCCTGGGACATAGCTACTCCACATATTAATACTTCAAGTATTCCCTTATATCGTCAAAAATCTCTTAATTTACTTAAAAAAACAACTCCTTTAATTAGTAAGATTAAAGAGAAATTATCTAGCCTAGGTACTTCAAAATCAACTAATAATATTAATGTCTTAGATAAATACAATTCAAATAAAATAATCAATTCTGATGATGAAGAAAGTGAAATTAATAAAATAAATCATAGTTTTTGGAAAAATGTCTCTACTATAAATTATGATACTCGACCCACTCCACCATATATTCAATATGAAGAACGACGTAAATTCAGAGACTCACAATATGATGGATCCGTAGTCTATGAATGGAATGTCGATGGAAAATCATAATATGAAATATTAAATGTCCTATCTGAAATGACAATGGCTATTACTACTTATAGATCAAAGAATTGTCATGAACATACTATTATATATTTTCTTACGACTGGTTTTACTGGTCAATTATGAAATTGGTGGGACAATAGTATTAATATAGAGACAAAAGTTCAAATACTTAATCATTTTAAAATAGAAAATGAACAACAGGCTCTAGATGGAAGTTCAATTCTTATTAATATGATTGCTATGCAATTTATTGGAAATCCTAAAGAAGAAATGTCAACAAATCAAGTAGTCCTTACTTATCTTAGATGTCCTACACTTGATGATTATCGTTGGTATAAAGATGTATTCCTTAATAATATTTTAAGACGAGGTGATTGCAATCAATCTTTTTGGAATGAAAGATTTATATCCGGTCTCCCATCTTTATTTTCTCAAAGAATATTCCTAAAACTAAGAGAAAATGCATAGGTCAATTTGAAATTCTATTCGATAGTATGACTTATGGACAAATATTTTCCTTTGTTAGAAAAGAAGTAATTTCTTTATGTCAAGAATTAGCGATCCAAAGTAAATATTCATCAGAAAAAATAGAGACGTAGAGAATTAGGTAGTTTTTGTGCTGCCTTTGGTCTACCTAAAATTCAACCTCCTTCAGCTATTAATAGAAAAAGATTTAGAGAAACCTTTCGACCAAATAGGCAACCTTTAAACAATGACCCATACAATAAAAACTTTTAAAAAACCCACAAGACCACCAAAGAAAACCATAGATCCTAAAAAACCAATTTATTGCTATAACTGTGGTCAGGTAGGTCATAAAGCTAATGAATGTGACTTAAAACAAAAGGTCAATGAATTATGTGGTCATGATTCGGACCTTGAACAAAAAATTTTAGCCTTATGTTTACTAGAAAATTCCTCATGCCATAACCTTACTGACCATAGTGAAAATAATCTCCTTCAAATATAATCTGATAATGAATCAACTTCATGTTGTTCAAAAGAGTCAGCCCCATTATGTCAAAAGGATGTTGTAATAATACTTGTATAATTTCAAAGGATTTATTTTCCTAAAAACTACTTTTTAATTATTTTCCAGTATTACTTGCTTATTTAATTGTTCCAGATGTATAAAGCTCTACCATCTTCTAGTTTCAAAGAAAAAACCAAAAACTTGTATTTCACACAAAAAAGAAAAATTCATAGACAAGGAATCCAAAACTTACTCAAAAAACTTTCTCCTACCTCACAAGAATTATCAATAAACCTCACTCAAATAGCCAAAACCCATACTTTACCTACAGTACATAAAAAAATTTCCAAGCTTTTTATACTTGAAATAATCATCCAGATTTATCAGCTTCCAACAGATATGCAAGAAATCATTATCAACAAGGTGAAACAAGAAAATTTCGACAAATGGTACATCGACTTCCTATCATCAGAAACAACATCTCCCTATAACATTTGGCGAACATGGGGACGATCAATACCACTATTTGCATATTATCAAACCGGAGGCTTTTTTATCTCCACAAGAGACCTTCAGAAGACTGATCCATATTTTCATACATGGAAAAATGATTTAGTAAGAAAATTCTACGAAATACCGAAGCCTGGATCAGAATTTTTCAAAGAATTCACGAAATTCCAGCAATATATATTTTCAAAAATATATTGCATTCAAAGATCAGAATGGATATATGAAGACATCATCTGTGCCAACATAGAAATGGTAAGCGACAAGATTAAACCAGCTCACTACTTCATACTGATTAATATAATAAAATGTGATATTCACTCTAGTGATCTAGCTATCATACATCCCACTCAAGCAAGAGCATATGGGTTTTTCTACATCTTTCGAAAAATTGAAGATTTAACCAGACGATCTAATGAAGATCCAGTTACTTTTATTCATTATGGAAATACAACAGTTATTTTCCCTACATGGCTACAAGAATATTTTATTAATGGTTCAATCACTCGAACCACTTTGGATCCATATTTATCTCAACTCGAGCTAGAAAATTCCTATCTCACGAAGGCAAAACTCTCTTTTTCAAAATATTACAAAATTGCCCGCAGGATCTTCCTCGTAAAAATTAGGGTAATAAAAATAAAAAGATCCCGCTAAGTGATTATCACTTAGGCAAAAATAAGGGACATATTTTAAATGATGCCTCATCCACATCAAATATCAGGTGTACCACCTGAATATCCAATGAGTCCTAGGTGCATCACACAAATGCACAAAACAACAAAAATATCAATCATATTAAAAACAAAAGGTAGAAAAGGCCAAGGATACATGTACTTCATCATCCGAGGTTTATCAGCAAAGCACACATCCTTCCACATCAAGACAAAGTTTTCAATCAAAGAAAATTATAAACTTCAAGTGTTGATGCAAACTCAAAATAGTATACTTATCTATTCCAAGCGGCAATGCCTATCAGAAATGTCTCAAATAATAGTTACAATAATATCTAGTACACGTCCAGAGCCAGTACTCATACTAGTACTACTAATTGTGCTAAAAATATTTCAGATCAATTAATAATACTAGTATGAGTATTTAGACTATTTTTGAGCGTGAAGCTTTTGTACTGGATTCTAAAATTTTATCTATGAAAGACTTGCTATGAAAAAACTTGCTATACTACGGAGTTACATGCCCCTATTTATAGTACATGTGCTTTGGAATTATTTGAGATATTTCTGACAGGCATTGCCGCTTGGAATAGATAAGTGTACTATTTTGCGTTTACATCAGCACTTGAAGTTTGTAATTTTCTTTGATTGAAAATTTTGTCTTGATGTGGAAGGATGTGTGCTTTGCTGATAAACCTCGGATGATGAAGTACATGTATCCTTGGCCTTTTCTACCTTTTGTTTTTAATATGATTGATATTTTTGTTGTTTTATGCATTTGTGTGATGCATCTAGGATTCATCGGATATTCAGGTGGTACACCTTGTATTTTCATGTTGATGAGTCATCATTTGAATACCTGCATTGAAAACGTTAGTAAAATATGTCCCTTATTTTTGCCTAGGTGATAATCACTTAGCGGTACCTTTTTATTTTTATTGCCCTAATTTTTGCGAGGAAGATCCTGCGGGCAATTTTTATTATTTTATTTGAATAATTTGAAAAGAAAAACTTTTTCTTCATTGTAAATAAGGATCTTGAGAATGAGGTCCTCCGAATGGGTCGGTAGGTGAGGAATTGACTTATGAGCCGGATGAATCGTCTGAATTTTGAATTAAGAGTTGAGTTTGTCTTTTGAGAAGTTTGATTTCTTTTTTGAGTAATTCAATTTCGGACTCTTGATTTCTTTTTCCTTTCGTGAGTAAGAGACTTAGGAATATCTTTGATTGCTTTGATAAGTTGATTATCTGCAACCATTTGATATTGGATTGTCTTTAATGAGCAAAATTTGTCAATGGCAAACTTTTCCCCCCATTTGATCTTGAATTCACGTACCAAGGACATGGGGAGTGGTGCTGGGTACCATTGAACTCTCTATGAAATAAGAGTTATGTGGAATATGGAGTGTTGGTTTGTACATGTGTGGAGAAGAACTCATAGGATTCTTTGACTTCCATCGGCCATATTTATTGAGAGCTTCCAAAGTAGAGCCACGATTCATAAAACCATATGGGGAAATTATTTGGACACTGAGGACAAATGCTAAAGAACGATGAGTGATTGAATGCTCTGAATAAGAATGATCGAAACCATGCCATCTGATATTCGATGTAATATTCTTGTGGTTGAAAAGGGACTAAGAATTCTTTCGAAACATAAGCAGATGCCCATTCTGCCTGTGGGATGATCTTCTTAATTTTGCACTTTGAATAAGCTGTGAAATTACCCTTTTCAGTATGCTCAATTTCAACAGACTTGGTGTCAACAAGTATGAATTCATAAAAACTCTTAGTTTTATAAGATATTTCAGGTTGGTATTGACAATACATTGGGAAAAGAGAATTATTGAATTTGATAATTTCAGGAATTTGAGGAGTTTCTCTAAAACGGGTAAGGAGTAGATGTTCTTGATGAGGTTTAGTGATGTATTTGTGGGTCTCGGAATTTAAAGATTGGGACTTTTGAGTAGTTGGTTTTGAGTTTGAATTTTGAGAGGGATATTTGACTGCTTGAGAATAAGATAAAGGTGGAAAATCGGAAAATGCATCTAGCTTTTCTGATGAAGATGTTTTCTCACTTGATGGGCGAAGCTTATGAAATCTCATCACATAATCTTCTGGTTTTTGAATACCTTTGCCTTTATCAGAATCTTGATTCATTTTGTTTCCTGTAATAATTGAACTTAATTATTACTATTATTGCCTTTTCCTTGTAAAAATTCTCTAGTTAAAAAATCAGGAAAAGAATTATTTTCTCCTTTTATGAATTCTATTTGAAAATCAAAAACTGATAATATAGCTTGCCATATGGCGAAAATTTGTTTTGAAACAATATTTTGAACATCCTTTTGTAATATTTCTTTTGCTGAGTTGCAACCTATTGTTAGTAAAAAGGTTTTATTATAGAGATTATCTTGAAATTTTGAAATACAAATAACAATAGATAAAATTTCTTTTTAAATAGTTGAATACTTTTTTTGAGAACCTAACCATAGACCCGAATGAAATCTAACAATTTGTTCATTTTAATTTCCAGGTAATTTTTGTTTAAGAATAGCTCCATAGCCCATGTCAGATGCATCGGTTTCTACTATCATGAATGCATTGAGATTTGGGAGACCTAAACATGAAAGAGACTTGACCTTTTGTTTTATCGTTTGTATTATATGTGCATGTTTAGGTGACCATGCTGGAGGATTTCTCCGTAATCATTGGTAAAGACATGAACAATATTGTCTTAAATTAGGGAAAAAGTCTAAAATATAATTAAGGCATCCTAGAAATCTTTGTAATTGATTTTTATCTTGAATTTTATCTGGAAATTTGTCAGCAAATTCTATGGCTCTATTAATATTTAATAGGTATTATAGTACCTTGGAAAATATCGTGTCCTAAAAACCGTATTTTAGTTTGAAATAGTTTCATCTTAGTGATAAATCATATTTACATATAGTTTTTAGGTGCATTTAGGTTACATTTTAGAGCATTTAGATTCATATTTAGGTTCATTATTGCATCATATTCTTAAGTTATGTTATTCTACTCCTATTCGGTATGTTTTCTTATTTTTGATGAATTTCAGGTATTGAAAACGTAGTTGGAGTATGATTAGCTAAACTTGAGGATTAGGAGCACTTGTAAAGAAGCTACAATGCATAAGGATCGTATGGATATGTCATAGTACGAGTTTGAGCGAAAACGAAGCGGAAAATCATTAGAAGAAATGTGAAAAAGGAGTAATGTATACTCTTCTGATCATAACTTTTGATGTGCTTCTTATAATCGAGTAATTCCAGCAGATTTGGAAACTAGACTTGAAGAGCTTTCCAACGATAGGTGGCATGCCCCGAGGAGACTTCTATTCAAGGAGTTATGCGGTTATGCCTTTCGGAAGATTGCACTGTTTCTGCTGGAATCTGTCACGCGTATGCGCGCATCACTATTCCGCCCATTTAATATATTTCGACTTTCCTTATTTTTATAACTTACTTTCCTAGTCATATTAGGTTACCTAGTATTAATTATATTAGGTTTTCACTCTTTCTCTCTAATCCTCCCTTTCACGTTATTTTTTGTTTTCTTAGGTTTAGTTTTCTTCTTCTCTCTCTTTAGTTTAAACCCTAGTTTTCATGTTCTTCCTTAATTCATGAGTTTAATTAGTTTCTTTCATTGAATTCTTTAATTATGTTTTCCTTTCTCTTTCTAGATGTAGTTTTTATTCTTTATTTCATGATTGAGTAGTTTTTATTTTTAGGATTTGGAAATCCATATTTTATATGCTATGATTCTTGATTGATATTTATTGATGGTTTGATTAGTTACTTATATCTCTAATTGATTAGTGTTTTTATTGTTAATCTTGCAATCTCATCAATTGTCTGATTAAATATTGCTAATAATTGTTTGTATTGACCAAGATCTTACTTTTAGAGGCTTACCTACAATTAGCAAATCTGATTATGTTAGCAATCGTACTGCATATGTTGATTTGAGAGCATTAAGACCCGACCGTAGGATTAACCTGTGCTCTAGATATCTGATTAATTGAACTATTGATGATATTTTGATAGATTATAGTTATAAACATGGTGAACCATTACCCTAGATCCTTTTAGTTTGATTTTTATAGTTTAGAACCTTAATTATAATATCTTTGATCTTGTTTAGTTTCTCCATACCTCATAAGCTAGATTATAACGACCATCTCTCTGTGGATTCGACCCTACTTACCCTACTATATTATTAGAATGTTTTGCAGGAATTATTTTTCACAGGTGTACGACAGCCTATCAAATTTTGGCGCCGTTGCCAGGGAGACGATATTGTTTTATTTAGTTTTTTTATTGTTGGTGATACTAAACTGTAAATATTTCTTCCCTTTTGTGAATAGTTTTTTTTTTCTCCTGTCTATAGTGTGTTGCCATGGAGTCATATGATTATAGTTCAGAGGGCGATGTTTTTTCTAATTATCAAGGGCAATATGATTATTCTGGGTATTATGATGCGCATGATTATGTTTATGATGCATCATATGATTGTCAAAATTTACTAATTCCGTGAATGAATTCCTATGAATATTCTCATTACCCTAATGAGTCTTATGTGCCTGATTATACCCAATGATATCAACCTGAAGTGAATAATTATTTTCAGCCCGAAACATCAGAGTATCAGGAACTTTTTAACATGATGAATGAGTATATTATTAAACAACATGATGATTTAAATGAATTGGCTCATGATTACCAAAACATGGCGAAATATATTGAATTACTTATTGTGCAGCAATCAACTAACCAACAGGTGATACTTTATGATACTGATATTGGTGTTGAGAATTATACTTCGGAGGAGAAAGGCGTTGATTTGACTTATGATAATTTGGTAGAAGGTAAGAGTGTACTTGGTGAAGTTGGTAGTTGTCTCTATGTCGACGAATCCATAGTTGAGAGTGAAGTATCTTACACTTCTTCGATAAACTTTTCATCTGCATATGAGTCTAAAGTTGAGAGTGAGATAATGCATGAGTCTTTATGGGTTTCATCTTATACTGTTTTTGAATCTCATGTTCCCTTCTCTAAAAAACTTGATCTTATTTCTTCTTCCTCTTTATTATATCCTCCATCGTTCCTTCTTTCTCCCATTTTGAATGACTCTCATGATAATGTAAATAATGTACAGTTAGTTTCTTTTCGTTCTTTTGAGTCATGTAAAAAGACTTACGATTTTTCTTTTTCTTCTTCTTGTAAATATAATTTTTCCTTTGATTTTTCTTTTTGTAGTTTTAGTAATTTCTTAGGACTAACTTTTTTCATTTTTCCTTTTCACTGTTATATAATATGCTCTGAGATGTTTCACTGTTATATAATATGCTCTGAGATGTTTGCAGGAACGTATGATAAGCTTCTTAGAGCATTGAACTATTACGAGTAGTCTACTAATCTTAAACGGTCATGCAAGACCTTAAATTTGCGCTTCTCGGGAGGCAACCCGAGTTTTGACTTTTTTCCTTTCTTACTTTATATTTTGATTTTTATCTCTTTTTCATTCTTTTTGTGTGATTTTTGGTGTGTTTTTGTTGGTTCTTGTGATTGTATAGTGGAAATTGGGATTGAAAAGGTTATAAAAAAAATAAGACAAGAAGAAACAGTAACACTGTAGCAGCACAGTAAACACCACAGCCCCACCGTGGGATTCATCACCACATCACGGGTGGCCCGTGGTCTACTGAACAAACATCAAGCAGTTTCAGCCACCGGAATTCTCGCCGGCATACTGCTCCACACCCAGCCCCCTACCACCAGTGCACTGCATCACTCTACTTCACTCCATCACTGACCACCACAGAAAACCGGAGCACCAACACCGTCAACTCGCCACTGACTACCGTGTCCAGCATCGGCGCACCATCATCACCCGTCGCCGGCGTCAGTCCACGCGCACCTCCCTCCTTTCTCCGCCTCTTCTCCTCCTCTTCGCGTCTGCTACTCCCTTCCTCTATCCCCGTTTCGTGTCTGCTGCCAACCAACATCAACCACCGCACCACCATCATCACAACCTCCGTCTTCTTCACACCAGCCGCACTTCTCAGTTCTACCCCGTGATCTTTTCGTTTCTTTTCCTTTCTCTTTTTATTCCTTTCTTTTTCTTTCTCTTTTCCTATTATTTTTGTATTAATCTGATTTTCTTTTCTCTTTTCCATTTCTTTTTCTTTTTGTGTTTAATCTTCTTTTATTATTACTTTTTCTCCATGTACTTTTAATCTTTTTTTTTTTATCAATTGTTGTTATAGGATTGATAAGTCTCTATTTTATATATGATTTTCACCCATTATATTACTTTTAAGTATAAGTTTCGAGACTTATAATAGGTTATCTTTTGATATTTTAACGTTTTAAGAGTTAATTACTTAAGTTATAAAGTTTTTTACTCTATTATTTTAAAACTCGTCGCTCTGTCATTTTGTAGGTAACATTTGCAAAAAGAAAAGAAGAAATAAAATAATGAAAGTTTAGGGGAGTGTTTCATTAATTCATTGAAGCCCACAAAATAAATCAGCAATCAGTAGAGGATTTTTGGGTTTTCCTTTGTGTACTCACAACTCACCCAACATTTGCAATAAGTGGGCAAGTCCAATACTGCCAAGTTCACGCAGCAATTGAAGAAAAAAAAAACAAAAACCTAAGACTTAAGGAGGCAGCACGAGAAGTATAAGAGGAGTAATACAGAGGACGCACAAGAAAAAAGGAAAAAATACACCAGAGAGGACGCAAGACTCACAACGCCAGACGAAGAAGACGGCGGTCGCCGAATTCATCTATATGGAATTTTCTTTCTCTACTCTTGATTTATGCTATTAGATACTAGTTTTATTGTGTCAATTATGAGATTTTCGTTTTTAATTAGTTGTTTAATTTCAGATTCAATGACTAGCTAAATTCCTTTGTTCTAGGATTAGATGTAGTCTTTTATTTTCTATCAATGATCTGAACTAAGTTGTTTGGATTGATTTATTATAATTGCAATTTAATAATTTTGGTTTGTTTTCATATAATTGATTTGGCCAGTTGATTATATGTTTAAGATATTGGATTATTAGCGGAAGTAAAAGTTCAATATTAGTTCGTGGGATTATTAAACGTTAAGTAGTATAATTTTAGGAATAGTTATACACTTGGGGTGGTCTTTTATATGAATTTCTTATTCGTAATAGGTTTATATTAATTGTTATGACCACGGAAGTAGGCGTAAGATTAGTATAAATACACGTTTTCTACCTTGGAAGAGGAGATAATATATCATAGGAAATTCGATCGTTGCAATACAATATCTTTTAATCCGACAACTAGTTTATTTCATTGTAGAAGGTAATTGGCGAAATCTAACTCCTAGAACTATCCCTCTCATATTTGGTTATACTTATTATCCGACCCTTTTAGAGTTAGAATTAGTTTTGTTCTTATTTTTAGTAGTTTAGTTTATCACCACCATTCACTAATTTTTGGATCGTCTAAATAATATTAGTGTCTCTTAATTTGGTAGTTGATTATACCTCCTTGTAGGAAACGATATCTTGCTTACCCTATATTTACTTTAATTGACCCGTACACTTGCGGTATTTTAAGGCACTTTTAGGACTTGCCAAGGATTCTCTCAAGTAGGCACCAAGTTGGTTCAAGTTCACCTTCATGAAGCATTATGACATGATTTTTGAGCATATTTGACTCTTCTCCCCAATTAATTAGGTAGTAAGCATCGTTTCTCACTTATACCTGTTGTTAATGTTCATTTCGAATTTTTGCTTGGATTTTTGTTTTGATGCCATCTTGTTGAGAATCTTTTGCACATTGATTGAATTATTAGTTCATTGGATTGTTGGGGGGTTTTTGTGCGGTGTGTTAGTGGTGTGTTGTGGCTCTTGGTGGGCAACTTTGGTGATTTGGTGAGTGGCTTTCATTCATTCTCTAAACTGGTTTCTTGCAGTGAGGACACTGCAGATTCTAGCTTGGGGGAGGGATATTCTATCATTTATTTGCTTCCTAGTGTAGATTTTATTGCTTTCATAGGATGTTGCTTGGTTTGTACTACTTATTAGGAGTGGGAGTTTACGTGTAACCAAAAAAATTGTACCGCTTTCTTAATTGCATTAGCATATTTCATTTCATATTAGATTTCATCTCATTATAGTTGTATCTATGGGACTACTGCTAACACATTTTGAGAACCTTGTTGATATCTTACTACAATTCATAAGCGTCACTCATTTTGTTCATGATACTTTATAGCACGATTGTTTCGCAATTGATTGTGTGTGGTAAGATTGATTGATATCTCTCTGGCTTGATTTAACGTTACTACGCAGACACCTAACCAAGTGAGCTTTTGTGCCTATAAACTGACGTATCTGTGTCAGTTCTGTTCTTTCATGTGTGATTAGTTCCCCAGCTGTTACATTGATCTTGACTTTGATTTGGTACTCCTTGATATTCGATAATGCATATATTTTGATATGATTGAGGCGTTTCATTTCATAATCTAAGCTTCATAGTTATTCTTGCTTTCATATTATCTTTTCTCTAGCCCCGCTGAGCCTTTTCTGACTATGTTTGATTGTTACCTACATTACAAGCTCTTGGCCTTATTTGATTCTTGTCCCAAGCCTAGCTTAGGGGAGCGAGTATTAGTTTTGGTTCGGTTTGTATTGGATTGAAATGCTCAAGTTGTGGTTTAGATGGATGGAAAATTATGTTTAGTGAGCTTGGAAATTGAATTGAAAGTGTGAAAAAGAAAAACAAAAAAAAAGTGAAAAATGAAATGAAAAATGAAAAATGAAATGAAAAAGAAGTGAAAAAGAGTTTTGAATAAAGTGAAATAAAAAGGGTTATGATTGAATTTCTTGAGTAGAAAAAGTGTTGGTTATATTATTTGGAGATTATTGGTTGTTGTATGGAGTTATTGTTACATTTCTTGGTCATGTTTTCAGTTATATGATGCTCCCTCTTCTTGGTTTTTCCACCATAATTCCCAAATTATTTTCCATACCTTTAACATCAGCCCCATTACAACCCTTAAAAGCCCTCTTGATCATTGTGCATTGTATTGTTGAGTATTAAGGGAGTCAAAAATCAAAGTTAAAGAGTATTTGCTTCGTCTGAGTCGACTTGATTAGGTTCAGTGTCATCATTTATGCCTTAAACATATGAGAGATTTGAGTGCACATAACTATGGTGAGGTTTGTCAGGTTTTGTTAAATCCAGCTTGGGAGAGATAGTTTGTGGTACGATTGGAGAGTCGATTGTGATACATGACATGCTATGCGGCTTTGTCGAGGTTGTTTCGATGCTTGGTTTGTGTAGTGATTATATTTCTTGTGTTTTCAGTTGAGTGTTTAGCCCTGTTCTAGTCCTATATTGTAGGTTGTCTTACTTTTTCCGTGTCTATGTCTTATTGCTTGAGGGCAAGCAATGGTTTAGCTTGGGGAAGTTTGATAAATCATATTTACATATAGTTTTTAGGTGCATTTAGGTTGCATTTTAGAGCATTTAGATTCATATTAAGGTTCATTATTGCATCATATTCTTAAGTTATGTTATTCTACTCCTATTCGGTATGTTTTCTTGTTTTTGATGAATTTCTGGTATTGAGAACGTATTTGGAGTATGATTAGCTAAACTTGAGGATTAGGAGCACTTGGAAAAAAGCTATAATGCATAAGGATCGTATGGATATGTCATAGTACGAGTTTGAGCGAAAACGAAGCGGAAAATCATTAGAAGAAATGTGAAAAAGGAGTCATGTCTACTCTTCTAATCATAACTTTTTATGTGCTTCTTTGAATCGAGTAATTCCAGCATATTTGGAAACTAGACTTGAAGATCTTTCCAACGATAGGTGGCATGCCCCAAGGAGACTTCTATTCAAGGAGTTATGCCTTTCGGAAGATTACACTGTTTCTGCTGGAATCTGCCACGCGTACGCGCGGATCACTATTCCTCCCATTTAATGATATTTCAACTTTCCTTATTTTTATAACTTACTTTCCTAGTCATATTAGGTTACCTAGTATTAATTATATTAGGTTTTCACTCTTTCTCTCAACTCCTCCCTTTCACGTTATTTTTTGTTTTCTTAGGTTAGTTTAGTTTTCTTCTTCTCTCTCTTTAGTTTAAACCCTAGTTTTCATGTTCTTCCTTCATTCATGAGTTTAATTAGTTTCTTTCATTGAATTCTTTAATTATGTTTTCCTTTCTCTTTCTAGATGTAGTTTTTATTCTTTATTTCATGATTGAGTAGTTTTTATTTCTAGGGTTTGGGAATCCATGTTTTATATGCTATGATTCTTGATTGATATTTATTCATGGTTTGATTAGTTACTTATATCTCAAATTGATTAGTGTTTTTATTATTAATCTTGCAATCTGATTAATTGTCTGATTAAATATTGCTAATAATTGTTTGTATTGACCATGATCTTACTTTTAGAGGCTTACCTACAATTAGCAAATCTGATTATGTTAGCGATCATACTGCATATGTTGATTTGAGAGCGTTAAGACCCGACCGTAGGATTAACATGTGCTCTAGATATCTGATTAATTTAACTATTGATGATATTTTGATAGATTATAGTTATAAACATGGTGAACCATTACCCTAGGATTAAAAATATCATTCATAATATTTTGAAATTCAGATGGAGCATTTTTTAAGCCAAAAGGCATTACATTCCATTCGTACTGCCCAAAAGGAATATTAAAGGTAGTTTTATATCTACCATTTTCTTCTATTTGAATTTGCCAAAATCCACTTTTCATATCAAATTTTGAGAAGATTTTTGCATTATAAAGACGACTTAATAAATCCTTTTTATAAGGGATTGGGTATCTAATCCATTGCAAGACTTTATTAAGAGGCTTATAATTAATTTCTAATCTAGGAACTCCTCTTTCTTTTTCAGCTTGATTCATAACATAAAAAGCAGCACAACTCCAAGGAGATTTAGATGGTCTAATTAATTTTTTATCTAATAAGGTTTGAATTTCTTTTTACAAAATTTTTTATCTAACAAGGAGTGACCAACGTCTGACCAACACTTAGTGCAACTTCTTAAATACTAAACCCACAAAATTATATACTATATGATGTAGGTAACTTTTAGTGAAAAGTACTAACACTAGATAGTTAAACAAAATTTAGTACATATAAAGATAATAGATTTCCTTTTAAATAAACAAAACATAAACTAACCTAATAAAATATATTAGCATATATCATGAGTAACAAAGTTTCATGAGTTATACGTAGCATATGAAGATGTAAGTACATTAAATTAGCAAAAAAACGAAAAGTACTAGACGACGAAATAAGAACCCATTAAATATTTTCAGCACAATTAGTAGTACTAGTATGAGTATTTAGACTGTTTTAGACTTAATATCGGCATATCCTACGCCCGACGTTTTTGGGCTCGGATACCAGGATTGGCCCCATGACTGAATGGGTTTAGGACCGTCTCGAGTTTGTTTCAGATTAATTATATAGCGAAAGGGGGACCGTCTGGTAGGTAATTAATCTCGTTAAAAGATTTATTAAAATTTGTATCTAAATTTGAAAAGAGGGTTTATTATTATTGGATTAATAAATAGATGAAATTAGTTTTGAAAATATGAACAGATATTGAAAACAATAATACTGAGACGCATATATGAATATCACATTTTATTATATTAATCAGTATGAAGTAGTGAGCTGGTTTGATCATGTCGTTTACCATTTCTATGTTGGAGCAGATGATGTCTTCATATATCCATTCTGATCTTTGAATGGAATATATTATTGAAAATATATATTGTTAGAATTTTTGTGAATTCTTTGAAAAATCTGACCCAAGCTTCGGTATTTCATAGAATTTTCTCACTAAAGCATATTTCCATGTTTGAAAATATGGATCAATCTTCTGAAGGTCTCTTGTGGAGATAAAAAAGCCTCCGATTTTATTATATGCAAATAGTAGTATTGATCGTCCCCATGTTCGCCAAATGTTATAGGGAGATATTGTTTCAAATGATAGGAAGTCGATGTACCATTTGTCGATTTTTTCTTATTTCACCTTATTGATAACGATTTCTTGCATATCCGTTGGATGCTTATAAATCTAGATGATTATTTCTAGAATAAAAAGCTTGGAAATTGTTTTATGTATTGTAGGTAAAGTATAGGTTCTGGCTGTTTGAGTGAGGTTTATTGATAATTCTTGTAAGGTAGGAGAAAGTTTTTCGAGTAAGTTTTGGATTCCTTGTCTATGAATTTTTATTTTTGCGTGGGATACAAGTTTTTGGTTTTTTCTTTGGAACTAGAAGATGGTAGAGCTTTCTGCATCTAGAATAATTAAATAAGTAAGTAATATTGGAAAATAATTAAAATGTAGTTTTTAGGAAAATAAATCTTTTGAAATTATACAAATATCATTACAACATCCTTTTTGACAATATGGAGCTGACTCTTTTGAACAACATGAAGTTGAATCATTATCAAATTCTATTTGAAGTAGATTATTTTTACTATGGTAAGTAAGGTTATGGTATGAGGAATTTTCTAGTAAACATAAGGCTAAATTTTTTTTGTTGAATGTCTGAATTATGACCACACAATTCATTGACCTTTTGTTTTAAGTCACATTCGTTAGCCTTATGACCTACCCGACCACACTTATAGCAATAAATTGGTTTTTTAGGATCTATGGTTTTCTTTGGTGGTCTTGTGGGTTTTTTAAAAGTTTTTATAGTATGGGTCATTGTTTAAAGATTGCCTATTTGGTTGAAAGGTTTCTCTAAATCTTTTTCTATTAATAGCTGAAGGAGGTTGAATTTTAGGTAGACCAAAGGCATCACAAAAACTACATAATTCTCTACGTCTCTCGCTTTTTTTCTGATGAATATTTACTTTGGATTGCTAATTCTTGACATAAAGAAATTGCTTCTTTTTTAACAAACGAAAATATTTGTCCATAAGTCATACTATCATATGGAATTTCATCTTGACTTTCACTTTCTCTTAGTTTTAGGAATATTCTTTGAGATGTAAGTACATCAAATTAGCTAAGTACATCAAATTAGCTAAAATAAACATGACAAGTAGTTTAATTCAATGTTGGACTTTAAAAGATGGAAGCATAGTCAAATCTATTCATCCTCCTTTAACTGAAATTCAAGTTGATAATAATGAAGGATCTTTTGTCATGGCCCCTTTTAAGAAAGGAAGAGATGATGATAGTTCATCTGTTTCAAACTTAGGTGACATTAAAAAATTATATCACCAATATAATTATTCAAATCAACTTCTTACTACTATTTCAAAACAAATAGATATGTTATCTACACAGCTAGAATCAAAAAAAGCTCCTGAAATTGAAAACATAACATCAAAACTAGGATCATTAACTATAAGTAAAAAGGTAACAAAATTCCCCTTTGACATAGTTACTCCGCCACATATTAATACTTCGAGTATTGCGATATATCGTCAAAAATCTCTAAATCTACCTGAAAAACAACTCATTTAATTAATTAGCAAGATTGAAGAGAAATTATCTAGCTTAGTTTCTTCTAAATAAACTAATAATATTAATGTCTTAGATTCAAATAAAATAATCAATTTTGATGATGAAGAAAATAAAATTAGTAAAATAAACAATAGTTCTTGGAAAAATGTATCTACTAGAATTTATTATACTAGACCCACTCCACCAGATATTCAATATGAAGAACGAAATAAATTCAGAGACTCACAATATGATGGATCTGCGGTATATGAATGGAATGTCGATGTAAAATCGGAATTTGATATATTAAATGTCCTATCTGAAATGACTATGGCTATTACTACTTATAGATCAAAGAATTGTCAAGAACATACTATTATAGATTTTCTTACGACTGGTTTTATTGGTCAATTAAGAAATTGGTGAGACAATAGTATTAATATAGAAACAAAAGTTCAAATACTTAATTATGTTAAAATAGAAAATGAACAACAGGCTCTAGACGAGAGTTCAATTGTTATTAATATGATTGCTATGGATTTTATTGGAAATCCTAAAGAAGAAATATCAACAAATCAAGTAGTTCTTATTAATCTTAGATGTCCTACACTTGATGATTATCGTTGGTATAAAGATTTATTCCTTAGTAATATTTTTAGACGAGGTGATTACAATCAATCTTTTTAGAAGAAAAATTTATATCCGGTCTCTCATCTTTAATTTCTCAAAGAATATTCCAAAAACAAAGAGAAAGTGCAGGTCAAGATGAAATTCCATATGATAGTATGACTTATGGATAAATATTTTCCTTTGTTAAAAAAGAAGCAATTTCCTTATGTCAAGTATTAGCAATCCAAAGTAAATATTCATTAGAAAAATGCGAAAGACGTAGAAAATTAGGTAGTTTTTGTGTTGTCTTTGGTCTACCTAAAATTCAACCTCCTTCAACTATTAAAAGAAAAAGATTTAGAGAAACCTTTAGACCAAATAAGCAACCTTCAAACAATGACCCATACTATAAATAGACTTTTAAAAAATCCACAAGGCCACTAAAGAAAATTATAGATCCCAATAAACCAATTTATTGTTATAAGTGCGGTTGGGTTGGTCATAAGGCTAACAAATGTGACTTAAAACAAAAGGTCAATGAATTATGTGCTCATGATTCGGACATTCAACAAAAAAATTTAGCCTTATGTTTACTAGAAAATTCCTCAGACCATAACATTACTGACCATAGTGAAAATAATCTACTTCAAATAGAATCTGATAATGAATCAACTTCATGTTGTTCAAAAGAGTCAGTCCCATTTTGTCAAAAAGAATGTTGTAATAATATTTATATAATTTCAAAAGATTTATTTTCCTAAAAACAACTTTTTAATTATTTTCCAATATTACTTATTTAATTATTCCAGATGCAGAATGCTCAACTATCTTCTAGTTCCAAAGAAATTAAAAATATATTTTGTTTCCCATAATATTAGTATGAACACCAGTACGATTAACTAAAAAAGGATAAATTTGGGTAATAAAAGGAGTACCAAGTATTATTTCATTATTTATATCTTTTACTAAAATGAATGTATTCTTAAAACAATAACCTTGATTACAAATGTATACATTTGAAAGTTTATATTTTATTTTTAATGGTTCACCATTAGCACTATGTAATTTTTCTTTTGTTTTTTCATAAAAGACGCTAGGAATTAGTCCTTCCCTTATACAATTTTGATCAGCTCCATTATCTTGTAATGCTATAGTATTTAATTGAAAGTCATTACCTATTTTAAGTGAAATAAGAATGTACCATTTTTGAAAATTTATTCTATCTATAACATTTATTTGATCGTCCTTAGAGTCTTGAGATGAAATTAGAATAGGAGGTAAGTTTCAAGTAGAAGGTTGATCCTTTTGACTATTATTTGATTCTAATAAAGCTATTCTAGTTTGAAGTTCTAAGTCTTTAGTTTTGAATTCTAGTAATTATTCTTTAATCTCTTTTACTTGTGTTTTAAGGGTATTAACTTCAGTTTGTAAATCTTTAGTTGTAATTTGTTTGAAAATATTAGGAGTTGGATATCGGTCAAATACTTTTGATAAAGTAAATGGTTCAGTTCTACTGGGGTTTTCTTCTTTGCAAATAATATCATTTAGCTTTAAAAGGATTTCTTTTTTAAATATATGTGTCATTAATCTTGTCTATAAGTTCAAATAAAAATTCTTTCTCATTATTATTTTTTGTAATAACATTGATAGAAGGAATAGAGATAATGTTTACATATTTTTTAGGTATAGTTCAATTTTGAAAATTAATCGAAAAATATATCTCTTTACTATGTTCTATGTTTGAGTTACTACTATCATGTGAGAATAACTTTCTACAAAAAGTTGCCAGGATCAACTAGTAATAAAAATTTAGTGCATAAAGCAGTTAAGTAGATGCATATAAATGGGACCAATGAGACCTCCCTTAACGGGGCCACTTTTTCTCCTCTTAACGGCTGACCAACGAATTTATCAAAGACTAACCAACGTCTGACCAAACTTAGTGCAACTTCTTAATTACTAAACCCACAAAATTATATACTATATGATGTAGGTAACTTTTAGTGAAAAGTACTAACACTAGGTAGTTAAACAAAATTTAGTACACATAAAGATAATAGATTTCCTTTTAAATAAACAAAACATAAACTAACCTAATAAAATATAGTAGCATATATCATGAGTGACAAAGTTTCAAGAGTTATACGTAGCATATGAAGATGTAAGTACATCAAATTAGCTAAAAATCGAAAAGCACTAAAGGACAAAATAAGAACCCACGAAATATTTTCAGCACAATTAGTAGTACTAGTATGAGTATTTAGACTGTTTTGATACCAGGATTGACCCCAGGACTGGACAGATTTAGGACAATCTTGACTGTGTTTCACATTAATTATATAGCGAAAGGGGGACCGTCTGGTAGATAATTAATCTCGTCAAAATATTAATTAAAATTTGTATCTGAATTTGAAAAGATGGTTTATTATTATTGGATTAATAAATAGATGAAATTAGTTTTGAAAATATGAACAGATATTGAAAACAATAATATTGAAACGCATATATGAATAATAACTTACTTTGATTGAACTTGAAGGAACTTTTTCAAGGATTGAGTAATAACTATTTTTGAGCGTGAGGATTTTGTACAGGATTCTAAAATTTTGTCTATGAAAGACTTGCTACGAAAAAACCTGCTATACTACGGAGTTACATGCCCCTATTTGTAGTATATGTGCTTTGGAATTAGTTGAGATATTTATGATACGCATCGCCACTTGGAATAGATTAGTGTACTATTTTGAGTTTGCATCAGCACTTTAACTTTCTAATTTTCTTTGATTGAAAGCTTTTTCATGATGTGGAAGGATGTGTGCTTTGTTGATAAACCTCGGATGATGAAGTACGTGTATCCTTGGCCTTTTTTACCTTTTGTCTTTATTGTGATTGATATTTTTATTGCTTTGTGCATTTGTGTGATGCACCTAGTATTCATCGGATATTCAGGTGGTACACCAGGTATTTGATGTTGATGAGGCATCATTTGAATACCTGCATTGAAAACGTTAGTAAAATATGTCCCTTATTTTGGCCTAAGTGATAATCACTTACCTGGATCTTTTTATTTTTATTGCCTCAATTTTTGCCAGGTAGATCCTGCGTGCAATTTTGTAATAGTTTGAAAAAGAGAATATTGCCTTCTTGAGATAGGAATTTTCCAGTTCTGGGTTGAGATAAATATGGATCCAGTGGTTCAGAGTGATTGACACCAATAATAAAATATTCTTGTAGCCATGTAGGGAAAACAACTATTGAATTTCCACAATGAATAAAAGTAACTGGATCTTCATTAAATTGTATGCTTAATTCTTCTATTTTTCGAATGATGTAGAAAAAACCATATACTCTTGCTTGAGTGAGATGTATGACAGTTGGATCAATGGAGTGAGTATCACATTTTATTATATTAATCAGTATGAAGTTGTGAGTTGGTTTGATTTTGCCGTTCACCATTTCTATGTTGGCGCAGATGATGTCTTTATATATCCATTCTTATAATTGAATGGAATATATTATTGAAAATATATATTGCTGGAATTTTCTGAATTCTTTTAAAAAATCTGACCCGGGCTTCGGTATTTCGTAGAATTTTCTTACTAAACCATATTTCCATGTATGAAAATATGGATCAGTCTTCTGAAGATCTCTTGTGAAGATAAAAATGCCTCTAGTTTGATAATATGCAAATAGTAGCATCTATCGTCTCCATGTTCGCCAATAGTTAAGGGAGATATTGTTTCTGATGATAGGAAGACGATGTACCATTTGTCGAAATTTTCTTGTTTCACCTTGTTGATAATGATTTCTTGCATATCTGTTGGAAGCTGATAAATCTGGATGATTATTTCAAGTATAAAAAGTTTGGAAATTGTTTTATGTATTGTAGGTAAAGTATGTGTTTTGGCTTTTTGAGTGAGGTTTATTGATAATTCTTGTGAGGTAGGAGAAATTTTTTTTGTAAGTCTTGGATTCTTTGTCTATGAATTTTTCTTTTCTGTGTGGAATACAAGTTTTTGGTTTTTTCTTTGGAACTAGAAGATGGTAGAGCTTTCTGCATCTGGAATAATTAAATAAGTAAGTAATATTGCCTATTTGGTCTATAGGTTTCTCTAAATCTTTTTCTATTAATAGCTGAAGGAGGTTGAATTTTAGGTAGACGAAAGGCAACACAAAAACTACCTAATTCTCTACGTCTTTCTCTTTTTTCCGATGAATATTTACTTTGGATTGCTAACTCTTGACATAAAGAAATTCCTTCTTTTTTAACAAAGGAAAATATTTGTCCATATGTCATACTATCATATGGAATTTCATCTTGACCTGCACTTTCTCTTAGTTTTAGGAATATTCTTTGAGAAAATAAAGATGGGAGACCGGATATAAATTTTTTCTTCCAAAAATATTGATTGTAATCACCTCGTCTAAAAATATTACTAAGGAATACATCTTTATACCAACGATAATCATTAAGTGTAGGACATCTAAGATAAGTAAGAACTACTTGATTTGTTGACATTTCTTGTTTAGGATTTCCAATAAAATGCATAGCAATCATATTAATAAGAATTGAACTTCCATATAGAGCCTGTTGTTCATTTTCTATTTTAACATGATTAAGTATTTGAACTTTTGTCTCTAGATTAATACTATTGTCCCACCAATTTCTTAATTGATCTGTAAAACCAGTCGTAAGAAAATCTTTGATAGTATGTTCATGATAATTCTTTGATCTATAAGTAGTAATAGCCATTGTCATTTCATATAGGACATTTAATATTTCATATTCTGATTTTCCATCGACATTCCATTCATAGACTGCGGATCCATCATATTGTGAGTCTCAGAATTTATGTCGTTCTTCATATTGAATATCTGGTGGAGTGGGTCTAGCATAATAATTTATAGTAGATACATTTTTCCAAGAATTATTATTTATTTTATTAATTTCACTTTCTTCATCATCAGAATTGATTATTTTATTTGAATTGTATTTATCTAAGATATTAATATTATTAGTTGATTTAGAAGCACCTAGGCTAGATAATTTCTCTTCAACAGTACAATTCAGGAAATATGTTAAAAAATTCACATTAATTTATCGTGTATATTTTAGACTATTATCTTCACAACTAAATCCAAAATGTTTACTTCATCCCACTATAGACGAAACTATTTTTTTAAAAGTCGAAACTGAAAGTGTTGCTACTTTTACTCCTAAAAAATTAAAATGGAATGAAATCACTAATCCTAAATAATTTTTAATTCACTATAATCCTCCTCCCAGAAATATTGCACAAAAGAAAATTGATCAAATTATAGAAGAACTTGATGGTCAAGTAATAATAAAATTAGGCATTAATTTTGAAAGAGCTAGACCATCAACCTCTTATGAAAATGCTCGACCCTCATACGAAGAAAACTCATTTGATAACCCTCGAAAGTCTACTTCTAAAAAATTTCATTTTGAGAAATCTTCAAAGTTCTGCTATAAAAACCCCATACATGAACCAGTAGGAGAATCTTCTACTAATTCAAACTCACCTACTTCTTCAGCTATGAAACCACCTACTTTATCTTCTCTTAATGTTATAGAAAAAGAATTCCAAATAGATTTAGACTACATTCATAATGATTATTATTCAAGAGAAAATAATGATTAAAAAGACTGGTTCTTTGGATGCTTTGATCAAATTGCTAGAAATCATATTAGACTAGAATGGATTGCTGACATGAAAAAATTATGAATTAATATTTCTTTTTTCACATGGTTCTCCACATATACCATAAAAGATAATATATTTTATCCATTTAACAAAAATCAAATAAACGTGACAAGTAGTTTAATTCAAAGTTGGACTTTAAAAGATGGAAGTATAGTCAAATCTATTCATCCTAGTTTAACTGACATTCAAGTTAATAATAATGAAGGATCTTTTGTCATGCCATCTTTTAAAAAAGGAAGAGTTGATGATAGTTCCTCTATCTCAAACTTAGGTGACATTTAAAAATTATATCACCAAAATAATTATTCAAATCAACTTCTTACTACTATTTTAAAACAAATAGATATGTTATCTACACAGCTATAATCTAAAAAAGCTCATGAAATTGAAAACATAACATCAAAACTAGGAACATTATCTATAAGTAAAAAGGAAACAAAATTCCCCTTTGACATAGCTACTCCACATATTAATACTTCAAGTATTCCCATATATCGTCAAAAATCTCTTAATTTACCTGAAAAAGCAACTCCTTTAATTAGTAAGATTGAAGAGAAATTATCTATCCTAGGTACTTCTAAATCAACTAATAATATTAATGTCTTAGATAAATACAATTCAAATAAAATAATCAATTTTGATGATGAAGAATGTGAAATTAATAAAATAAATAATAGTTCTTGGAAAAATGTCTCTACTATAAATTATTATACTAAACCCACTCCACCAAATATTCAATATGAAGAACGACATAAATTCGGAGATTCACAATATGATGGATCCGCAATCTATGAATGGAATGTCGATGGAAAATCAGAATATGAAATATTAAATGTCCTATCTGAAATGACAATGGCTATTACTACTTATAGATCAAAGAATTGTCATTAACATACTATTATAGATTTTCTTACAACTGGTTTTGCTGGTCAATTATGAAATTGGTGGGACAATAGTATTAATATCAAGACAAAAGTTCAAATACTTAATCATGTTAAAATAAAAAATGAACAACATGATCTAGATGGAAGTTCAATTCTTAATAATGTGATTGCTATGCATTTTATTGGAAATCCTAAAGAAGAAATGTCAACAAATCAAGAAGTCCTTACTAATCTTAGATGTCCTACACTTGATGATTATCGTTGGTATAAAGATGTATTCCTTAATAATATTTTAAGACGTCACTACTACATAATTGATCTATAGTAACACTCTATGGTAACACTTTTTGAGATCCAACTTTCATTAACACATAGGTAACACTTTAGTAACACTTTATTGATATGTAACACTTATATGTAACGCTTTTTGATAAGTAACAATTTAACGGTAACTCGTTTTCATAGATAACACTTTGATGGTAACACTTTTTGATATGTAACACATTAAGATAACCCTTTTTTTATAGGTAACATTTTAACTCTTCAAGGTAACATTTTTTGATATGTAGCACTTCAAGGTAACACTTTTTGATTGGTAACATTTCAATTTTAGAGGGTAATACTTTTTTTGTAAGTAACACTTATAGTCTTTTAGGTAACATTTTAGGGTGTAGTATGGTTATTTAATATCTACACTATCACTTATAGCGGAACCTCTAATGCACATATATTTATACATAGTAAGGGCTCTTTGTCAGATGGGCAAAAATGTATAATAAAACATCTTTTTTTAAAGGAAATAAAACATCTTTGACATTAAGTAAGCTTACTTTTATTAGACTTAAGATTGTTTTATTTTTTTATTTTTTATGTTCGAGTATAATATGAATCTTGAGCTTTTTTTTTATTAGATATCAATTCGTCAAAAATTCAAAGTATAGCATGAATCTTGAGCTTTTTTTTATTGAATTTATTTTGTCAGAAGAAGTCAATTTTTAATACCAATATATATATTGGCATAACTTTATAAATTAACAATTGTGCAAAATCTTATTTTTTTACCATTAACAATTAGGTCAAAAACATAAATATAGTTATAATCTTTGAATCGTCATGTTTTTAGTACATCTATTAAATTAATTAATTTAAGTTATGATTAAATGAATTTTGGGTATTAAGGATGCAAAATAGTCGAGTAATATTAGGCCCAAATTGGAAACCAAAATATTTTATTTACCTCTCAAAATCAGCAACCCCCCTCTGCGTCCACACTCAAACCCTCATTCTCTCTTCTCTGCTTTCCCTCGTGTCTCCCTCTTCCCTCCTACTTGTGCTGCCACCTCGGACCCCCTTCCCCACCCCCTAATGTCTTTCCTCCTTTGGCGCTCCGGCATCTCTGGTCTGTGGTGTCTTGATTGTTGATTGTTGTTGTTGCCCCAGTTTCTCTCTCTTCTAATCGCGTCTACCTCCGTTTTTTGCCTGCTCTGCTGCTGCGGAGTAGTGGTGCAGCCGTAGCTGTGATACCGCCGTCTCCGATGCTGTGATACCGCCCTTGCCGGTGCTGTGATACTGTCGTCGCCATTGCTGCTTCGGGTGCTTGTTTTCTCTATGAAATCAGTTGTGTTTAGCTCTCCTAGAGGTACTACACCATTTTCTCTCCTTCCTTTGATCTTGTTCTTGTTTCTTCCAATTCTGGTGGAAGATTAGTAATTGGATTGTGGACTGTGGTTGCTTGTTGTATGATGTAGCTGATGATGTTTAATTTATGATCTAGCTAATTGGATGTTGCTATTGTTTCTTCTAGTTCTCCAAATTTGTACAAGAGTTATAACAATTAATTATAACGATTTCTGCAATTAAATTGAGATATCTTGAATTTAGTGAGTGATACTCCAGAATATGCTATAAGATGACCTAAAGAAGGTGGAATTTTGATGGGTAATGTAGGTAATATTGAGCTGAATTTTGGGTTTTAAGAGTTCCTTTTACTTTGTGATTCTATAATAATGGCATGCTATGTTTTGATTTTGATTTTTATTGATATGTGATTTTAATGATGAGACCCTATGTGATCAAATACTTTTGAGAGAACTTATCCTTAGCAGATATACTACTGTTTTGTAGTGTTTGCTTTGACACTGTTCTGAGCATCTGAACTTTGACACTGTGCATCTGAACTTTGACAAGGTATTCTAAAAATTATATCCTTAAACACAACTTTCTAGGACCTCTATTGAGTAGTAAACTTCTTTTCACATTGAACACACCTAACGGCGTAAAAAAATTATGCAAATAGAGCACCATATAGTCTACCCTTCTGTGATTTATTTTACTGACTAACGGTTATTACGAGTCTCAAAATTCAGGGCACCAAGTCTTCTATGTATTCTCAGTTGTCCCAAAGCTGCATTCCAGATGCTAGAACTGAATTGACAATTTGACATTGAAATATAGATGATCAGGTGTAGTTTTCATTGCTTAGTTGCTGTAGTTTTCTTATAGAGGAAAGGTGGTGCGAATGGATGGTGAAATGATGGCTGAAAAAGTGGTAAGAGCTATTGTCACTACAGCAGGTTTGAAGACTGTTTTAGGCGGTGTTTGGGGCAGCAAAGGGTGGTGTTTTGAGCTGCAACTTTTGCTGAAATGTGGGTGATTTGGAGGGTTGCAAAGGAGGGTTAAGGAGGGATATAATGGCAGCAAAGGACTGCAGTTTTGGGCTCTATGTTTGCTGCCACTGTTGTGTGTTTTACTTGCTGTGATTGATTTTATTTTTGGGCGTGACGTTGGGCCTATTTTGCTGCTTCAATGGCAGCTTCGTTGCTGCAATTTGAAGGGATTATACGGTGATATTGAGGCTGTTTTGAGGAGGTGAAATGGTGATGATAGAGTATATTGGAAACTTTTTTTAAAATGTCTTGTGTATAATGCTTGATGCAGACTAAACTTTTTTAGATTTCTCTGTGTTTTTACATCTCTTTCCCCTCCCCTCTCTAGCTCTCTCTGGTTGGCTTTCATGTGGCACTTAAAATAATTCCCAGCGTCATATGACTTTAAACTTTTTTAGATTTCTCTGTGTTTTTACATCTCTCCCTTCCCCTCTCTAGCTTTCTCTGGTTGGCTTTCATGTGGCTCTTAAAATAATTCCCAGCGTCATATGACTTTGATTGTTGTTCAAATGTTGCCACTTTTTTCTATATGTATGTTTGATATTTTTTATTGTTCCATTAATCCTTGTTTCTGAATTCCTAACATGTTTAATTTCTTTGCCTATTAATAGATTATATTGTTGTTGAGGATCTCACCTTAAATGTTTCTTATAGGATCAAGAGAACCAAGATGATGAATTGAAGTAGCATGTATATCAAGAGTTCAGGAGCAATAGGAAAATGTATACATTGGGCGAGATGACGGAAGATGGAGAAGAGATACATGACTATTAGATTTAGTTTCAGATTACCATATGTATTTGATGCTTAATGGATCATTTGATTTTATATTGAAAACAAATATCGTTTCTTTATGTTTGAAAATAGCACTAATATGTGTACATAACTATATTATCATAATAATATAATTGTCATTCATATATCAAATTTCTTCTTGTTTGATTATTACTTTTATTTTAATATTTATTCCTAATAAAGAAAAGTGTTACCTATAACTCACAAAGTGCTACATGAAATGGGAAAAAGTGTTACCTAATAATGCACAATGTGCTAAATTAAAGGGCAGAAAGTGATACATAATGTTGAATAAAGTGTTATTATAGGTTAATAGTAACACTATAAGATGTTACTAATTATTAAGAAAGTGTTACTTAAGAAATTATGAGTAACACTTCAAAAGTGTAACAATAGGTATTGAAAGTGTTACATAAGTAGATTTTAGGTAACACTTGTAAAAATGTTACCGTAAGCTTTCAAAAGTGTTACTTAATAGCATAGGTAACACGGGCAGATGTAACACCCACTTAAGTGTTACCTATTAGCTATTGTAACACTTTAGACACTTTAAGTAACACTTTTTGGGTGTTACTTATAGTCAATTATGTACTAGTGCGTGGTGATTGCAATCAATCTTTTTGGAAGCAAAAAGATTTATAACCGGTCTCCCATCTTTATTTTCTCAAAGAATATTCCTAAAACTAAGAGAAAGTGCATGTCAAGATGAAATTCCATATGATAGTATGACTTATGGACAAATATTTTCCTTTGTTAAAAAAGAAGCAATTTCTTTATGTCAATAATTAGCAATCCAAAGTAAATATTCATCAGAAAAAAGAGAGAGACGTAGAGAATTATGTAGTTTTTGTGCTGCCCTTGGTCTACCTAAAATTCAACCTCCTTCAACTATTAATAGAAAAAGATTTAGAGAAACCTTTAGCCCAAATAGGCAACCTTTAAACAATGACCCATACTATAAAAACTTTTGAAAAACCCACAAGACCACCAAAGAAAATCATAGATCCCAAAAAACCAATTTATTGCTATAAGTGTGGTCAGGTAGGTCATAAAGCTAATGGATGTGACTTAAAACAAAAGGTCAATGAATTATGTGGTCATGATCCAGACTTTCAACAAAAAATTTTAGCCATATATTTACTAGAAAATTCCTCAGACCATAACCTTACTGACCATAGTGAAAATAATCTTCTTCAAATAGAATCTGATAATGAATCAACTTCATGTTGTTCAAAAGAGTCAGCCCCATTTTGTCAAAAAGGATGTTGTAATAATATTTGTATAATTTCAAAAGATTTATTTTCCTAAAAACTACTTTTTAATTATTTTCCAATATTACTTACTTATTTAATTATTCCCGATGTAGAAAGCTCTACCATCTTCTAGTTCCAAAGAAAAAACCAAAAACTTGTATTCCACACAAAAAATAAAAATTCATAGACAAGGAATCCAAAACTTACTCGAAAAACTTTCTCCTACATCACAAGAATAATCAATAAACCTCACTCAAACAGCCAAAACCCATACTTTACCTACAATACATAAAATAATTTCCAAGCTTTTTATACTTGAAATAATCATCCAGATTTATCAGCTTCCAAAAGATATGCAACATACAAGGTGAAACAAGAAAATATCGACAAATGGTACATCAACTTCCTATCATCAGAAACAATATCTCCCTATAACATTTGGCGAACATGGGGACGTTCAATACTACTATTTGCATATTATCAAATCGGAGGCTTTTTTTTTATCTCCACAAGAGACCTTCAGAAGACTGATCCATATTTTCATACATGAAAATATGGTTTAGTAAGAAAATTCTACGAAATACCGAAGCCTGGGTCAGATTTTTTCAAAGAATTCACAAAATTCCAGCAATATATATTTTCAATAATATATTCCATTCAAAGAACAGAATGGATATATGAAGACATCATCTGCTCCAACATAGAACTGGTAAACGGCATGATCAAACCAGCTCACTAATTCATACTGATTAATATAATAAATTGTGATATTCACTCCAGTGATCCAGCTGTCATACATCCCACTCAAGTAAGAGCATATGGTTTTTTCGACAAAATCCGAAAAATTAAAGATTTAATCAGACGATCTAATGAAGATCCAGCTACTTTTATTCATTGTGGAAATACAACAGTTGTTTTCCCTACATGGCTATAAGAATATTTTATTAATGTGTCAATCACTCTGAACCACTAGATCCATATTTATCTCAACTCAGAGCCGGAAAATTCCTATCTGTAGAAGGTAAAACTCCCTTTTTCAAACTATTACAAAATTACCCACAGGATCTTCCTGGCAAAAATTAGGGCAATAAAAATAAAAAGATCCCGCTAAGTGATTATCACTTAGGCAAAAATAAGGGACATATTTTACTAACGTTTTCAATGCAAGTATTCAAATGATGACTCATCAACATGAAATACCAGGTGTACCACTTGAATATCCGATAAATCCTAGGTGCATCACATAAATGCACAAAACAACAAAAATATCAATCAAATTAAAAACAAATGGTAGAAAAGGCCAAAGATACATGTACTTAATCATACGAGGTTTATCAGCAAAGCACACATCCTTCCACATTAAGACTTAAAAAAAAAGGTCAATGAATTATGTGGTCATGATTCAGACCTTCAACAAAAAAATTTAGCCTTATGTTTACTGGAAAATTCCTATCTCAAGAAGGCAAAACTCTCTTTTTCAAACTATTACAAAATTGCCCGCAGGATCTTCCTGGCAAAATTAGGGCAATAAAAATAAAAAGATCCCGCTAAGTGATTATCACTTAGGCAAAAATAAGGGACATATTTTACTAATATTTTCAATGTAGGTATTCAAATAATGACTCATCAACATCAAATACCAGGTGTAGCACCTGAATTATTTCTGATGAATACTAGGTGCATCACACAAATGCTGAAAGCAACAAAAATATCAATCACAATAAAGCCAAAGGGTAAAAAAAGGCCAAGGATACATGTACTTCATCATCCGAGGTTTATCAGCAAAGCACACATCCTTCCACATCAAGACAAAGCTTTCATTCAAAGAAAATTACAAACTTCAAGTGCTGATGCAAACTCAAAATAATACACTTATCTATTCCAAGCGGCAATGCCTATCAGAAATGTCTCAAATAATTCCAAAGCACGTGTACTATATATAGTCGCATGTAACTCCGTAGTATACCAAGTTTTTTCATAGCAAGTCTTTCATAGAGAAAATTTTAGAATCATGTACAAAAGCCTCACGGTCAAAAATAGTTATTACTCAATCCTTGTAAAAGTTCATTCAAGTTCAATCAAAGTAAGTTATTATTCAATATCTGCTACACCTGGTATTTGATGTTGATGAGTCATTATTTGAATACCTACATTAAAAACGTTAGTAAAATATGTCCCTTATTTTTGCCTAAGTGATAATCACTTAGCGGGATCTTTTAATTTTTATTGCCTTAATTTTGCCAGGAAGATCCTGCGGGCAATTTTGTAATAGTTTGAAAAAGAGAGTTTTGCCTTCTTGAGATAGGAATTTTCCAGTAAACATAAGGCTAATTTTTTTTGTTGAAGGTCTGAATCATGACCACATAATTCATTGACCTTTTGTTTTAAGTCACATTCGTTAACCTTATGACCTACCCGACCACACTTATAGCAATAAATTGGTTTTTTGGGATCTATAATTTTCTTTGGTGGTCTTGTGGATTTTTTGTTAGGAAAGATACAAAGATATTACAAGGATCACGAATTTGACTACAAGGAACAACGAAGAACAATCTTCTAGGCGCGATACGCTTTCCCAAAAGTAATATTTCGACCCTTACTTTGAGCACGGGTTACACGGAATTCACTCTCGAGATACAAAGAAGAACAACAATGTTCTTGCTCACTAAGAACAATGTCAATTAAGAACAAATGTATATGGATTTGCAATGATGAATTTACTTTTGTGCTTGAGTGTTTGAGAGAGTTTTTCTAACCATTCAATCATATGAGAGAGGTCTCATATATATAGAGGATCATTACAATGCCTAAAACATACGTTAAAAGCATAATAACCGCTCAAGGAAACAAGCAACGTTCCACGAAAAACAAAGACTGACAACCAAGGAGCTATGGGTCCTCTGTGGAGCGCTCGCTCCATGCTGGAGCGCTCGCTCCTCCATGGAGCGCACGCTCCATGGACCTGCACTATGATTCGCAATGTTTCCTTGATTCTGCCCAATCTGTGCGAACGCTCTATATAGGCATCCTCTATATCCTATGTTGTTAAGTCACGACACCATGACCAAGTGACTTATACAAACACAATCATAAATCTCCAACAATCCTCCCCCATTTAGAGTATTTAAAAGATTATTGCACAACATCACCATAACAACACAATCTCATGCATAAATGAAAGTGTACAAAGACTTGAACTCCCACTTAGTATAATACACATTCCAAGTAATCGTATCCAAATGGTGTCGATAAACGATTCAACCATTAGCAACACATAATGATAACTTGAAGATACTATACACACAAGATTAACTGCTTGTTCTTAATACAAACTCGACACTTAAAGCCATGTGTCCATATCAATTCATAAGTGCATCAAAGCTATGCCCCACTAGCTCCTTGAAGCGGCCAAACCTCGCACTTACATAGGTAGATCTCTTAGAAGAAACATGCTCCAGTGATAAAGCATAATGTCAAGAGACCTATTAAGATTATACAACCTCTTAAACCATCACAGATTTAAAGAACTTTACCTTGGATGATTATATTAGTTCTTTCAATCATCAAATAAGAAAATTATTCTTATTGAAATCAAGACCCAACGTCTTATTGGGCGTTAAGTTAAGATTTCCCTACTCGTGATTTTCAATGGGCACCAATCCTAAACCGATTGCCATCCTCTTTACCGTATCTCTAGCTAATGCCTTAGTGAAGCAATCCGCTAGATTATACGTAGTCCTTACATAGTCAATGTAATAGCACTATCTTTGATCAATCCTTGGACATAGCTATGTCTCACACCGATGTGCCTTGATTTACCATTGTAGACTTGACTATAAGCCCTTGCCAATGCTGCATAACTATCACAATGTATAGCAATAGGTGAAATCGGTTTTGGCAACAAAAGTATCTCAAACATGAGATTCCTTAACCACTCGGCTTCTTTGCTTGCCGATGACAGAGGGATAAACTCCGATGTCATTGAAGAATCTGCAATGCAAGTTTGTTTCTTGGAAGCCCAAGATATAGCACCTCCCCCAAGGAGGAATTCCCATCCACTTGTGGAGGAATGATCTTCTCTATTAGAGATCCAACTTGCATCCGAATACCCTTCTAAATCCGAAGGATATCCACTATATGACAAACCATAGTCCATGGTTTTCCTCAAATACTTTAACACTCGACGAATAGCTTGCCAATGTTCCATACTGGGATTACTACTATACCTACTTAATTTCCCTACCGCAAACGCAATATCCGCCCTAGTACTCGTCATAACATACATCAAACAACCTATAACCCTCGCATACTCAAGTTGAGACACGGCATTGCCATCATTTGGCAACAATTTTTCACTTGGGTCCATAGGAGTTGAAACAAGAGAGCAATCACTAATATTAAACTTCTTGAGCACTTTCTCGATATAATGAGATTGTGACAAAATCAATTTTCCATTGTCTCTCTTAATTCTTATACCTAAGATGACATCCGCCTCCCCCAAATCTTTCATGGAGAATTGTGAAGATAGAAACGATTTTGTCCACTCAACTTGTGACAAATCCGTTCCAAATATCAACATGTCATCTACATAAAGACAAATCATGACACCATTACCGTTGTCATTAAATTTGCTATAAACACACTTGTCTGAATTATTCAATTTGAAACCATTAGACAACACAACCTCATCAAAGTTGAATTAAGAGTTGAGTTTGTCTTTTGAGAAGTTTGATTTCTTTTTTGAGTAATTCAATTTCGGACTCTTGAATTTCGGGATTTTTTGTTTCTTTTTACTTTTGTGGAGTAGGAGACTTAGGAATATCTTTGATTGCTTTGATAAGTTGATTATCTGTAACCATTTGATCTTGGACTGTCTTTAATGAGCAAAATTTGTCAATGGCAAACTTTTCCCACCATTTGATCTTGAATCACGTACCAAGGACATGGGGAGTGGTGCTAGGTACCAATGAATAATGTTATAGGACCAGCACATTATCCATGGGACATTGAACTCTCTATGAAATAAGAGTTCTGTAGAATATGGAGTGTTGGTTTGTACATGTGTGGAGAAGAATTCATAGGATTTTTTGACTTCCATTGGCCATATTTGTTGAGAGCTTCCAAAGTAGAGCCACCATTCATACACCATATGGGGAAATTATTTGGACATTGAGGACAAATGCTAAAGAACCATGAGAGATTGAATGCTTTGAATAAGAATGCTCGAAACCATGTCATCTGATAATCAATGTAATTATATTCTTGTGGTTGAAAAGGGATCGAGGATTCTTTCAGAACATAAGCACATACCCATTTTATTTGTGGGATGATCTTCTTAATTTTGCACTTTGAATAAGCTGTGAAATTACCCTTTTCAGTATACTCAATTTCAACAGACTTGGTGTCAACAATTATGAATTCATAAAACCTCTAAGTTTTATAAGATATTTCAGGTCAGTATTGACAATACATTGGGAAAAGAGAATTATTGAATTTGATAAGTTCGGGAATTTGAGGACTTTCTCTAAAACGGGTAAGGAGTAGATGTTCTTTATGAGGTTTGGGGATGTATTTGTGGGTCTCAGAATTTAAAGATTGGGACTTTTGAGTTGTTGGTTTTGAGTTTGAATTTTGAGAGGGATATTTAAGCGCTTGAGAATAAGATAAAGGTGGAAAATCGGAAAATGCATCAAGCTTATCTGATGAAGATGTTTTCTCATTTGATGGGCAGAGCTTATGAAATCTCATCACATAATCTTCTGGTTTTTGAATACCTTTGCCTTTATTAGAATCTTGATTCAATTTGTTTCCTGTAATAATTGAACTTAATTATTACTATTATTGCCTTTTTCTTGTAAAAAATTTCTAGTTAAAAAAACAGGAAGAGAATTATTTTCCCCTTTTACGAATTCTATTTGAAAATCAAAAAATGATAATATAGCTTGCCATCTGGCGGAAATTTATTTTGAAACAATATTTTGAACATCCTTTTGTAATATTTCTTTTGCTGATTTGCAATCTATTCTTAGTAAAATTGTTTTATTATAGAGATCATCTTGAAATTTTAAAATACAAAGAACAATAGATAAAATTTCTTTTTTCATAGTTGAATGATTTTTTTGAGAACCTAACCACAGACCCGAATGAAATCTAACTATTTGTTCATTTTTATTTTCAGGTAATTTTTGTTTAAAACTACCTCCATAGCCCATGTCAGATGCATCGGTTTCTACTATCATGAATGCATTGGTATTTGGGAGACCTAATCATGGAAGAAACTTGACCTTTTGTTTTAACTTTTGTATTATATGTGTATGTTTAGGTGACCATGCTGGAGGATTTTTCCGTAATCTTTGGTAAAGACATGCATGAACAATATTGTCTTAAATTAGGGAAAAAGTCTGAAATATAATTAAGGCATCTTAAAAATCTTTGTAATTGGTTTTTATCTTTAATTTCATCTGAAAATTTGTCAGCAAATTTTATGGCTCTATTAATAGGTTTTATAGTACCATGGAAAATATCATGTCCTAAAAACCGTATTTTAGTTTGAAATAGTTTCATCTTAGAAAATGAGACAACTAAACCATTCTTTTTAATAACATGTAAGAAAGTATTAAGGTGTTTGAAATGTTATAAGGTATCTGAAAATATTAGGACATCATCAATATAAACTATAATATTTTGAGTATAAGGAATAAAAATACCATTCATAATATTTTGAAATTCCAATGGAGTATTTTTTAAGCCAAAAGGCATTACATTCCATTCAGACTGCCCAAAAGGAACATTAAAGGCAGTTTTATATCTATCATTTTCTTCTATTTGAATTTGCCAAAATCCACTTTTCATATCAAATTTTGAGAAGATTTTTGCATTATAAATACGACTTAATAAATCCTTTTTATTAGGGATTGGGTATCTAATCCATTGTAAGACTTTATTTAGAGGCTTATAATTAATTACTAATCTGGGAACTCCTCTTTCTTTTTCTGCTTGATTCACAACATAACAAGCAGCACAACTCCAAGGAGATTTAGATGGTCAAATTAATTTTTTTATCTAATAAGATTTGAATTTCTTTTTTACAAAATTCTAACATTTCTTGATTCATTTGAATAGGTCTTGCCTTAGTAGGAATAACTTTTTCTGAAAATACATTTTCATAAGGAAGTGAAACCATATGTTTTTTTCCTTTCCCAAAAAGGGGAATATCTGCACAAACTTCTTCTTTAAATTTTTGTTCTAAATCACATATTTTCTTTTAAATATAAGGTTTTTTAATTGTTCTTCTATTTTTTATTATGAAATTTCTAGTTGTAAAAGAGACATTTGAGATTCCTTATTAGTTATTGTATTTACTTGTTGAAATATAGATGATTTTGGTAATATGGCCAAATATTTTTTATATACTGGGGCAAGAAATTGAAAAGATATTTTCTTTCCCATAATATTAATATGAACACCAGTACGATCAACTGAAAAAGGATAAATTTGGGTAATAAAAGGAGCACCAAGTATTATTTCATTATATATATCTTTTACTAAAATGAATGTATTCTTAAAACAATAACCGTGATTACAAATGTATGCATTTGAAAGTTTATATTTTATTTTTAATGGTTCACCATTAGCACTATGTAATTTTTCTTTTGTTTTTTCATAAAAGACGCTAGGAATTAGTCCTTCCCTTATACAATTTTGATCAGCTCCATTATCTTGTAATGCTATAGTATTTAAGTGAAAGTCATTACCTATTTTAAGTGAAATGAGAATGTACCATTTTTGAAAATTTATTCTATCTATAACATTTATTTGATCGTCATTAGAGTCTTGAGATGAAATTAGAATATGAGGTAAGTTTCAAGTAGAAGGTTGATCCTTTTGACTATTATTTGATTCTAATAAAGCTATTCTAGTTTGAAGTTCTAAGTCTTTAGTTTTGAATTCTAGTAATTGTTCTTTAATCTCTTTTACTTGTGTTTTAAGGGTATTAACTTCAGTTTGTAAATCTTTAGTTGTAATTTGTTTGAAAATATTAGGAGTTGGATATCGGTTAAATACTTTTGATAAAGTAAATGGTTCAGTTCTACTGGGGTTTTCTTCTTTGCAAATATATCTTTTAGCTTTAAAAGGTATTCTTTTTTAAATATCTGTGTCATTAATCTTGTCTATAAGTTCAAATAAAAATTCTTTCTCATTATTAGTTTTTGTAATAACATTGATAGAAGGAATAGAGATAATGTTTACATATTTTTTAGGTATAGTTCAATTTTGAAAATTAATCGAAAAATATATCTCTTTACTATGTTCTATGTTTGAGTTACTACTATCATGTGAGAATAACTTTCTACAAAAAGTTGCCAGGATCAACTAGTAATAAAAATTTAGTGCATAAAGCAGTTAAGTAGATGCATATAAATGGTACCAATGAGACCTCCCTTAACGGGGCCACTTTTTCTCCTCTTAACGGCTGACCAACGAATTTATCAAAGACTGACCAACGTCTGACCAAACTTAGTGCAACTTCTTAATTACTAAACCCACAAAATTATATACTATATGATGTAGGTAACTTTTAGTGAAAAGTACTAACACTAGGTAGTTAAACAAAATTTAGTACACATAAAGATAATAGATTTCCTTTTAAATAAACAAAACATAAACTAACCTAATAAAATATAGTAGCATATATCATGAGTGACAAAGTTTCAAGAGTTATACGTAGCATATGAAGATGTAAGTACATCAAATTAGCTAAAAATCGAAAAGCACTAAAGGACAAAATAAGAACCCACGAAATATTTTCAACACAATTAGTAGTACTAGTATGAGTATTTAGACTGTTTTGATACCGTGGATTGACCCCGTGGATCGGACAGATTTAGGACCATCTTGACTGTGTTTCACATTAATTATATAGCGAAAGGGGGACCGTCTGGTAGGTAATTAATCTCGTCAAAATATTAATTAAAATTTGTATCTGAATTTGAAAAGATGGTTTATTATTATTGGATTAATAAATAGATGAAATTAGTTTTGAAAATATGAACATATATTGAAAACAATAATATTGAAACGCATATATGAATAATAACTTACTTTGATTGAACTTGAAGGAACTTTTTCAAGGATTGAGTAATAACTATTTTTGAGCGTGAGGATTTTGTACAGGATTCTAAAATTTTGTCTATGAAAGACTTGCTACGAAAAAACCTGCTATACTACGGAGTTACATGCCCCTATTTGTAGTATATGTGCTTTGGAATTAGTTGAGATATTTCTGATATGCATCGCCTCTTGGAATAGATTAGTGTACTATTTTGAGTTTGCATCAGCACTTTAACTTTGTAATTTTCTTTGATTGAAAGCTTTTTCATGATGTGGAAGGATGTGTGCTTTGTTGATAAACCTCGGATGATGAAGTACGTGTATCCTTGACCTTTTTTACCTTTTGTCTTTATTGTGATTGATATTTTTATTGCTTTGTGCATTTGTGTGATGCACCTAGTATTCATCGGATATTCGGGTGGTACACACGGTATTTGATGTTGATGAGGCATCATTTGAATACCCGCATTGAAAACGTTAGTAAAATATGTCCCTTATTTTGGCCTAAGTGATAATCACTTACCGGGATCTTTTTATTTTTATTGCCCTAATTTTTGCCGGGTAGATCCTGCGGGCAATTTTGTAATAGTTTAAAAAAGAGAATTTTGCCTTCTTGAGATAGGAATTTTCCAGTTCTGGGTTGAGATAAATATGGATCCGGTGGTTCAGAGTGATTGACACCAATAATAAAATATTCTTGTAGCCATGTAGGGAAAACAACTATTGTATTTCCACAATGAATAAAAGTAACTGGATTTTCATTAAATCGTATGCTTAATTATTCAATTTTTCGAATGATGTAGAAAAAACCATATACTCTTGCTTGCGTGAGATGTATGACAGTTGGATCAATGGAGTGAGTATCACATTTTATTATATTAATCAGTATGAAGTTGTAAGTTGGTTTGATTTTGCCGTTCACCATTTCTATGTTGGCGCAGATGATGTCTTCATATATCCATTCTTATAATTGAATGGAATATATTATTGAAAATATATATTGCTGGAATTTTGTGAATTCTTTTAAAAAATCTGACCCGGGCTTCGGTATTTCGTAGAATTTTCTTACTAAACCATATTTCCATGTATGAAAATATGGATCAGTCTTCTGAAGGTCTCTTGTGGAGATAAAAATGCCTCTAGTTTGATAATATGCAAATAGTAGTATTGATCGTCTCCATGTTCGCCAATAGTTATAGGGAGATATTGTTTCTGATGATAGGAAGACGATGTACCATTTGTCGAAATTTTCTTGTTTCACCTTGTTGATAATGATTTCTTGCATATCTGTTGGAAGCTGATAAATCTGGATGATTATTTCAAGTATAAAAAGTTCGGAAATTCTTTTGAAGCAGGTGAATGCTACCACTTTAAGTCTGATTCCTAAATGTGAACAACCTATGGATGTTACACAATTTAGGCCTATAGCTTGCTGTAATGTGTTGTACAAAATCATTTCTAAAATGATTTGTAGTAGACTAACTGAGGTATTGCCTAGTCTAGTCAATCAGGTTCAGAGTGCTTTTGTGAAAAATAGAGTTATTCTTCACAATATCTTTCTCGTGTCAAGATATCATGAAGAATTAAAGGAGGAAGAGTAGTCCCGCTAGGTGTACTATGAAGGTGGATCTAAGGAAAGCATATGATTCCTTACACTGGGAATTTATAAGAGAGTTGTTGGTAGGTTTGGAATTTCCTGATAAGTTCATTGAATGGGTGATGCTATGTGTCACTACTCCATCTTTCACCCTGAGTATTAATGGCAGTTTATGTGGTTTTTTTCAAGGCAAAAAGGGCATCAGACAAGGTGACCCAATGTCACCCCTTCTTTTTGTCCTTGCAATGGAATATTTTTCCAGACTGATGAGTTTGATGAGCAAAAAGGAGGGATTTGCTTTTCATTACAGATGTGCTTCTCTAAGAGTTAGCCATTTGATTTTTGCTGATGACTTGATGTTATTTTGTAAGGGAGAGGTGAATTCTGCCATCTTAATGAAGAGAACTTTGCGTGCCTTCTCTCGAAGTCTCCGGGTTACATGCCGGTCGGGAGAAAACAATTGTCTATTTTGGCAATGTAAAGGATGAAATAGGCGACGATGAATCTTGCAAGCCACTTGGGTTCCAGAGAGGTGAATTTCCTTTCAGGTATTTAGGCATGCCAATTCTGACCCGGGAAATTATGCAAATCGATTGTGATGTTATTGTGGATAAGATGCTTAAAAGAATTTTATCTTTGGAGTTCAAGGCATCTTTCATATCTTTGCGAGTCACTCCAATCAACTCTGTGTTGATCGGTTTACATACATTCCGGGCTCAAATCTTTATTTTGCCTAAGAATGTGATAGAGAGAATTATCCAGTTGTGCAGAGCTTTTTTATGGGAAGGTATGGAATATTTACACAGGCCTCCTCCTATTGCTTGGAGTAAAGTTTGCATGCCAAAAAAGAATGGAGGGCTGGGTATTCGAGATTGTTTGACTTGGAACATTGCAGCTATGGGCAAATATGTATGGCAAATTGCACAAAAGGAAGATTTGTTATGGATAAAATGGGTGCATGCTGTGTATATTCAAGAGAATGATTGGTGGACTTATACTCCACCTCATGATGCAAGTTGGGGCTGGAGGAATATTTGTAGAGTGAAGGATATTGTGAAGGGAGGTTATGATGCTGAAAATAAGTGGCTTGATGGAAACAGGAAATACTCTTCCAAATCAGGCTATAAATGGCTGAAAGGCCATTTTGATTCAGTGCAATGGCATAACTGGGTGTGGTCTACTTTTAATATTCCCAAGCATTCTCTTATTGCATGGATGGTAGCTGCGGGAAAGGTCGGAACCAGAGAAAAGCTTGTTGCGAAGAGCCCGTGTTCAGATGTGCAGTGTTTACTTTGTCAAAATGGAGATGATGCTTGCTCTCACCTATTCTTCAGATGCTACTTTAGCAGAAGGGTATGTATTGGTATTATGGAATGGTTGAATCTGAAGATTACTACTGATGAATATCTATATACTGCTTGGAAAAAATGGGGAAGGAAATGTAGAAGCAAGAAACTACATAAGGGATACTATTGTGCTCTGACAGCTACTGTTTACTATGTTTGGCAAGCAAGGAACTCAGCATATTGGCAAAATGTTGTCCCCAGACCTGAGGTGGTGGTGAAGACTATTCAGAGAGAAGTATGCAGGCGCATTAGAAGCAAAGTGTGTGGTAAATGGTCCACTACTGAGATGAGCTGGCTTGAAAACTTGGAAACTTGTACTAGTTAAGTCTAGTTTCTGATATGTTGTTCTTGTTGCTTTAGTTGTTGTTTAGTGGTGTTTCTTGGGTGTGTTTGTCTGCTGGTGTTAACTCTGTATTTCGATGGCATTTTATTGCTCTTTTGGTAATATAATCTTACATTTTACCAAAAAAAAAAAAAGTTTGGAAATTGTTTTATGTATTGTAGGTAAAGTATGTGTTTTGGCTGTTTGAGTGAGGTTTATTGATAATTCTTGTGAGGTAGGAGAAATTTTTTTTGTAAGTCTTGGATTTTTTGTCTATGAATTTTTCTTTTCTGTGTGGAATACAAGTTTTTGGTTTTTTCTTTGGAACTAGAAGATGGTAGAGCTTTCTGCATCTGGAATAATTAAATAAGTAAGTAATATTGCCTATTTGGTCTATAGGTTTCTCTAAATCTTTTTCTATTAATAGCTGATGGAGGTTGAATTTTAGGTAGACGAAAGGCAGCACAAAAACTACCTAATTCTCTACGTCTTTCTCTTTTTTCCGATGAATATTTACTTTGGACTGCTAATTCTTGACATAAAGAAATTGCTTCTTTTTTAACAAAGGAAAATATTTGTCCATATGTCATACTATCATATGGAATTTCATCTTGACCTGCACTTTCTCTTAGTTTTAGGAATATTCTTTGAGAAAATAAAGATGGGAGACCGGATATAAATCTTTCCTTCCAAAAATATTAATTGTAATCACCTCGTCTAAAAATATTACTAAGGAATACATCTTTATACCAACGATAATCATTAAGTGCAGGACATCTAAGATAAGTAAGAACTACTTGATTTGTTGACATTTCTTGTTTAGGATTTCCAATAAAATGCATAGCAATCATATTAATAAGAATTGAACTTCCATATAGAGCCTGTTGTTCATTTTCTATTTTAACATGATTAAGTATTTGAACTTTTGTCTCTATATTAATACTATTGTCCCACCAATTTCTTAATTGATCTGTAAAACCAGTCGTAAGAAAATCTTTGATAGTATGTTCATGATAATTCTTTGATCTATAAGTAGTAATAGCCAGTGTCATTTCATATAGGACATTTAATATTTCATATTCTGATTTTCCATCGACATTCCATTCATAGACTGCGGATCCATCATATTGTGAGTCTCTGAATTTATGTCGTTCTTCATATTGAATATCTGGTGGTGTGGGTCTAGCATAATAATTTATAGTAGAGACATTTTTCCAAGAACTATTATTTATTTTATTAATTTCAGTTTCTTCATCATCAGAATTGATTATTTTATTTGAATTGTATTTATCTAAGACATTAATATTATTAGTTGATTTAGAAGCACCTAGGCTAGATAATTTCTCTTCAACAGTACAATTCAGGAAATATGTTAAAAAATTCGCATTAATTTATCGTGTATATTTTAGACTATTATCTTCTCAACTAAATCCAAAATGTTTACTTCATCCCACTATAGACGAAACTATTTTATTAAAAGTCGAAACTGAAAGTGTTGCTACCTTTACTCCTAAAAAATTAAAATGGAATGAAATCACTAATCCTAAATAATTTTTAATTCACTATAATCCTCCTCCCGAAATATTGCACAAAAGAAAATTGATCAAATTATAGAAGAACTTGATGGTCAAGTAATAATAAAATTAGGTATTAATTTTGAAAGAGCCAGACCATCAACCTCTTATGAAAATGCTCGACCCTCATACGAAGAAAACTCATTTGATAACCCTCGAAAGTCTACTTCTAAAAATTTTCATTTTGAGGAATCTTCAAAGTTCTGCTATAAAAACCCCATACATGAACCAGTAGGAGAATCTTCTACTAATTCAAACTCACCTACTTCTTCAGCTATGAAACCACCTACTTTATCCTCTATTAATGTTATAGAAAAAGAATTCCAAATAGATTTAGACTACATTCATAATGATTATTATTCAAGAGAAAATAATGATAAAAAAGACTGGTTCTTTGGATGCTTTGATCAAATTGCTAGAAATCATATTAGACTAGAATGGATTGCTGACATGAAAAAAATTATAAATTAATATTTCTTTTTTCACATGGTTCTCCACATATACCATTAAAGATAATATATTTTATCCATTTAACAAAAATCAAATAAACGTGACAAGTAGTTTAATTCAAAGTTGGACTTTAAAAGATGGAAGTATAGTCAAATCTATTCATCCTAGTTTAACTGAAATTCAAGTTAATAATAATGAAGGATCTTTTGTCATGGCCCCTTTAAAAAAAGGAAGAGTTGATGATAGTTCCTCTGTCTCAAACTTAGGTGAAATATAAAAATTATATCACTAAAATAATTATTCAAATCAACTTCTTACTACTATTTCAAAACAAATAGATATGTTATCTACACAGCTATAATCTAAAAAAGCTCCTGAAATTGAAAACATAACATCAAAACAAGGAACATTATCTATAAGTAAAAAGGAAACAAAATTCCCCTTTGACATAGCTACTCCACATATTAATACTTCAAATATTCTCATATATCGTCAAAAATCTCTTAATTTACCTGAAAAAGCAACTCCTTTAATTAGTAAGATTGAAGAGAAATTATCTATCCTAGGTACTTCTAAATCAACTAATAATATTAATGTCTTAGATAAATACAATTCAAATAAAATAATCAATTTTGATGATGAAGAATGTGAAATTAATAAAATAAATAATAGTTCTTGGAAAAATATCTCTACTATAAATTATTATACTAAACCCACTCCACCAGATATTCAATATGAAGAACGACATAAATTCAGAGATTCACAATATGATGGATCCGCAATCTATGAATGGAATGTCCTATCTGAAATGACAATGGCTATTACTACTTATAGATCAAAGAATTGTCATTAACATACTATTATAGATTTTCTTACGACTGGTTTTGCTGGTCAATTAAGAAATTGGTGGGACAATAGTATTAATATAAAGACAAAAGTTCAAATACTTAATCATGTTAAAATAGAAAATAAACAACATGATCTAGATGGAAGTTCAATTCTTAATAATGTGATTGCTATGCATTTTATTGGAAATCCTAAAGAAGAAATGTCAACAAATCAAGTAGTCCTTACTAATCTTAGATGTCCTACACTTGATGATTATCGTTGGTATAAAGATGTATTCCTTAATAATATTTTAAGACGAGGTGATTGCAATCAATCTTTTTGGAAGAAAAGATTTATATCCGGTCTCCCATCTTTATTTTCTCAAAGAATATTCCTAAAACTAAGAGAAAGTGCATGTCAAGATGAAATTCCATATGATAGTATGACTTATGGACAAATATTTTCCTTTGTTAAAAAAGAAGCAATTTCTTTATGTCAATAATTAGCAATCCAAAGTAAATATTCATCAGAAAAAAGAGAGAGACGTAGAGAATTAGGTAGTTTTTGTGCTGCCCTTGGTCTACCTAAAATTCAACCTCCTTCAGCTATTAATAGAAAAAGATTTAGAGAAACCTTTAGACCAAATAGGCAATCTTTAAACAATGACCCATACTATAAAAACTTTTGAAAAACCCACAAGACCACCAAAGAAAATCATAGATCCCAAAAAACCAATTTATTGCTATAAGTGTGGTCAGGTAGGTCATAAAGCTAATGAATGTGACTTAAAACAAAAGGTCAATGAATTATGTGGTCATGATCCAGACCTTCAACAAAAAAATTTAGCCTTATATTTACAAGAAAATTCCTCAAACCATAACCTTACTGACCATAGTGAAAATAATCTCCTTCAAATAGAATATGATAATGAATCAACTTCATGTTGTTCAAAAGAGTCAGCCCCATTTTGTCAAAAAGGATGTTGTAATAATATTTGTATAATTTCAAAAGATTTATTTTCCTAAAAACTACTTTTTAATTATTTTCCAATATTACTTACTTATTTAATTATTCCAAATGTAGAAAGCTCTACCATCTTCTAGTTCCAAAGAAAAAACCAAAAACTTGTATTCCACACAAAAAATAAAAATTCATAGACAAGGAATCCAAAACTTACTCGAAAAACTTTCTCCTACATCACAAGAATAATCAATAAACCTCACTCAAACAGCCAAAACCCATACTTTACCTACAATACATAAAACAATTTTCAAGCTTTTTATACTTGAAATAATCATCCAGATTTATCAGCTTCCAACAGATATGCAACATACAAGGTGAAACAAGAAAATTTCGACAAATGATACATCAACTTCCTATCATCAGAAACAATATCTCCCTATAACATTTGACGAACATGGGGACGTTCAATACTACTATTTGCATATTATCAAATCGGAGGCTTTTTTATCTCCACAAGAGACCTTCAGAAGACTGATCCATATTTTCATACATGGAAATATGGTTTAGTAAGAAAATTCTACGAAATACCGAAGCCTAGGTCAGATTTTTTCAAAGAATTCACAAAATTCCAGCAATATATATTCAATAATATATTCCATTCAAAGAACATAATGGATATATGAAGACATCATCTGCTCCAACATAGAAATGGTAAACGGCATGATCAAACCAGCTCACTACTTCATACTGATTAATATAATAAAATGTGATATTCACTCCAGTGATCCAGCTGTCATACATCCCACTCAAGTAAGAGCATATGGTTTTTTCAACATCATCCGAAAAATTAAAGATTTAATCAGACGATCTAATGAAGATCCAGCTACTTTTATTCATTGTGGAAATACAACAGTTGTTTTCCCTACATGGCTACAAGAATATTTTATTAATGTGTCAATCACTCTGAACCACTAGATCCATATTTTTCTCAACTCAGAGCCGGAAAATTCCTATCTGGAGAAGGTAAAACTCCCTTTTTCAAACTATTACAAAATTACCCGCAGGATCTTCCTGGCAAAAATTAGGGCAATAAAAATAAAAAGATCCCGCTAAGTGATTATCACTTAGGCAAAAATAAGGGACATATTTTACTAACGTTTTCAATGCAAGTATTCAAATGATGACTCATCAACATCAAATACCAGGTGTACCACCTGAATATCCGATGAATCCTAGGTACATCACATAAATGCACAAAACAACAAAAATATCAATCATATTAAAAACAAAAGGTAGAAAAGGCCAAAGATACATGTACTTCATCATACGAGGTTTATCAGCAAAGCACACATCCTTCCACATTAAGACTTAAACAAAAGGTCAATGAATTATGTGGTCATGATTCAGACCTTCAACAAAAAAATTTAGCCTTATGTTTACTGGAAAATTCCTATCTCATAAAGGCAAAACTCTCTATTTTAAACTATTACAAAATTGCCCGCAGGATCTTCCTGGCAAAATTAGGGCAATAAAAATAAAAAGATCCCGCTAAGTGATTATCACTTAGGCAAACAATCCCGTTGGATGGAATTATTAGAGGACTATGATTTCACTTGACAACATAAGCCTGATAAACACAATATGGTGTCGGATGCTCTTTGTCTCAAAACCAAGGAGGTGTTTGCGGCCATGTCGCCAGTCGAATCTGATTTTGCCAAGCGAGTGCTGGAAGAGTGCAAAGATGATCCATAATATATTCTCCTTTGTGGTCTAGTGAAACATGGTTTGGTGCGGAGCAACTGGACTGAAAATGGATTGTTGCTAAGAAAGGGGCGTCGGCTATACGTCCCCACATGAAAAGATAATACATGAGTTGTTGAGGTCGTTCCTAATTCTATATAGGCCAACCACCCTAGAAGGGAAAGAACGAAAGTGATTCTTGAAAGGAGATATTTCTGGCCAAAAATGCAATAGGAAGAGGAGGCATACGTGAAATCCTACCATGTATTTCAGTTAGATAAGTTGAGAAGCGCAAAGAAGTATGTCTTCTACAACGTTTATCCATCGCGGAGAAACCATGGGTATCGGTTTCGATGGATTTTATTTATGGGTTTCTTGAAGTAAATGGACAACGGTCGATCATGGTTGTGGTAGATCGATTCTTGAAGTATGTTGTGTTTATTCCATCCCCTAATGCATGTCCAACCGAGGAGGCAGAGAAGCTTCTTCTTAGCTATGTGGTGAAGTATTTTGGACTTCCGAGAAACATCATTAGTGATTGAGACACCAGATTTAGCAGAAGGTTTTGGATGGCATTGTTCAACTTGATGGGATCCCAACTTAAGTTCTCGACTACGATTCATCCCCAAACGGATTGTCAGACAGAACATATTAATACTCTACTGGAGGAGTATTTGTGGCATTATGTGACTGCTTAGGAGAAAAATTAGTTAGAACTTTTGGACACCACTCAGTTTGTTTCACTTCCATAAGAGTTTATCTACAGGACTGACTCCTTTTGAGTTGACAATGGGGTGGCAACATCTAACCCCACATGAGATGGTAAAGCAGAGCAAAGATGTAGGATGTCCAGCCGCACATCACTTTGATGGTAGCCATAAAGAGTTGAAGGAAGAGGCAAGGGATAGCCTTAAGAAGGCAGTCCACCGCATGAAAAGTATGCGGATAAAGGCAGGATACCTTTGGAATTCAAGGTAGGGGATACAATATTGTTGAAACTTACACCCCAAATCTGGAAAAAGATAAGTACCATGACAGCAGAACGATCTTTAATTCCGAGATATAATTATCCCTTCAAGGTTGTACAAAAGGTTGGTGCTGTTGTATACAAGTTGAAATTGCCAGAAAGGCCGAAGGTCCATCCAACATTTCATGTAATTTATCTAAAGCCATATCATGAGGATGTGGAAGGCTTGCACCCAACATCAAAGAGGAACCCACCGACAATATGAAAACAGTTTACTAAAAAAGTTGAAAATATTTTGGATCGCCAGGTGTTGGGACAAAGTAAGAAGAATTAAAGGATCGAATACTTGGTACAATGGAAGGATTGCCTGGAAGCAGAAAGTTCTTGGGAGCGAGATACAAAGCTTGGGCAGTTCAAGAGAAAGGTTGAGGAGTACTTGACGAGGGCATCAAGCTATTCAAGTGGGGCGGTTTGTAAGAACCCTTATATCCCCAGGAGAAGGCACGGTGAAACCTTGGCTAAGGGCACACATATGTCAACCTTGGTAGAGTCAAGGTAGAGTCTAGACGGCGGAGTATCGCCACAAAGTTATTGTATGTGACGCTAAGGCTAGCACTCATCGAGGTAGCAAGCAGCTAGCATTATCCCATATGACGATTGAGTACTATGTGCCTATGGGTTGGCTCGAAAGCCGTAGTAGTAAGGTCGGGATATAGGGAGGCCATCTATGTTCATAAGGAACACAACTAGGTTTTTGGGGGGGGGCCCAAAACCCATTGTGAAGTTATCGTCAATTGTGTGTTCAATAGATATTCACAACTTCTCAAGCTTAAGCCCCTCTAGAGGGAAGATGTTAACTCATGGCCTTAAGACAGCCATGGGATGCCCTGGTGCGTGGCACTCCTAGGCATAGCTGACCCATTCTATTCATCGATTTCCTCATCCACAAGTAAATATTACTATAACATTTCCTAAAAATCTTCTCATAAATCCATAAATTTCACTTACTTGAGGGTATATAAATGTCCAAATTATCTTCTTCTATCCACTATCAAACATCTCTCTCCTTATTCCTTTTTTTTGTAATTCAAATATTGTGTTTGCAACTATTTTTTTCCTCTCTAGTTAGTTGGAGATGCCTCTTATCCCTAGGAAACACTATATTGTAAAACATCATTGTCGTCGTCAATTACTACAATCACCTTCATCTATGTGTAGACCTTGCTTTACTCGCTTAATCCATCCCTTTTTTTTAGTTTCAAGTGTTTTCCCCTTTGTGTGCTAGAAAATTACATTTTAAATTATTTTCAATGACTTTTGTAACTTTGTAAGTTTCTTTTTAATTTTTGGCATATTTTAAAATATCATTTGTTTGTCATTATCTCAATGTCTTGTAATTTATATTTTTCAAAAAAAAAAATCATTAATCAAGATTACTGTTTTTAACACTTGAATTTTAGTATTAATAATAAAAAGTTATCACGCGCATCGCGTGCAAATTAGGCTAATATTATATATATATATATATGAGAATGCATACTTACATGAGATATGAGAATGGATTTTACGCGCTATAACTCTAATGAACAAGTGATGTAACTCTAATGAAAAAGTGATGTAACTCTAATGAACAAGTGTTGTAACTCTAATTAGAAAAAAATAATTTATTTTTTGGGCTCGATGTTTTTTCGGGGGTATTACTCTAATGAACAAGTGTTGTAAATCTAATCCAATCGTACGTATGGTTGAGATTCATTCTCATTTCTCATGTAAGGAGGCATTCTCATGTGATCCTGCCCCAAAATACTTGATCAAGACCAATCATGTCCTTCAATCATTGTTGTAGAAGCAACGACTCTTCATCATGGTATCAAAATGGCGGCAGAAAATCACATCAATTCCATTATCATTGAAGGTGACAATTTGCTAGTTATCAACTCAATTTTCGACATTTGGCGGCCTCCTTGGTATATGGATCATACCATCCAAGATATCAAAATCATGTTTCATCAATTTCAATCATGGCATATCAGACACATCTACCGAGAAGCCAACAAAGCAGCTGACTGGATTGCTAACGTCGGTCATTTAGTTAATGACTCTTTTGAGATATCTTCTTGTAATCATTGAAGTTAATCTTCCATTCTTGTAACTGACGCGTTAGGAGTTCCCCTCGAACGGATGGTCTCCTAATGCCTTTTTCCTTACCATTACAAAAAAATATATCCTTCATAAATTTACAATGGAAACCATAATTGAAAAATTAGAAAATTCAATTAGACATAAGTAGAAAATTTGATAGGCCAAGGCGTAACACATGACCCTTTTATTATATTTATCATTCACGAAGTGAATATACAATAAATTAAAAGTACATAAAAATGTATTCATCAAACAATAAAAGCACAGTATAAAGATACAGAATATTCAAAGCTCAATTTTGGGGAAGTAATACTACTATTAAATTACACAAGATTTGAGTAGCATTATATAACCAACTTAAGGGCACTTGTGTTTTCCTCCATGGGTAGTCTGGTTGTAGTAGCAAGCGCAGAGTTCTTGGTTACCGGAAGTACCCGGTGGAACACAACCACAACGAGCACAGCAGGTCCTGCATGCCCTGTGGCATAGCTTTGGCCTACGGCTTAACCGACACCTGGCCATGCATGCTGCTCCACAATCTGCCCAATGATTACATCTAGTTTTGTTAATAATATTATTAAGAATTTTTAACTTTAACCATCTTATAAAGTCAACTGTAAATAAAATTTATTTTTAATAATATTTCACATTGATCAATAAATACACAAACTAAAAATTTCCCTCTCCTTGTTTCTTAAGATTAGTATAAAAGGGCTTGTTTATTACTATCTCCACCTTTGCATGTTTAGGTTTTCTTTTTTCTTTAGAATGAGGAACTAATTTTAAAAATAGAAAAAATTTAAACTCTTTTGCTATCAAAATTTCAATTCTTACATGACTAACTTAAGTTCGATTTAGTATAGAACTCATGTCATATTAGAATCTTCGGAACCAAAACCTAAAACTTGATAATAAGTATCAGATGGATTTGAGGTTATTAATTTGCAAATTCAAAAGATTATTTTAAAAATTCATACACTTAAGTAGTAAGTGTAAATCTATTTTTTTTTTTGGTGCGAATGAGCTACAAGGGCGGGGATGAGAATCGATCCCAGGATCACCTGGAACCGGGAGGGAAGCTTTAACCAACTGAGCTATCCCTCACTCTCAGTGTAAATCTAATTATAAAAGGGAGGAAATATAACATTGTCAACATCATATGCTTGAATATTGGCATTCCAACACTTACTTATACCAAGTAGAGACCTCTTTGGACCGTTGCTCTCGATCTGCATATCAAAAAAATGTAGTTTTAGCCTTTAGGATTCACAAATGAGTAAATTTCATTGATGATTATAGAGCCTAAATTCCTCGATTGACCTTCCTAAGATTTTAGCACGATCTTGTGAATTTGAAAGACAAAAATTTACATTGATGTGTTTTTAGCTAAAAAAAGTCCTACAAAAATGGGCTTTTTTTTTGAAAAATATATAGGAAAAATTATGAGTGCTTTTTTAAAACGACCATAATAAAATATATGAAATTATGAATGCCCAAAATTTAATATTGAAATATTATCTTTTCAAGATCAATTGTCATGAATTATAGACGAAGAGAGTGCAAAGTAAGTTTCAACTGTATTCTGCCGCCTTTTGTGTATAAGATCAAAACAAGATAGGAGTATTTTTTTACCCATATAATATCATTATGAGTGCGCCTTGGCCCTTGGGTGTAACATGTGTGATGACATACATTTCAACAAGCTATGGCATGGATTACACAAACAATGACATGAATCTCAAGTCATTTTTGAGTTATTTTTACAAAATAAGTGATGGTTTGTAGGTTGTCATACCATAGATTATGGTGTAACAGTTACGCCCAATAATTTATGTATCATTGTAGAATGCTTTATTATCTAAAACTTCAACCCAAAATGAATTTTACAAAAAAATCAAACAAAACAAAGTTAATAATAAGTCTTTAAAAAAAGAACAAATATAATTAACATTTTCTGTCATCTACTGTCTACTGAGCATTGATGGTCCTGGGAGGTACGAAAGAATAAGACAGATGTGCTTTTAGGACCAACAAAAAAACAAAGGAGTGAGAGAGAGATAATAAGATATATAGTCTTAATTAGGAGACATATATATATCACTCTTTTTCTTTTATGCTGTTGCAAATCAGACATGTATTACTCTATCAATAATATACAAAAATGAACAAAAGGAACAAAGGGAATTATTAGTATTTTATCGAATCATGTCATAGCCAAGAGACACAATAGATTACTAATAATTCATCCTTTTTTATTATAATCACTAAAATTTTCACTTAAGAAAGTATGGTATATTAATCATCACATATCGACTTCTAGTATATTATTGGAGATATCTCCCTCTTGTCTCAGCTTTTTTCATTGTTTTAATATTTGCACATTACCCATTTGTAAAGATAATGAAAGAACGTATGAGTCTAATGTTATCAAAATTTCATGTTTTTAGAGTTATAATAAGTGAAAGATATAGTAGAACATATGATATTTATACAAAATAAATATTAATTCCTTACTAGAAAGGATTTAAAAAAATGCAAAATTCTTGATTGAGATGTTTTGAGCAAACTTATTGAAATACTTTGAGAGTGAAAAATTATCCTAGCTAAACAAATACCTCTTTAAAATGAATAGAAGGTTGTAAGTCTTAAAATAGATTATTCTGATCGTATGAATTCATATATACAAGATTTTGTCATTATTTATAATTTATAACTATATAGCATGTCGCAAATATATGCTTCTAATTCATAGGACTATAGTAACTAACCACTTCTTGAGCTTCAACCACATGAAGGAGGAGAAAAGAGAGGACAAAAGTAGCAATGAAAAGCTTAGAAATAGCCATAGCTAGCAATAAGTAACTTGTTTTTTGTGTTTAAGAGCTTCTAATTTGGGTGTGTTTAAGTTGCAGTGATGAAGAGAAATGTTGGGCGTGGTGTATTTATATGCACAAAAAGATGCTTATGCTCATGCAAGGAAGGATACAGCTGCCATATGATAGCACACCATAATATACGAATCAAAAGATAATAAAAAAGAGTGCATTTTAGTGGGTGAAAAGTAAAGGAAGTGGCATATGCTAGAGTGTATTTTTTTTGTAGTACTTCTTTTTTCATAAAAATAAATTTGGGGGTTGGATAGATAAGTTTGAGGTTGTTCTTAAATGATAGAAGCTCCTACAAACTTCTGGTCTTTAGCTACCTACGTGTTGGTGTAAAGGAGTCAACGCATTATAGTCTTGACCTAATAAATTAAAGTTAACCCGAACTAAAAAATTTAACTCTGAGATTCGATTTGGACTCGGTATTAAAGATCCGTAGTAGAGGTGTCAATTCAGTTAAATGGTTCACTTCTAGTTCAAACCAAATAGTTTGGTTGACTTCAATTCAGTTGATTTTAGTTCTTTTTCATGACTAAATTGATTCAGTTTAAATTTTTTCGGTTTCAATTTCAATTTGATGATGTTCATTCAATTTTTAATTCAGTTATGTTAAAGTTATCTTTTGGTTGGACCCATAATGTTTCGGTTCAAAACAATTGACTTTTACCTATATATTACTATCAGTTTGGTTTTGGTTAATTTATATTTAGTATAGAAAGTCACACCAGCTTGGATGAAATTAAATATGATATCGGTTATGACATGCATCCTTTTTTCACTTCGTGTCGTGTTTCTGGTCAATTGTTTTGTCGTGCCATGTAATTTAAACTCGATTCGACTTGTTATCGTTTCAGTTGATTTTGACGGAACCAGCGATACTATCAAGATACGTGTCTATATTTGTCTACAAAAGCGCGGTAGAAAGTTGCTCCATTTACTGTGAAGTTATTGTATTAAAGGTTCAAAATTTGGCTGATATTCAAAATTTCAATTTAATCTTCTTCATTATAGATCAATGTATCAATATCTGAACTCAGTTAGACTTGTTGTCGGTTGAGCTGCCAATTTGGTTCAACCTTTAAGTTCTAGTAAAATATGTTAGCTCAATGTATCAATATAAGTCAATAAGCTAATTAAAGATTCAAAAAGATCATTAAAGTATTACTAAATCTTCTTTTATATGTAGATGCATGCATTTCAAAACTAAAAACATCTACTTAAATGATTCCATGTACGTACTTATTGGACTAAATGAACATGTCAATAATGGTAGCCGATAAGCTAATTTAAGATAACAATACAAGTTTTGAGTTAATTGTCTTTATGCGAATTGAAATGCATTTTGAAACTTAAGAAACCTAATTGAACTGAAACATGTTGTTAATGGATTAGATGGATTTATCAATGTAAGTCAATAAGCTAACTTGAAATAACAATAGTCTATTAAAGTCAATCGTACGTATTTAAGTTCAAATGATCTTGAAACTAAAAACATCTAATTGAATTAATAAAACAAGTTGTTATTATATGTGATCGATAAACGTATCAAATAATGTAAGTCGATAAGCTAATTACAGATAACAATACTCTATTTAAGTTAATAATATTTAAATTAAATTCATTTCGAAACTGAAAATCTATAATTCAATTAAAACAAGTTGTTATAGGATAACCAAGCTTGCTTGGTGGAGGTGGTGGGGAACTCACCGTGTGATTTTGAGGTCACAAGTTCGAACCCCACTACCTACTTGTGCTTGGGAGTAGGAATTCCCTTATATTCCCCCCTAATCTCAAGCGTTGACCTGTGTAGCTGGGCTAGCTGACCTACGAAAGGTGTTGGTCCAGTAGGGTCCTTCTTCTTATCAAGGGGATCCCCGATGCCCCCCCCTTCCCAAAAATATTTATTATAGGATGAGTTAAACGAATGTATCATTAATCAATGGCTTGTGATAAGCTGATAGAAAGTTATAATATTGCATTTTAGTTAATAGTTTTTACGTTAAATTCATTTTAAATGGGTAATAAGGTATAATATAAGAAAAAAAGATAGCACCTCGATTGCACTAGAGCCGTAGAGGTGAATAATATGCTACAATTGAGACCTTTATCAACATGCTACAGCAAACAAATCTCTATAACAATTGAAAACATACAAATTTGATTTGTTATTTTCACCTTATTCCCAGCCATAATCAAAAAAAAAAAATTCATATATATTTAGATAAGGACTAATAAGGTCTAATAAGTTTAGATAAGTTCAAAATAAGTTTGGATAAGAACTAATAAGGTTTGTTAAGGTCTATTTTTAATTCAGTAAAAAGAAAGTTTGACACACTCACAAATAAGTTATGCTACAGTGGCAATAAAGTTAAGATAAGTTCATATAAGATCTAATAAATTCCAATAGGTCTTGATAAGTTCAGATAAACAATAATAAGTTAAAATGAACGGTCCCTAATACCAATACTAATACTCATATTGATAAATAGTATAGTAATAATTATAATACAAGTACTAGTAATTATTAATAATAATAATAATTATTATTATTATTATTATAAATAAATAAAAACCAAATACTAAAAATTTATATTTCTTTTTATAGTGAACCTTCTACCTTCTGCTGAGCTTTCACTTTGCCTAAGCACAAATACACAATCGTTAGATGAAATCCATCAACAATCTCAAACGACAAATGACGATTTTCACGGATGGGTATTTTCCACTATTAAATTGAACCACATCCACAGCTCCAGTTCATTAATAACCAAATCAAACAAATCCCTCCAAAATCAAAACTCGAAAATTTCAAATCACCGTTCTATCTCTCCTTCCTATATAAACCCACCTCCCCAAAAACCCATTTTCCCATCACAATCAGAATCAATTACTTATTAGTAGCAAATAATACTCAAAAATTTCAAATTCAAAGGAGAGAGAAAATGTCATGAAGAGGAAAGGGAAAAGGGGTTGGGAAAAGAAGGAGCAAAGAGGCACAGGAAGGTTACTAGGGATACCATTTAGGGAATCACTAAGAACGGGGATTCGTTGATTGGCTCGACGAATTAAGCCCTGTTCTTTTGTAGTTAATTTCAGTTCAGTTTCGTTTCGTTCCGTTCAGTTCAGTTCAATTCAGATCAATTCAGTCTAGATTCTCTCATTTTAAATTTTCAAAAGAACGGGGCCTTAGTGTAAAGAGGCAGGGGCTTTTTTAGGGGTTAGACTTGGTTAGGTTTTCTAAATTCAATGTAAATGCAAATTGAATGGTTAAATATGAAATGGATATATTGTTTATTTGTTTGCCTTTTGCTAACATGTAATTCTAGTTATTTTAGATTTTTTGTAATTTCTTTGTTATCTTTGAAATTTGATTTCTGAAATTAAAATTGAGGAATGTTGATAGTAATTAAAATTATACCTAGGTGAACATTGTTGCAGGCAGCAACTTTAACTTTTTGATCTAGCGTCTATTTCTAGCATAATTATATTTTTCTATCGTTAACGTGTCATGTTAGTTATTTCTGAGCTCATCACAACTTCTTCTAAATTAATTCAAGTTGAGGATTTTCTTGCAATATATGAATTTTAATTTGTAAATTAAAGTGTCATATCATTATTCAGTAATGACATAGTAAGATAACAAAGATAGGTTCCTGTCAAAAAAAAAAACTAAGATAGGTTATTATTTCTTGCAGTTGAAAAAAATTTTAAAACAGTTATCGATTTACTTTAGTATAGGTTCGGTTCAATTTAAAACAGTTTTTAATTGATTCTAGTTCAGTTTAAATTCAGTTCGGTTCAATTTAAATCATTTTTTTAAGCAGTTAATTACAGTTTAGTTTGTGTTTCAGTTCAGTTTCAGTTAAGTTGTCGTTGACTTTAAGCATTTGGCTTTTGATTATTTCACTTTTCAGTAGTGGGTCACTTTAGATTAGTTTGTTCAGTTTAGTTGGTTATCAATTTGCAGTTCACCCATCAATTTTCAACCAAACTGACAGCTCTAATCCAAATTTTACCTACTCCGCAATCCAATAAGTACTGAACCAACCACAACACGCCCTAAACAACTAGACTCTTTAATCTGGACTAGAAACAAACTCTACTCAAAACTGACATCACCAAAATTAACTCGTCCCGAAATTGACTTGAATATTAATGACACCACTCCAAATGTAATTTTTTTTTGAAAGAGAAATTTCATTAATTGAAGGCCAAACGGCATCTACTATAAGTATTAAAGAAAAACAAGATATAATCAGACAAGATCAGATGAACTTCGTCTTGAAGGAACTACAATTAACCAAATCGAGCAATACAGCGCAACCCCCTTGTATTTGCTGAATCACGCATCTATTGATGGGGAATTCTATCATTCTGACATAGTTTGGGGTAGAAAAATCTTAATATAACCTTGTTGACCGCATCTGAATTTCCAATACTTCGATGTTGATGGTCTTGAACCTCAACCAATAGGAACAATTTCTCATGCCAATTTTTAAACTTCCACGTGGGAAGAGAATAAAACCAACTTCCAAACTCCCATGAAAGGAGAGAAAGAACCCAAAAATTGGGTAGAAAACTCTCAAAAAGAGAGAGAATGGAAGATTATTAATAACAAAAACAATGAAAACTAGAAGAAAAAAGAAGAATTAGGGGCTTACCACCATCGAAAGGATGATGGCAACCCCAAACTAGAAGAAAAAAATTAGGGTTTTTTTTTTGAAGAGGAAGAGGAGAGAGGGGAGAGGAGGAGGCTAGGATCAGTTTCTATTCAAAACTGACATGACCAAAATTAACTCGTCCCGAAATTGACTTGAATATTAATGATACCACTCCAAATGTAATTGTTTATTTTAAGTTTTATCAATTTTAATATCTTCCAGTGTTTTTATTAGACATGCATAAAGTTAATTTTGTCTTTCGGGGTCGGTATATTGAGTTGACTTGTTGTTTAATCTTGAATTTGGTCATTTGAAAGAGTAAACATCAACTACTATGATTATTAGTAAAGGTATTGCATAAGTCTAGAATAGTAGAAAATATTTTGCAGAAGTTTATTTTCTTTCAGCTGATTGAGTAGAAATAATTTTGGATCAATAAGATCTTGCTTTGGATCGGGCCAATTAATAACAAGTTGGGTCAAAATTAATATTTAAACAGGTTGAAAGCATGTCAGGATAATGCCCGGTTTAGTAAAAAAAAAGGTTGGATTGAATTTGGTTCCTAATAGATGTCGATCGTTTCGAGTTGAATCAGGTTTTGAGTGATCACGACTCACGAGTCAGGTGCTGATTCCATTTGGCTTTGTACTTATTGGGTCAATTCGGTTGTCGAGTCATTCTTAAGCTAGGTGCAAATCGTGTAGTTTTAATTTGGATCTCAAATTCTATGGTCAACTCATGTGTTTTATTGATTTTGGGTTAGGTGGGTTCAAGTGATAATAGACAAGCTTTTCCAATTATTTTTTTTTTAAAGAGATATTTCATTAATTGAAGGCTAAACGGTATCTACAATAGGTATTAAAGAAAAACAAAATACAATCAAATAAGATTAAATCAAACTCGTTTTCAATGAAACTATAATGAACCGGATCGATCTAAAAAGTAGGCAAGAGACCCTTTGTATTTATCGAATCACTGCTTATTAACTAACCGACTATTATTTTGACATAGTTTGAAAATTAATATTCTTGATATAACAATGTTTACCATATCTAAACTTCCAATACTTTCATGTTGATAGTCTTGAACTTCAACCAATGAGAATAATTTCTCATACCTACAAACAAATAAACAAGCCTCACCACACCCATACGGCAAAAGAAGACCTCCACAATAGAGATAAAAATCCTCATAGCAGGGCTCGAGAAACTCTCATAAAGAGAGACTAATTTATTTAACAAAACAAGAAAATAAACTAAAAACTGAAGACAAGAGGAAAAAGAGGCTTACCATGGATCGATGAGAACATCCATGGCTGCCCCTCCAGATGCAGAGGAAAAAAAAGGAGAAGAGGGGGAGGCGAGGGAGAATAGGGAAGGTTAGGGTTTTTTTGAGGGAAATGTTTTCTTTTTTACAGTTAGCTTTCCCAATTATCTTAATTCTCTTTAAGTATACAAAGTATATAAAATTAAGTATTGTCGTACAACGAACTAAAATATGGAAGCTACTGGTTGAAAAAAGATTCAACTTACAAGATATGATCGATATTCATAAATTTGAGACCTTTCTCCTCCACCGTACCCCCTCTCTCCTCACCTAGATTATTGTGTCTGCCCTCCCCCTTGTTGCATGTAAATCAGAACAGAGGAAGTATACATAATTGGTAAACATTGTCGTTAGTTTGAGTATAAAAGAATAATATGATTTCATTCGTTGCATGTTGTTCCTGCCAAAAAACTGATAAGTGATGTGTCAAAGACTGATGCCATGCCTCGAGGACTATGAGAGCTCTGGTGGGAATATCACCGATGTTCCTGCAAAATAAGAGGAAATCTATTCCGAAATGTTCCAGTAAAGCCCCTCTCTGATGTTTAAGTCGGTGGGATGATTGATGTATAGAGTGAAAATGAAATAATTGTATAGAGAGATTATAGCTTTTCTGGTTCAGAGTTACATGAATCTACGCTGATCGAATGATTCACTATTTATATTGGGGTGGATCCCATGAATGAGGGTGGTAAAGTCATTCCTGATTTCTAGGGGATCCTTCTTCCCTTTTAGTATGGGCGTTATAGTAAATTCATGTCGATAATGGGTCGGACATGCATGTAATGGGCCTGAACATTACTACAAAAGAATCTCCAAATCAGCATTGCATGATTTGAATCACTTTAAACTTAGCATACATTAAAAGCAACAGAGATCCAAATATTCTAGCCTCTTGAGGCGTTTTTACTTTTTACGTTGTAATGGATAAGTTTTAAGTAGGGAAGGCTTATTGACCATGTTGTTATGTGTTTTATTGTTGTGGTGTACGCGATCCAAAATTCCAAATATACCCTCCCCATCTCTTGAGGAGGGTATGTTTGCAACTTTGCAATCGCTTGTTAATTACTACGCTACTTATAATCTCTTACTAGTCGTATATAGGGCTGTGCAAAGACCAAAAACCATGGTCGGACCGGAATCTGGATCGGGCTGGACCGGAATTTGGACCGGACCGGACTGGACCGAAAATTCCGGTCCGGTCCTCGGTCCAGAGAAAATCCCGATTTCGGGTTTCCGGTCCAGTCCGGTCCAAACCCGAAAAATTCCGATCCGGAACGGTGGACCGGAATTTCTGATTTTTTAGTAAAAAAAAAATTATATATTAAAAAAGTTTAAAAGGTAGAAAGTTACAAAGTTAAAAACCTACTATTTATTACCTTTAGTAATATTGTTATTAAATTTTAATTGTATCTAATTTATAAATATGTTTAAATCAAATAAAAAAGTTTTTTTTTACAAAAATATAGATTCTGGTCCAACAGGTCCAAAACCGGACCGGATCGGAATAATTCAGGTCCAGAGGTCCAAAATTTTTTCAAATTCCGGTCCACCGGTCCAGCCGGCTCCGGTCCGGTCCTGGACCGGTGAACACCCCTAGTCGTATATGCACGCGATCACCTTATGTAGCTATTTGTACGAATGGACATATTTTTTTAATCTAAAATTATTTTGGTAGTGATGTAAATTATTGAGGTTCTTTTGTAGATGCTACTATCTTTTTAAATTGAATGTGACTGTTTTTTAACGGTTCAATACCGTCACTAAATAATTTGGTCGATGATTTAATAATTCCTTATCAGCGACTTTAGTATAGTTGTTTAACGATTGTAATCGCTTGTTAATTACGACGCTAATCATAATCTCTTATGAGGACTCTTCAGCATAATTATATGTCATTTTATACGAAGAGACGTTCATTTTTCCCCTCCGTCAAAAAAGAGTTCATTATAAGCATTTACTAATTTTGTTTGACAGATAGAGATCAAAGTGAAGAACGACTGGTCTAGATGAGAACTTAAATCTTCTTTTTTAAGAGAATGCTTGATTGGTAGCTATATCAATCCCATTCTATTGGAAGACCAATGAACGATGTCCATCATACATACAAGGGAGACCAAGCAAAAAAAAACCGATGTTCTTTTAATTGTATCTAATTGAACAATTGCCTTAAATGTTCTTTTGGGCCTGCTGACCTCCCTTTGGGTTATGCAAATAAAATAACGAAACTTATCAAAAAAAAAAAAAGGAGACCAAGCAAAAGATTGAAAAATTAGAAAGTTTCAGGAAACTCAATTAGATATAGACGTTTCACCTCCAAAATAAAATATTAAAAATCATGTAAAATTGGACTAGAATATCGAGAAGGCCAATATGTAACACATTTTTATTTTATTTATCGTTCACAAAGTGAATATACAATAAAAATTAAAGTACATACATAGTAATTCACCCAATCATATATAAAAGCATAATACAAAGATAATCAAAGCTCAAATTTGGGGAAGTAATACTACTATTAAATTACATAAGATTTGAGTAGCACGTTATAACCAACTTAAGGGCACTTGCGTTTTCCACCATGGGTAGTCTGGGTGTAGTAGCAAGCACAAAGTTCTTGGTTACCGGAAGTACCCGGTGGAACACAACCACAACGAGCACAGCAGGTCCCGCATGCCCTGTGGCATAGATTTGGCCGACGGCTTAACCGACACCTGGCCACGCATGCTGCTCCACAATCTACACAATGGATTACATATTGTTCAATTAATAGTTTTTTTTAAGGAACTTCTATTAATAATATTAATTACCCCGACCAGTGAATTTTTAGTTTTCTTGTTTTTATTGCAAATGAGAAACACGTGTATAAAATTAAGAAAAACATCTGAATTTCATTTTTTATTAGTTTTTGCTCCCTCTGTATTTTTTTATCTTTTCTACTTTGACTTTACACGTTTGTCAATGCACTTATTCAACTTTAAATATCTTTCATTACATATTAGTAAAAATTATAATAATTGAATATTAATAAACTACTCATTAAGACGAATCAAACAAGACCTCACATGACTATATTTTTTCTTATATATTGAGAAGAATTTAAAAGATTCTCTCTAATTGTGAATAGTGTCACGATTCCAAGTGAGAAAGATAAAAAAATACAGAGGGAGTAAAATATAACATCATAACATGACTAGCTTATTTTATTAGCTTAAAATAACATGTCTAGCTTAAGTACGCATATTATTTGAGTTCACTGTAAGTAGTCAAAAGGATCATAACTTATGCTATATAGATAGTCAAAAGGATCATAACTTACAAAATTTTAAATAATTGTAATGACCATTTTGAGTAGTATGAAAGATTATTTTAAACATACATTACTAAAGTATTTAGTGTTAAAAGAAAAGGTGTGAATTTCATTAAAAAAAGAATAAATGTAGCATCGTCAATTCGTCAATATCATATACTCCCTCTATTCCTTATTTTTTATTACGTTTGCTTTTTAACATTTTTTAATGCACATATTTAAGCAACAATATCTTAAGATATCATCATATAAATCTATAAATATTTAATATTATAGAAGTACATGTCGAGACAAATCTAATACAATCTGACATGAGCATGTTTTGTTTGCATATAAATCGATCAAAATTCATGGTCAGGTTTCTCTCTCTGGAAATAAAATATTCCAAATGAAAACGTCAAATAGGAACCAAAAAGTATATAATTGTTAGCATTTCAAAACTTACTTATACCAAGTAGAGACCTCTTTGGACCACCGCTCTCGATCTGCATGTCAAAGGGTAAAAAATTAACAATTTTAGTTACGCAAATTCAGTTCAAATCATAAATGAACATTGTTGTTAATGAATACGGAGTCTAAATTTTAATAAAAGGCAATATATGTATAAAATATGATAATATCTCTCAAATATAGTTTTAGCAGGTTTTTGTTCCTTTTTGGCCGTTTTGGTTCCATTAAAAATGTCAATTATTGAAGAAAATACTCGTTTTGTTCAATATCTAAAATTTTATCAATATGATGTGATTTGGACGACAATTTTTCACAAAAAAAAATTATGTGTATTTAGCCAAGGTTAGTCGTTAAAAAAATTGACAACTTTAATACAATTAACTTTTGAAATGTTTTGGAAAATATATGCATGCCCCTCTTAAAAATAAATAAAGCCATCCAAGTCTCAAATAGATCAACCTGATTGTATCAGTTCACTGTTCATACAAGATTTTGTCAGTATTAATATAATGACTACGTACATAACATGTCACTAATATGTACTACTTCTATAGATTATAGGACTATATCAACTAACCACTTCTTGAGCTTCAGCCACATGAAGGAGGAGAAAAGAGAGGACAAAAGTAGCAATGAAAAGCTTGGAAATGGCCATAGCTAGCAATAAAGCAACTTATTTTTGTGTTTAAGAGCTTCTAATTTAGGTGTGTTTAACGTTGCAGTGATGAAGAGAAATGTTGGGCGGGGTGTATTTATAGTGCACAAAAAGATGCTTATTCTCATGCAAAGGAAGGATACAGCTGCCATATGATAGCACACCAATATACAAAACAAAAGAAAAAAGAATGCATATTGGTGGGTGAAAAGTAAAGGAAGTGGTGGCATATGCTAGAGTGTTTTTCCTTTATTTCCACGTACATTTGTTTTTTAAGAAAAAAAAAAACCTTTGGGGGTTGGATAGATAAGTTTTAGGAGGTTCTTAAATGAAAGAGAGCAGCCTAGCTCCACCAACTTCTAGTCTTTAGCTACATACGTGTGGGCATAAAAAGAGTCAAGGCATTACTGATTACTTCCTTTATCAGGTATAAGTTTATGTTTTAGGAAAAATTAACATGAATAATCCCAATTTTCACCCGTCTTTTAAAAATAATACCAACTTTGGATTATTATAGAATAATCCCAATTTTAGGGGGTACCTTTTCAAAATAATCCGAACTATTAATTTTCTATATATTATAAACCTAAAACGGATTAGTGTACGCAAGAAAAGTGATATTTTAGTTTATTTTGAGAACATCCCCTCAAAAGTTAGGATTATTTTAGAATAATCGAAGTCGGGATTATTTTGAGAAGATATGCGGGCGAAAATTGGGATTATTCATGTCAATTTTTCCTATATTTTATAATCATGAGACTGTAAATCAAACTCCACTATAAACACTTTGAAGATGATTATTCTCTTTATCCTCTTCCTTACTTTTAGAGGGCCTTACATTGTATAGGTGGACCGGAGTGATCCATGCGGATGCAGAGTTCTAGTTCAATACAGTCTCCTTATCTTAGTAAATGAATAATATAAACGGTTTTTTCACCATATACCCCAGACAATTATTTTTTTGCACCATATACCCTTTCGAGTTTCCAAATTCACCATATACCCTCGATGTTTTAAAAAATACATCAACCTACCCTTATGACTAACGGAAGGCTAACACCGTTAGTCATTAACCCATAATCCCCCCTCTAACCCTAATTAACTAACCTAAACTAAACCTAACTCTAACCCTTACCCTAATCTAGTACCCTAACCCTAACCCTAGCCACCCACCCACCAACCCCACCCCCAACCCCACCCCTTTCCCCCATCACCCACCCACCACCCCCTCCCCCCACCACACCCGCAACCCCCTCCTCCCCCCGACCCCCCCCCCCCCTGTAGCCCCTCCCCCTCTCCCTCTCCCTCTCCCTCTCCAATTACCCGGAAATTTTTCCGATGACCCATAAAATATTGTGGGCTACCCGAACAATTTGAGCTTAAAAAAATTATCGACAACCGGAAAAAGTTGAGCTCAAAATCGATGACCTAGAAAAATTTCAACTTGAACAAGATGACCCAGAGAAATTTGAGCTTGAACAAGATGACCCGAAAAAAATTGCCGATCGCCCACGAAAATATTAAGCTCAAAATCGATGACCCGAAAAAAATTTGAGCTTAAAATCAAGAACCTAGAAAAAAATAATGAAGTTAAAAATCGAAGAAGCGAGATACGGTTGAAGTTGTAGAAGATGAGCTCAATTAATCCACGAAAAAAAGGGCAAAATCGGAGCAATTCTCTCTCCTCGGAAGTCGTCATCAACAGCATCATCATCTTCATCATCTGTTTCACCATCTCCGGTTTCGTCTCTGTCGCCATCGAGTTCGCCCGCGGATCTGGCGGCGCGACGGCGGGAAGGAGGGAGGGCGATTCGGCAGGGGAAGGGGAGGGGGCTGCGGGGACGGTGGAAGGGGGGTGCGGAGGAGGGGCTGGGAGGGGGACTGTTGGGGTGGTGGTGCGGTGGGGGTAAGGGGTGGTGGGGTAAGGGGTGGTGGGGGCGTGGGGGGGTGGGTTGGGTTAAGGGGGGTGGTGGTGTAAGGGGTGTGGGAGGGGGTGGTTAGGGCTAGGGTATTTGATTAGGGTTAGAGTTAGAGTTAGGTTTAGTTTAGGTTAGTTAATTAGGATTAGAGGGGGGATTTGGGGTTAATGACTAACGGTGTTAGCCTTCCGTTAGTCATAAGGGTAGGTTAATGTATTTTTTAAAACGTCGAGGGTATATGATGAATTTGGAAACTCGAAAGGGTATATGGTGCAGAAAAAATTTGTCAGGGGTATATGGTGAAAAAACCGTAATATAAATGATGCAAATATGCAATGCACTTTTATATTCACGGATGGTTTATTGTAGGCCAGTTTATAAAGCAGTACAATCTATCGAGTGTCCTAAATATATTTAGATCAAAATTATTATCAAGTCGTGTGTGGTTTTAAGGTTCGAGTGAGTTTAGGTCGGATTAATTCGTGGTTAGGTTAATAAGCTTGTTTATTGGGTTTATGGCAGGTCCTTTTGGGTGATTAAGTTAAATTAGAAATGGCTTATTATCTGGTTGGGTTATATTTACTATATTAGGTCACCATTGGGTTGAGTTAAGCTCATATCGCTTCATTATGAGGCCAAGCCAGACTACAACCGAATATAATTCTCGGGTTTGAGTTAAGTTCAGATCAATCTTTAATTTCTTATATTCAACTTAAGCTCGAATGCAGTGGTTCTTGAGTTTCAAATGGGGTTTTCTCATATTTGGGTCAAACTTAAATCAAGCCTATCACAGTTTCAGGTTAAGCTTGCATCGAGTTATTATTGTAACACCCCATTGTCATAGTCAATTTTTCAAATTTGTTGTGAGGGCGCTAGATCGTTATCTAACCAGCCCACCAAGTATGCATACGATGAATCACAGTAATAACACAACATCACACTCGAAGTAAATAATAATGCACAACACTTTATTGATAATATTGTTCATACAATTATCTGATGCCTTGGATAGACCCCAAGGTCATCTATATATAGGCAACACTAACAGATACAAGCCCCTCTGCTTGAGCGAAGTAACTGACATCCAGTAACAACCAACACACGTCGCACATACATACAATTTTAGAGCGCCTATATGCACACCTGATAATGTGTCCCTTGTGCCTAGTCAGCCAATAACAATCTACGTGAACTCTTGTGTCCATTCGATCCTCATATGTTGCATCTGTCATGGGCACGTGGCATACACGCACCCACATAACTCACACATGTTCATTATTTGAGAATACTAAGCGTGCTCCCAACACGTGCATGTGCACGTGCATTGCACGTGACCAAGCATCCTAGACTAAGCAGCAAGCCACAACCATCGATCCATCGCATCCATCAGCCACCTTATTATGCCCATAAGAGGCAAAGGCAAGGCACCGAAGTTTTGTGGGAGGCGAATTTCTCTAGCCAACGTTGTCGTTTTGTTTATTAGAGGAATTATTCTGCTCTGATTGCTATGAGTCCTGATGCAGCTTGGCTCAAGGTTCGTGTCTTTCCGATTGGGTCCCTTTAGGACCTGCCACGAGCCATGTACATATGTGCTGCTTGAAGAGTTTGGATGGCGAGATCCATGGCTTCTGGTGTCGGGAATGCAGGTTGATCTGAAATATCTTCCCATGTACCTTCTTTTTGTTGTGATATGCCCGACCTTTGATTGGGGCTCCGTTCTTATGAGGAGCGAGCTAGAGGTGTCTTCTTCCCACTTCCTTCAGTCGTGTTGTGTGCTGGATTCTCGTCTGCAATGTGTTCATCCATGGTTGGAGATTCGAGTGTGGCTTATAAAATCACCCCTCCTTCGAGCGCCAAATTGTTTCTGCTAGAAACAGTAATGGGGGTATGAGTAGCAAGTTGGACTTTGCTAGATAGTTGTAAGTTTGATGAATGCTGGATCGAATCTCCAATTGGGTCGTAACCTGTAAAACAAGAAGGCTAACCCGGGGGTTTTTAGGCGAACCCTCTATGATGCTTAAGTCAGTCGGGTGAGCAACAAAAAGCAAGATAGTGGAGAAAATTGTAAAATGTGCGTGTTTGTTTAGTTATATGAAGTTACCTGTCATTTGGTGCCAAATGGACTATATATAGCGGAGAATATGTTTAGGGGCCTTGGCCTAGCCCATTATGTGCCTTTACTCCCATTTTTCCTACTCTAGGCCCGATTGCTTCGCTGCGCCCTTTTAACTATCGGGTATATGCTTTGGGCAATATTTAAACCCCAACAGTACCAAATATCGATGTTTGTTGTGGTAAAATGATGATTATTTCGTCTGTATTTAGGGGTTATTTATAAGCAAAGGTTGGACGAATTATAGCAGCTGTGTAATACCCCTCATGTTTGCTTTAAAGGGAGTTAGTAGGCTACTTATTCCAACAAGATGTATCTTTCTTTTAGGGAGCTCATTTCCTTAGTTACTCCACAATTAAGCGTGCTTGGCTGGGAGTAGTCCAGGGGTGGGTGATCTCCTAGGAAGTTTCTCAGGGTTCGCACGAGTGAAGACAAAATGCGCCGGAAGAACTTGTGTTGGTTATTGAGGACAGTTGTTGGTCCTGGATGCGCATTGTTGACGATAGACTCGACTCCATATGGGTCGGGTGTTACAAGCTGGCTCCCATACCACCTAACAAAAATGACCCCGTGAAGTACAAAAAGTGGAAAGATAGAGTAGCGACAATAGCTTACACTCAAAGCAAAGTACATGGAGCTTAGAGTGTGAAGATACATTTTTTTTGCATAATAATGGAGTGGGCTTGGGTCAGGGCCCTATTACTAGTTGAACAATGAACGCCCATCCTATCAAAATCCAAGCCCCTAAATCCCCCTCCCAAGAGCACAAGCGCTCTTGCCTGATATTCAACCCAAGACCTCTTTTATAAGAGGTGGAAACAAGTTGACCATTGAGCTATACAACACCACAATCTACATGTATACAACGTATATATTCAGTCGAGCCCAAAGTCGAAAACACCTAACATCTAGATTTTATACTTTGTATTAGAGTAAATATGTATTCATATATTTAGTATCCTTATTTAGAGTTTATGTAATTATGGTAAGTAGGTTTGTACTCTTCATATAAATTCTGTAAATATATAATATACCCTAGCCTCCTAAGGGAGTATTCCAACGTCTAACAACATGGTATCAGACCTCTAACCTCGGCCGCGATGTTGTCTTCTCCTACCTATCTTATTCTTCTTCTTTCTCCTCCACTCTTCTTTCATGGCACCCGAAATTCCTTCTTCTCCATCCCCGGCTTCACCATGCACAGTGAGCCATGCTTCTCGTCCCGCTTTGACTGTCACAAACATCAAAGCCTTGATTGCTTTGGTTCTTGATGTCGATAAAGTTTAGTATACTCCCTGGGTCACACTCTTCCTCAACACTACCAAGGCATATAATGTCTTGGATCACATTGACAACACTGTAAAGAAACTAACGGACATTGATGATGCTATATGGGATCGCTTAGATGCTATTGTTTGCCAATGGATGTATGGCACAATCAATACTGATCTCCTTCTCAAAATTTTGGACGACAAGTCCATGGCAATGCAAGCACGAAAACGGTTACGTAATATTTTCAAGACAATAATGGCACTCCGGTGGTGCGTCTCAAGACTCAATTTGGTACCATTCATCTTTCTCGGTTTGCCTGATCTTGCTGATTATTTTCAGGCTCTCAAAGCGTTATCTACCCAACTTACTGCTATAGATCATCCTTTTTCTGAGGAGCGTTTAGTTCTTCAACTGGTTGGTAAATTGACTACCGATTACCGCATGGTTGCTATCCTTATTCAACAATCTTCTCCCCTTCCTTCGTTTGATAAGGCATGCTCAATGCTTGAGTTGGATCATGTGAGTTGTGAGAAAACCGAGACAACTCCTCCATCGTAGTATGTCGTTCTTCTGGCCGGAGATTCTGGTTCTAAGCAGCCCTCACAGCCGGTCCATGGTGTTGCTAGCGGCGACAACCGTCTAGTGGTGGCAAACATACAACCGGTTATGGGAAAACAAAAGGCAAGAATAAGGGGAAAAATAACTCTCATAATTCAGGGCAGCAACATTCTCAAACGCAGGCTCCCCAATATTATTTTTCTCCTTGGGCTGGTCAATGGGCCCTTGAAATGATGTACCCCCCTTGCCCGTATCCTTCACAAACTCCCAGTCAGTGGAGACCAGTTTCAGTCCAGCACCCAGGGGTCCAGGGTCCTAGTCCGCGTGCGTCTCAGCCCACACCGCAAGCTTTCCTTGCTCCAGGTAGTTTCCAGCCCACCGAACTGCCCACCTTCTTCAACACTTTATCTCTTCAACCTTTGGACTCAAATTGGTATATGGATACTGGTGCGACTTCTCATCTTATGAATAACTCAACTATTGATTCTTCTATTATCAATTGGCGTAATATTAATTCTCACATTTTGGTTGGTGATGGTTCTAAAATACTTCCTCTGTTTTTTAATAAGTAACACGTTTTCCATTTAAGGAAATGTCATAATAAGTTATATATAGCTCAAAGTAGTAAAAAATACTGCTCATTTATTACATCTTTGCCATCATTTAATTATTTCACCTACTCACTTTATCCAATACTCAAATTTGATTGATTATATAAGTGGTCCCAACTTTCTCTCTCTAAGCTCCTTGGTATTACCCCACTTTCTCTCTGTTTCACTTATTAAAAAACGGAGGAAGTACCAGTTAAGGGTTCAAGCACGACTTCCCTTCCTAATTGCACTTCTCCCCTCACTCTTAAAAATATTCTCTATGCTCCTAAAATCATCAAAAATCTTGTTTTCGTTCGTCAATTCACTTCTGATAATTGTGTTTCTGTTGAATTTAATCTGTTTGATTTTTCTGTGCGGACGGGGACAGTCTTGACCAGGTGCAATAGTGTGGGGAATCATTATCATGGTCTTCCACTCCATCCATTTCCTCCTCTTCTTCATTTGCAGCTATTTCTCCTAAATTTTGGCACAATCGCTTGGGTCACCCTGGATATCAAGTTATTAGTTTTCTTAAGAATAATGATCTTATTCGATGTAATAGTGCTAAGACTCTTTTTGTTTGTCATGGATATCAATTAGGCAAACATTGTCGTCTTCCTTTCTCTATGTCATTGTCTAAGACTTATGCTCCTTTTGATATTATTCATACCGATTTGTATACTTATCCTCTTAATAGTCCTACTGGTTTTCGGTATTACTTGCTATTTCTTGATGATTTTTCTCATTATTTGTGGGTGTTTCCTCTCAAAAATAAATCGGATGTGTTCTCTACTTTTGTGCGTTTTCATACTTATGTTAAGACTCAATTTACTCTCTCCATTAAAGCTCTCTAATGTAATAATGGGCGAGAGTATTACAATGCATCTTTCACTTTATTTTCTCTTAATCATGGCATGATTTTTTGGCGCCACTCGTGTCCTAATACTTCTCATCAAAATGGAAAAGCGGAACGTATGATACGCACTCTCAATTAGGGGTGTAAATGATGCGAGTCGAGCTTGAGTTTTGCTAAACTCGACTCGAACTCGAAAACTCGAAATCAAGCTCGACTCGACTCGAAAACTCGTGAGCTTGAAAAAATCAAACTCGACTCGAACTCGAAATCCTAAACTCGAGCTCGAACTCGAATCAAGCTCGAACTCGAGCTCGAACTCGAATCAAGCTCGAACTCGAAACTCAAACTCAAATCAAGCTCGAACTCAAATCAAGGCTCAACTCAAACTTGAGTCAATCCATGTACCTTGAGTTAGGTACTTGGAATAGTCTCTTATAAAGAAAAAAAAGTTGGGTGTTTCATTGTCCAACCAATGTGGGACTTTATGAAACAAACTTTCATAGAAAAAAATGATTTCCAACCAAAAAGTTTATGTTTCATTTATAAAGAACACAAACTTCAACTTTTGTTTCCCAACTAATGTGGGACAACTTTAATTCAAACAATAAGTATAGCTAGAGTAGTAACATTTTATAGAGAAAAAAAGGCTATTGTTTATACTATAAACCAATATGGGACATTTAATATTTTACATAAAAGATTATTTTTAATAATTTTCCACTTTGTTCATGAGATTTTGAACCGAGCCAAGGCTAAGCCTCGTTAAAATCTTGTGCTCGACTTGTTAACGATAACCTAAAGACAAACTATAATTAAAGTCCACTATGAAGATATTTTTTATGGAAGTGTTTATTATATTTCATGGATTAAATTCTTTGAAAAGTTTGAGAATTATTTATTGAAATTGCAAGTATTATATATAATTTTTTTCCGAGTTTCTCACGAGCTTTTCGAGTCGAGTAGGTAGTAGCTCAAGCTCGACTCGTTAGTCATCGAGTCGAGCTCGAGTTCGAGTCGAGCCTACTCGAGTCGAGTTCGAGTTCGAGTCGAGCCTACTCGAGTCGAGCTTTGACCGGGTTTTGACCGAGTCGATCTCGAGTAGCTCGCGAGTTGTCTCGTCTCATTTACACCCCTACTCTCAATAACATTTATCGTTGCCTCTTATTTCATGCCTCTCTCCCTCCTTCATATTAGGTGGAATCTTTGCATATGGCGACATATTTATTAAATATTTTTCTTACTCGTCTTCTCGATAATCTCACTCCTATGCACATTCTCTTTCATAAAGCACCTTCTTATGATCATATTCGTACATTTGGGTGTCTTTGTTATCTTAATCTCTCTTCTACCACTCCTGACAAAATAAGTCCCCGTTCCACTCCGAGCATTTTTCTTGGCTATCCCTTTTCTCATAGAGGATATAGGTTTCTTAATCTTACGACAAATAAACTAATTATTTCAGATGAATTTACTTTTCCTGATTCCTCTAACTACACTCCTAAGTCTTCATATTATGATTTTTTGGCACCGGATTTTGAGTCCGCTTCCCCTCCTCTTACTTGGCGTTCAAACTCTACTGAGGTTCAGTTGTCTCCCAGCCCACATACACCAAACTCTCCTCTTGGGCCGGATCAGCAGCAGGGGCGGAACCAGAAAAATATTTTAGAGGGGACCAAAAATATAATTTGTATTTTTAAAGGGGGGCATATATAATAACTAAGCTATTTTATTTTAAAAAAACTACATTTTCAACCTTAATTTTTAGGAAAATTTAAACGTTGTCCGGGGTCGCAACTCCCACGAGCCCTCGTTATGTTCCGCCACTGATCAGCAGGCCCAAAGCCCTCTTCTTCTCATTCTTTGCGTGCGGATGAGCGCGCTGGGCACCAGGAATCTCATGGGCCTGCTCAGTCACGGGCTCCCCCTCCAGCCCTCATTCTCCTTCCCTTTCTTCCCTAGTTTTGAGTCCAGCGGACCCTAGCCCATTTCTTGCGTCCTCTAGCGCTCCTGGCAGACCAGTTCCTCCTTTTTCTTCTTCATTAAATTATGAGTTCCCCCCACCGGTCCATTCTATGCGAACCCATTCCCAGTCCAATATATTTAAGCCCAACTCTAAGTATGCTAGTTTTGCTCTTGTTGCTTCCTCCACATCACAAATCTCTCATATTCCTCGGTCTTATTTACGTGCCCTTGATGACCCTAACTGGTATAACGTCATGTGTGATGAATTTAATGCTATGATTGACATTCATACTTGGGATTTGGTACCGCGTCCTCCGGATGCGTATATTGTTCGTTGCTTATGGGTTTTTGCTCACAAGGAAAATGATGGTACTTTTGAACGATATCTCTTATGCCGTGCAGCAGGTGTATTTATCTATGAATGCTCCTCATGAGCCTCGTTTTCATGCCCTTAAGAGTATCATCCGGTATCTTAAGGGTATTGTTAACTATGGCATGCAGTTATCCTTGGCTCCAGCTACGGGCCTTGCTTCGTACACCGATGCCGATTGGGGCGGTGTCTAGGTACTCGCCGCTCTACTTCGAGTTATTGTGTGTTTCTTGATGATAAGCTTATTTCTTGGTCTTCTAAGCGGCAAGCTTACTTTGTCTCGTTCTAGTGCTAAGGCCGAATATAAGGTAGTGGCTAATGTAGTTGCTGAGACGGCATCAATCCATAACCTTCTTCTTGAACTTCATTGTCCTTTGAAACGGGCTACGGTGGTCTATTGTGATAATATTAGTGTTGTATATATGTCTCAAAGTCCCGTGCAGCATCAACGTACTAAGCATGTGGAAATGGACATTCACTTTTTGTACGTGAAATGGTTGCCCTTGGTCATATACGAGTTCTTCATGTGCCTTCCTCTTCTCAGTTTGTTGATATCTTTACTAAGGGTCTTCCTCTTGTTCATGGATTTTTGTTCTAGTTTGAGCATTTGTCCTCTTCCTGCTCCAACTTCGGGGGTGTATTAGAGTAAATATGTATTCATGTATTTTTTTTTTGGGTGCGAATGAGCCACAAGGGCGGGGATGAGAATCGATCCCAGGATCACCTGGAACCGGGAGGAAAGCTCTAACCAACTGAGCTATCCCTCACTCTCGCATGTATTCATGTATTTAGTATCCTTATTTAGAGTTCATGTAATTATGTTAAGTAGGTTTGTACTCTTCATATATATTATGTAAATAATATACCCTAGCCTCTTAAGGGAATATTCCAACATCTAACACTATGAACAATTTGAACCTCTAGAACATTTGGATGAGGGAGGGGGAGAGGGAGGATAAGTGCAAATTCTTAGGTGGTCCTAAGCATATTTTTTGCCACATAAGTCACATAGTAATATAATATGCTCAAATGAGCTAAATATAAAATGTGCAAAAAATGTGAAAGGAGGCACCTAGTTATAGAAAATCTTGAGAACACAATAGAGACTTTGGAGGGTTTATTCATCAAACACTCGGGTGTACCATGTGCATGGTACACCCAAGACTAATTTCTGCTCATTTGAAACTCTCCATTTTAGTAGATTTTGTTCATCTGGATTATTTCAAATGAGCAATGAACAAAAAAATAGCTTTGGGTGTACATGTTTATGGTACACCCGGGTGTATGATAAAATTTATAGTGTCGGGTTTTATTGAACTTAATTTGGATAAAAATTGAGAAAAAAATGGAATTAGAATGATCTAATTTCTTTCCCGTCTGAATAAACCAAATGTCCAAATCCATCCATCTCATATTAGATTGGAAATAATTATTACAAAAAAAAAAGACAACGCAAATTCACTCCTTTCCTACTCTGACATCTCTCTTTTTGGTCTCTCCCCCTCCCCTGCTACCTAAGCACAGTGTTACAATTTACAAATACTAGGAAAATAAACCTCATCATTCATTGAATTAATTATAGGAGACAAAACTTAATCTAACCTCGCAGCAGCATAACCATATTTGGCAAGATTAGCTACTCCCATAATATTAATCTTTTAAGTTTTTACTGATTTTATTAGTGGTTAGTTGTTGGATATTGAGGAATATTATCTTATACATGGACTAATAATTCTGATAACATAAGTGGCCGGCCAGTTAGTTGTGGCACACTCCCTTTAACAAAATAGTAGAGAATTATAGTTAAATTTTTTTTTTCTAAAGTCAATTATGAGTATATTGTATATCAAGCTTGTTTGATGAAGGTAGTTGGGAACTCACCTTGTGACTTCAACCCCATTACTTACTTGTACTTAGGAGTAGGGATTCCCTTATATTCCCCTATTCTCAAGCGTTGACTGAAAAAGTGTGTTAAGTACAGAGCCGGCTAAAAGGGGAGCAACCTGAGCGACGGCTCAGGGCCCCCCTTTTCGATGGGCCCCACCTCTTTGAAAAAATATGGCAAAAAAAAATATTAAAAAAAGTTTTTAGAGATTGTGCTTTTCTTCTAAGTAAACTCTCCTCATCTTCAACTTTTTTCTCTTAATCTATTTACTTCCCAACTTTTCCTCTCCTAATTCTCATAGCTATAACTTATAATATTTTAATGTTAATAATTTTTTCCTATTTATTCTTTATAATTAAACCCACAATCATGCCAACAATATTTATCTTGTCCTCTCCCTTTTCTCCCATCTCAAGTTCTTGTGGTGGTCGGCGTTTTGGTACGATGGACGGAAAAAAATTCCGATAATTTAAATTAGTTTCCAACAATATATATATATATATATATATATATATATATATATATATATATATATATATATATATATATATATATATATATAAGAGGCAAAAATTCCAATAATATCTAGCTCAAATTTCGGCAAATACGTTTCCGTTGTTTAGGGGCCCATTTTTTAGTTTTCGCTCAAGGCCCCGAAAATGTCCGAGACGGCACTAGTTAAGTATTTTTGGAACATATGGAGTATTTGATTAGAGTCGAGTTCTTATAAAATAATGTTTCGATAGAAGTAGAATATGTATAGTGTATTGGTCCTTTATGTATTATTGAACCAATTAAAAAGGGATAAGTCATAATTGAGAGAGTCCTACACGTTAGGGAAGATGGAGACAAGCTAGACTAGCTAGGGAAGCATGCAAATGAAGGACAAAGATAAAGAAAGTAGTGAATGGTAAGTTCAAAAGCAGCCATTTTTAAACAGCTGTGGTAGAGTTGGGAGCAAAGAATATGTCACAGAATTGGTGTGGCATGAACCACAGCTGTTATCAGCTCATTCAATAAATTGACAATTTCAAGTGGCGGGCATCACTATTCTCTTCACCTGATGTTGATGAGTAGCTTAGGCCAAAGTCACACTTAGCAAAGCTTTCCAAAAAAGAAAAACTTGGCCTTTATTGCAAACTTTCTCAGGTTCTCAAGTCTCAACACACACAATTTTTTTTTTAATACAACCATAGAAATTAAGAAACGAAATTGGCATATGTAGTTTTCCTACACTAATAATTTCGGCTTGTAAGGTGAATTTCATTTATGTGTTTTATGGTTTATACCTTTCATATAGTTTTTTTTTTTACTTTTAAAAAGTAGCTAATTCATGCAATACATATTGCATGTTTGTAATAACTCTTTCATTGCATATATTTTGACATTTTAATAGATTAGTTTTCCTTTTGGTGCAAACATTTTTTTACGGATATTAATTTCTACAATATAAGTAAGGGGGGAGGAAGATGGTGTCCCCTAACACAATATCGGATTTACCCTTAATGAATTTAACTTGCCATATATATAAAAAAAAAATTCTTACTTGCCATATATATTAATATAAATTTCATAATTAGAAGAAAAAATAAAAATAAAAATTTCATATTAATAATTATACTTATAATATTTTAAAACCTAAATGATGATTATTAATTATTTAGTAATCTCTATATATTATATAAATCAAACTCTTCCACTTTATTAATATTCAACGATTGAATAAGTGAACCTGATACACAAATTCTTCCACTTTATTTGAGCACAAGCTTTCTTCTGTTTTATATTTCTTTCTCTCGATACTATATTTGAATAATGATGCACAAATAACTAAGAAAACCAATGAAATATTTATTTAATAAAAATATATTAGAATATTAAAAATAATTGTAAATGTCTGTTCGAATCAAAAAAATTATAACACTGATAACTAACTGAGAAAAAAGAATGCTAATATGACACGCACGTATAGCGTGCAAAAAATGCTAGTATAAGGGCTACTAATCTGAAGATTCCTATTGTAGTTCATTTTTTTTGTTTGATGGAATATTGTAGTTCATTTTTTTATATAATATATATATAATGTTACAAGTTTGATAGAAACTCAGTTTACTGGCTTCAGCCTTGACGTTGTGCCAAAAAATATTTATTTCCATTTGCCAAGCCTACATGGACTGTTTTGTCCCTTGTTCAACAAGAGAGTTCGTAGATGGTCTTTCTTTGAAAGCAAAGAAACTAAGATCCCTTAAATGTTCTTGCTTTGGAGACTTGTGCAACAATGTCGAATCAACCAAGTCCAAGCCTCGAGCTTCGTTCCCGAACCCGCAAAAAGGGACCCACCCTGGAGGTTTGGGTGGTGGCTCCCCTCCGGAGCTTAAGTCAGATATCAGGAGTTGTAAGAGAAAAGTAATTTTAGAGAGAGAAAGTGAGAGAGTAGTTTTACAGAGTAACTTTGCACCTGTTTGCATGGAATGAGGTTCTTCTGATTTCTGGGGTATTTATAGTGATATCAAGTTGACAGCTATCCTTAAAACCTGCCCTAGAATGGTGGCTTCTGATTGGGTGAGAAATCAAATCATGACACGTGGCAGATCATGACTAGTGGATATCTATTAACCAATCTCCTTCACCCACCTTACATTTTTGGCCCGACCGTCGGGCGAGGAATTTAGACCTTTTAACTCTGCGAGGGTAGCCCAAAGATGCAAGGCATTTCTTCTCTTTAACTAAGGTGACACGTGTACGGCTCTGATAAGCCCAAGTGTCTCAAAAAGAGCCATAGATGTTAGACTACAACATTTGCCCCTAAAAGGGCTTTTACTGTTGGCCCATCTGACGGTTAAGGCCCTTTTACCCTCAAGGTAGTTCAAATCCAGGTAAAGTGGTGCACCTTCTTCTGGGTTCTACCGGTCATATTCGACCGTTGTATTATTTTTTCGGTCATTCTTGACCGGTTCCACAAGTTTCTTATTCCTCTATAAATACCCTTGGAGCGAAGACATTGAATCATTTAACACTTCGAACAAATTTGTCTAGAGAGAGAAACTCTGAGAATTTTCTAGAGAGAGAGAGAGATAGATCGTCCAGCTTCAGCATTCTTCACCGAATCGCCCAGACGTTCTTAGCAGGTATCGTTTCTTTGAACTCTTCATTCTTTATTTTTTATTTTTTCTTAGAAAATCAATAAAATGGAATCATCTTCGTCAAATAATCTTAGCCAACCAAGAGCTTGTCTTGACCCTAGAACCGATACTTCTTCTTCGGCACATTCTAGAGTTGGGCCTCTTCTGACCGAGTATATATATTTTCATAGTTTTGGCCGAGAAAGTCGACGACCCAGTCTTTTATCGTGCGGTGGTAATCTGGCGCGCGTCAAGCAAACGGCCCGTCTAAGACGAAAAGCAATAATCCCGTCAAATAGCTCGGACATGGAGGAATCCATCGGACAGTGCCCGATGAGGCAAGAGAGGTCCAAAGTACTCGGTCTTTGGACAGGCATCCTTTGACCATGAGGCAGAAGACTCCGAAATAAATCCTGAAACAAGTACTTCTGGTAGGGACACCGAAATGGTAGAGATCGGCGAAGGCAATAACGGTAGCAATTGGAAGTCGCCGAAGAATCGACGAGGCCTCTACTACCTCGTCGGAGATTAGAAGACGTTTAGGTCCCCTTTCTGATCCAGGTTTCATTTTGGTCAACCGCAAGTGGTTAGAGAAACTAGGACCAGACCCTAATTATTTATCGTCTGTCATGCCCATGCCGGGCTTTTCCTTTGTCATTCCTAACAAGGACACGACGATCCTGAGCGCTCCTAGGAACCATTTCGCTGTCTATAAACTAGCCTTAGACGCTGGATTGAGGTTTCCCCTCCATGACTTCATAGAACAAGTGCTACAGCACTACCACATCGGCCATAATCGCCCGGCTCCCAACGCTTGGCACAACGTCCCGACGTTTATCGCCGTCTGCGAGCTACGCGGCCTAGCCCTTTCTCTTCAGGCCCTTACCCACATTCCACTATGCGGCCAAGGTACCCGGGGCCGTGGACGGGACATGGCTCGTATCTGGCAACCGCCCTGGCTTCCTGACGGCTTGGGGGAAGCCTTCGAAAATGCATGAATGGAAAGCCGACTTCATCTTTTTAAAGGCGGCCAATGATTCGGCCACTGAGAGCTATAGATTCTATAACCGGTCCGTCACGAATACGGGACGGAAGCGATCCCGGGCCGGAATTGGAGGACAATTTCGATGAAGAAGTTGTGGAGTACTTCAGAACAAAAGAGTACTCCAGGCCCGGCCGACGTTCTATTAAAGGGCCATCCAACTGGATACCTTTTAAGGAAATGTTTTACCAAGACGACTTCTTGGTTCTTTGGCCACTGCGGTTGACCGATGATAAAGGTATATATTTAAAATCATCCAACTAAAACTCTTCGTCTATAGTCCATTTGACGAACACATTTTTGTTCTTTGCAGACTCGGCCAGACAACGCCTCGAAGCATCTTGGACGGGGAGATTAGCATGTCCCAATTTACCGCCAACCTTTGGAAGGAGTTTGCAAAGAGCAAAGGCCGAGAAGAAGAGGCGTAAACATTGGTAATAATAATTTTTTTTTTTTTTTTTTTTTTTTGCCGAGGATCATATGAGCTCGTCCGAAATTGGCATCCAATTTTTGGACGAGGGTCACCCAAAGAAGGAGAACGTCCAGAATTGGATGGTCACCTTCTTGGTGCCAAACTCGTCCGAAGTTGGCATACAATTTTCGGACGAGGGTCGCCCAAGGAAGGAGAGCGTCCAGACTTGGACGGTCACCTTCTTGGCGCCATACTCGTCCGAAATTGGCATCCAATTTTCGGACGAGGGTCACCCAAAGAAGGAGATCGTCCAGACTTGGACGGTCACCTTCTTGGCGCCATACTCGTCCGAAGTTGGCATCCAATTTTTCGGACGAGGGTCGCCCAAAGAAGGAGATCGTCCAGACTTGGACGGTCACCTTCTTGGCGTCGTACTCGTCCGAAGTTGGCATCCAATTTTTCGGACGATGGTAGCCCAAGGAAGGAGAGCGTCCAGACTTGGACGGTCACCTTCTTGGCGCCATACTCGTCCGAAATTGGCATCCAATTTTCGGACGAGGGTCACCCAAAGAAGGAGGTCGTCCAGACTTGGACGGTCACCTTCTTGGCGCCATACTCGTCCGAAATTGGCACCCAATTTTCGGACGAGGGTCACCCAAAGAAGGAGGTCGTCCAGACTTGGACGGTCACCTTCTTGGCGCCATACTCGTCCGAAATTGGCATCGAATTTTTGGACGAGGGCCACCAAAAGTATGAGAACGTCCAGACTTGGACGGTCACCTTCTTGGTGCCCTACTCGTCTGGAGTTGCACAATTTTTTGGACGAGAGTCTTCCATAGAACGTCTATATTTGAACGGTCACCTTCTTGAGGCCATACTCGTCTGCATATTTGCAAATCATCTTTCATTTCTTCTTTCAGACGAAGTCTTTGTAATAGTAGTTATAACTTTTGTTCCTAGGACGACCAATTTGATGACTTGTTTACTTTTTTCAGAAAAATGCTCCTACCAACAAACTTCCACCTGGGAAATCGTCCTCGTCCAAAAAGAGGCCAACTACAGCCGCTGACCAGCCTTCAGCGAAGAAGCCTAAGGGCTTCACAAGGAAGAAGGCGCAGATAAGACGACTCCACTTGGCGAGGTTGGGGAGAGAAGTATGCCTCCCCCATCAGCCAAGGTTCCTAAAAAGGAGCCTTCGGGCATTGCCCCGCCGAGGAGGGAGAGGGTGCTCATGCGGTTGCATTCCGCTCGCCGTGTTGCTCGGCCGACTCTACCGAGGTCAAACCGAGTCTGCCTTGGCTCTAGTTGCACCCGAATCTGGAGGCTGCGCCGAGAACTATCCCGGGGTTCGGCGGCTCGGTGGCTAAGCTGGTGCCACGGATGCCCTTAGTCGTTAGGACGGCATCTATTTCGTCCGGTGAGTCGTATTATCCCAATATAGTTAGGACGGTGCAGGGTCGGTGGACGGTCCATGAGTCCGTCCGGATAGACAATCCATCGTCATTCCTATCAAGATAAGCGACTCTCCCCTCTTTCGGATAAGGGCAAAGGCCCCGCTATTCCCCCAACTCCTCCCCTCGCCGATTCGGACGAGGAGTCTTCTCCTGCTTTCGCCAAAATGTCGAAGCCGGAGAAGGAGCGACTTGCGAGGAGCTCTTCAAGTGCTACCCCGAATCCTACATAAAGGGATTAAGGGGGGCGTCTCGCCGGGCATGTGGGCTACATGTCTCGACTTGCTGCCGAGGTATTGCTTTTAGCCTCGCTTTATTTTATACTTGATACAAATTTTGGTTCTTTCACTCGTCTAATAACTTGATTTGTTTTCATTGTTCCGGCTTTCCGGCTCGCAGCATGCTAACCGAAGAATGGGCGAGGGAGCTCGTGAAAAGAGAACAAGAAACTCGTCCATCTTGCTACAACGGCCGGCGACAAGGCCATTCATGACATTGAGATGGCGAATACTCTCCATCGTCGGTCACTCGATGCATTGGAGAAAAGGTCGGCGAACTTGAATCCAAGAACAAGAAATATCTTGTTACCATCAATGATCAAGATAAGGAGAGAGACCATCTCGAAGATGATCATCAACACTCTCTCTACCGATCTTAAGGGTGAGAGAGACGCCGCCCTTCTTGTCGTTGCTCACGAGAAGGGAGAATATTCTTCTAAGGGCGAGAAACGCTCGTCCGGAAAAAGACGGTGTCCCAAACCTTTGACGATGCCAAAAGGGCCTTGAACATGTTATAGAAACGTCCAAGGGTGGGCCGTCAAGGCCTTCGAAATGCCGGGCCGAAGTCGAGGAGGTCCCGAGCTTTGTCCGTCGCCTGGAATACCAACGAGTGCCCATAGGGCCATGGTCTCAGCTTGAGGATCCTCCGGAGTTTATAGAGTCGGGCGACGAGGCTTCGACCGAAGATGAGGAGCCCGAGGACAACCAAGAAACTCATGTTGAAGACGAAGCCTAGTTTTAGGTTTATTTTTCTAGTTTCTTTGGTTATCGCCGTTGTAGCCTTAGTCCTTCAAGTAATCTTATTTTGTAAATTTTACTCATGATATATATGAAAGACTTTTGCCATTTGCTTGCCTCTTATTTTCATCAATTCCCATTTGACCATCACATCAACTTTGAATTGTTTCTAAGTACAAAAGTTGACTCGTCTTGAACATCGTAGACGATCCGCATAATATGATTGAAACACTTGTTTTGGACGACCTTGTTCTCTTGAGCTCGTCTTTTAGGCTTCTATCATTCCCCCCTTCTGGGGCTTAGTTCAACCGTACATGGTGGGCGAGCCAAAGGCCAAGAAGGAAAGTGGCAATCTTTGGCCGAGCTCTTTGAAACTATCGGACGAGCTTGTTATATATCTTTGAACGCATGTTTTAGCCGGCTTCCTTGAGGGAGCAACACTCGTCATTAAGTAGCGATCCCTTACTAGGGTCTAGGCTACTTAGCCGGCCGTGCTTGTGAAGATAAGTATCCTTTACTAAGGACTTATTTCGAGCCGGCTTTCTCTCAGAGACTTTGACGTTACTCTTACTAGAGGTTTTGTCGGTTGACGGTCTTGTATGTGCTATACTTTGGCCGGTCTCTTCGATGGAGTGATGTTCGGCATAAAAATGAGTAATTGTGACGCTTTTCTTTTTTATCCAAGTTGTCACTTTTAGACGAGTAACCGATTTAATGCCCCAAAGTGAGTTAACTTGGTGAAAATAAACAAGGAAATAAGAAAGTAGGAATTGTATTATATGGATTTTGCTTGACGGAATGCCAAGATGCATGTATACAATTCTTTTTTCTAACAGGTGCCGCGGCACTTTGGATTAACTACAAACTACCTCATAGACATTCGACGGTGGATTGAATTAGACGTGATACTTTTTCAAATTATCAGAATTCCAAGTACGGCGTCTTGGTCGTCCATCCGGATCCCGAAGACGAAAAGTACCCTTTGCGCGGCTCTTGGATAATCATGTAAGGTCCTTCCCAATTAGGTGTTAGCTTCCCTAACTCTTTTGCTCGTCCAACCGCTTCCATCTTTCTAAGGACAAGATCCCCTACTTTGAGTGGTCGTCTAACAACTCTTTTGTTAAACTCCCGAGTCATACGCAGTTTGTACAATTGCATTCTTAGCAAGGCATTGCCCCTGACTTCTGGCACTTGGTCCAAAGCCGTGCATAATGCAGCCCAGTTGGCATCTTCTGAGTACAGCATAAATCGTAGGGTGGGTTCTTCAATCTCAATGGGCAAGACAGCTTCTGTGCCGTAGACTAACATGAAGGGCGTCTCCCCAGTAGAGTTCTTGGCGGTTGTTCTGATGGACCATAACACCAACCTGCACTCTTCAACCCATTGTCCCTTGGCGTTTTCTAGCTTCTTTTTGATTCAATTTGATAGAATCTTGTTGAATGACTCTACCTGCCCATTTCCTTGTGGGTGGGCAACGACAAGTGTGCTTTTATTTCTCTTTCGCCAACCACTCCTTGGGTTTAGGTGTTTCAAATTGGGGGCCATTATCAAAGACGATGGGCTGTGGTATGCCAAAACGGGTTATAATGCTTTTCCCGGGATGAAGCCCTTGACGTCGTTTGTTGTTATTCCTCGCATGGCCTCTCGCCTCTATCCATTTAGTGAAGTAATCAACGGCCACTATCACAAACTTCTTTTGTCCGGCGGCCACTTGGGAAAGGTCCTAGGATATCCATGCCCCATTTGGCAAAGGGTAAAGGGAACAAGATGGGGGTTAAGTAGCCGGACGGCTTCGATGCACATTTCCATGCTTTCGGCATTGTCACACTTCTTTGCATAGACTAGAGCGTCTTCCTTTAAGGTTGGCCAGTAGTACCCCGTCCTTAAAGCCTTCTCCCCTAAAGCTCTTCCCCCAATGTGAGAAGCACAAGCTCCTTCATGGAGTTCTTTCGGGACCTCCGGACCATCTTCTGCGGTGACGCACTTGAGCGGAGACCGGTTGAATGATTTCTTGTAAAGTGTCTCGTCCCATAGCTCAAACCACTTGTCCCTAGCCTTCACATACTTGGCCTCTACGGGATCGCAAGGCAATCGTCCCGTCTTCTTGTATTCTATGATCGGCTCCATCCAGCACGATCCCGCGGGCCGAGAAACATAATCTGCTCTTAATCGATGCTCTTTTTGGGTTTGACTTCCCAAAATACTGTTCTTGGCACATCACCTTTCCCGAGCCGGCCAACTTCGAGAGCATTCGCTGATGATTTTTCGACCTTGGTACTTGGTCGAGGACAAATCGTTTTAATGGCTCTATCTCATCTTTGATGAATTGCATGTATATGCTCATTGATGCTTCTTTGCATTCAAAATCTCCATTAACCCGGTCGACCACTAAGAGGGAGTCCGATTTGGCCTCGATCTCAACGGCTCAGGCCGCTTTGCACATTTTGATTCCGCTAAGAGTGCCTCATATTCAGCCTTCGTTATTGGACGCTCGAACCGGAATCTTAATGCATATTCAAACTTGTCCCCTTCGGGAGATTGGCAAATGATTCTCGCTCCACATCCATTGATTGTGGACGAGCCATCAACCATGAGCGCCCAATGCCTTCTTCCTCTTCTTTGGATCGGATATCGGTTCTATGGCTGGCCGAGTAAGTTCGACTATAAAGTCCGCCAAGGCTTGCCCTTTATTTGGCTGTCCTTGGTTCAAAGGATATATCAAACATGTTAAGCTCCACCGCCCATTTTAACATTCGTCCAGCGGACTTCCATCTTGGTAGAACTTGCTTCAAAGGCCGATCAGTGTAGACGATTATACTGTGCGCCAAGAAATAGGGCCTTAACTTTGGCTGGCCATGACGAGGGCCAATCCAAACTTCTCAACGGGAGTGTACCTATTTTCCGCGTCTTTGAGTACGTGACTCACGAAGTATATTGGGACTTGGACGGATTCTCTTTCGGCCAATGAACAAAGACTCACGGCTTGAGCGGACACGCCAAATATACAAACAACTTCTCCCCCTCGGCCGACTTCAACCTAGGCATGCCGAAGGTGGTCCTTGACCGTTTGTAGTGCTTGCTCCGCCTCATTTGTCCACTCAAACTTAGCTTTTTTCTTAATGGTGGCGAAGAAGTGATGGCACTTGTCGCCCGACTTAGACAAGAAACGTCCAAGGGCGACGAAGCAACCCGTCAGTCTCTGAACTTCCTTTACCTTTGACGGAGACTTCATGTCTAAAATAGCTTGTATCTTTTCGGGATTTGCTTCAATTCCTCTTTGATCCACCAAGAAGCCTAAAAACTTCCCCCGACAAAACTCCAAACACACATTTCTTTGGGGTTCGGCTTTAACTTGTATTTCTGAGAGTTTCAAAAGTTTCTCTCAAATCACCAACATGATTTTCTTCTTGACGGCTTTTGACTATCATATCGTCAATATATGCCTCCATATTTCTTCCCAATTGTGGCTGAAAAACAGTATTGATCAATCTTTGAAAAGTGGCCGGGGCATTGCGTAGGCCGAATGGCATTCTCAACCAGCCATACAGTCCTTTTTTTAGTAATGAAGGACGTCTTGTCCTGATCCTCATGCCACATTGGGATTTGATGAAAGCCAGAATAAGCGTCCATGAAGCTCAACAAAGCATGACCAGCTGTAGAGTCTACCAGACGATCCAACTTAGGCAAGGGGAAATCGTCCTTAGGACAAGCCTTGTTGAGGTCGGTGTAGTCCACACACATCCTCCAGGTGCCATTGGGCTTTGGCACCATGACCACATTTGCTATCCAGTCCCGGGTAATAGGTTTCTTTGATGAACTTGGATTCCAACAACTTCGAACTTCTTGGTCAACCGCCCGATTTCTAGCCGGTCCCCAAATGCCTCTTCTTCGACGAACGAGGTTTTAATTTTGGATCAACATTTAACCGATGGACGGCTACTGGATCAATTCCAGGCATTTCTTCAACACAATAGGCAAACACGTCCTGAAATTCTTTCAGCAAGCTGATTAAGAGGCTTTTTAAGCCCAAAGAGAGTGAAGAACCAATTTTCAAGGTTCGTTCTGGACGAGCCTCATCCGGGTGAGACGTCTTCGGGGCCTCGACCGGTTCCCGACGCTCTATTGCTAGTCCCATGATGGCCATCACTTCTTCGAGCAAGGGAGGCTCTTCCTTGATGATTTCATATTTTCTCTTTTTCTTTGGGAAGATGCTCAGACGCCTTCCTTGAGGGAGCGAGAGGCGTCTGAGGGCTCTCAATGGCCGTCTTCAATGAGGCCAAGTGGTCCTTGACTATCCCGGACGTTTTCCTCTCGCTAACCACCTTCGTCTTATCCTTCTCTATTTCAGACGTTTTCCTTTCACCAAAGAACTCGCGTCGATCTTCATTGCACATCTTCCATGACGACGGCTTGAGGGTAGTCGGGATAACACTCCCTAGCCACCTGCTTGGTCCCCATATAATGAGCCAATCTTGCCATCATCACACTCATACTTCATCAACATCGGGTGGGTAACTATTACGGCTTTGACGTGATTCGGAGTTGGTCGCCCAAGAATGACATTGTAAGGTTGTCAAATCTCGGACTACCAAGAACTTGATAAACAAAGTTCTAGCGGCATCCTTTTCTCCCACTCGAACAGGCAAAGTAACAGTTCCCATTGGGTGGATGACTCCTCCCCCAAACCCTATGATGGGATGGTGAACGGGAACCAAGTTCTTCTCATCAAATTTTAATCTGGACAAGCAGTCAGCACTGATGATGTCCGTCGAGCTTCCAGTGTCGATCAGAATTCTTTTTACTCTCAAGTTTGCTATTTTCATTTCTACAACCAAAGGATCATCATGGGGAGTCCTCAACCTGCCCCGATCTTGCTCACTAACTACCACCCTTGGGAAGGGCTCAGCCTTTGTCTGATCAGCTAACAAAACTTGGCCAAGCTCCCTTAGGTAGTTTTTGTGTCCTCTATTGGTTGGTCCTCCAAGAAGAAACCCTCCGAAATTACGAGAACAACATCCTCGTCTCGTGCTCTCACTTTTCTTCTTCTTAGATCGCAATTGTCTTTTCTTTGAAACTTCCTTCCCCTTGAGGCATATAGGGGTTCATCTTTCCCTTTCGAGCTAGCTCCTCCAAAGCCTTCTTGAGGTGCTTACATTCATTAGTTTCGTGACCGCAATCCTTGTGGAAGTGGCAATACTTGCTCTTATCTCTATTTCTATAAGGGGTTTCATCTCATTTGGGGCCTTCAACTCATATTGATCCTTAATCTCCATGAGAATGGAGAATTGGTCCTTGTTAAATTCAATAGGATTGGATGAGGATGGCTCAGCCTCTTTTCTCTTGCTCCTTCTAGATGAAGTGGTGGTGGAGGTTATAGCCCAAGTCTCGGCCTTCTTGGGGTTGCTCTTCTTTGGCTGAGCAACCTCTTCAGGCTTCTTAGACTCGGGATGCTTTGCCTCAGCACACACTTCGGTAGCGTGAATAAATGCTTGACTTCCCTTAAGGCTTCGGCAAGAGTGGAGATTTTCTTTTTAACAAGATCAAACTTAAAGCTTCCTGGCCTTAGACCCCTAATGAAGGCGTCAAAGGCCACTCCAGATTAAGATCTTGGATCTGAAGGGCTTCAAGGTTGAATCTCTTAACGAAACTTCTAAGAGCCTCCTTAGGTCCCTGGACGACCTTGCCTAGGTGCATGCTTGTTTTTTGTTCTTGCTTGTTGGCAACAAAGTGACTAGTGAATAAGAAACTGAGTTCCTTGAAATTATTGACTGAGTTGGGTGGAAGATTGTTAAACCACTTCTGAGCTACCCCTTCGAGTTCTTTGGGAAGTTCTTACACCAGGTAGCATCATCTACTCCTTGGACGTACATCTGATGTTTGTAAGCAGATAAGTGATCATCGGGATCCTGTTGTTCCATCAAAAGGTTCTATAGTAGGGAGTTTAACCTTTGGGAAGGGGGCGCCTCCATTATCCTGGCCGAGAATGGAGTGGGCCAGTTAATCTGGAGGGCTCCCATCTGTCCCTCAATGGGTATGTACTCCTTACGATATTCCTTTAACACCGGATCAGACGACGTGTTTGCAGGCAATGGACGCCTATAGACCATGGGTTGAGCCACTGTCTTCTCCTGTCGTGGATGAACAAGAGAGTGACTTAAACTTCGTCCCTCCCCTCTGGACGACAACCTCAAAGGAGGGTCTCTCAGGTATGATGTAGAACCTGTCGCTGATCGTTGTATTGCTGCTGCTCTCTTTGCTTCTAGATATTCTCTGGCATCTGTTTCCATTCGGTGCCCGCTTGGACGAACATGGTCCTGGGTCCTTACCACCAGGTTCCAGTCCATCTTCCTTCGCTGATCATTATCCTCTGGCTGCTTTCCTCTTGCCGTTCTCCTAGAGGGTTCCTGACGAACAGGTCGACTAGGACCTGTACGATCGTCTTGGGAACGTCCCCTAGGGGGAGGTGGATTGTTAGCAGCTGGCTCAGGGTTAAGCCGGAAAAACAACATATTGCTCTTGATTCGCACTGACGATCGCAGCCCATCTTTACTTGGAAATCGTTCAAGGCGTTCTCTAGATGGGCGGCGATCACGGACGTTCAAGATTCTCTTGAATGACGGAGTTCTTTGGCTTGGTCCAAGAACTCGGACGATGGACCGGGTCTATCCCTTCCTCGAGGTGGTCTCTCGTGTTCTACTGTGTCTTCGACATTAACCTGAAGACTTCGGTTTCTGGCAAGGTTGGACGATTGACAATCAGTCATCGTTGCGTCTCCCCACAGACGGCGGCAAATGTTTTGTCCCTTGTTCAACAAGTAAGCTGTAGATGGTGCTTTTTTGTCGAGCAAGTAAACTAGTATCCCTTAAATGTTCTTCTTTGGAGACTTGTGCAACAATGTCTCGAATCAACCAAGTCCAAGCTCGAGCTTCGTTCCCGAACCCGCAAAAAGGACCCACCCCGGAGGTTTGGGTGGTGGCTCCCCCTCCGAAGCTTAAGTCAGATATCAGGAGTTGTAAGAGAAAAGTAATTTTAGAGAGAGAAAGTGAGAGAGTAGTTTTACAGAGTAACTTTGCACTGTTTGCATTGAATGATGTTTCTCCTGATTTCAGGGGTATTTATAGTGATATCAAGTTGACAGCTATCCTTAAAATCTGCCCTAGAATGGTGGCTTCTGATTGGGTGAGAAATCAAATCATGACACGTGGCAGATCATGACTAGTGGATATCTATTAACCAATCTCCTTGACCACCTTACATTCGGGCTCATCATTTGGGCCGAATTTGGACCTTTTAACTCTGCTGAGGGTAGCCCAAAGATGCAAGGCATTTCTTCTCTTTAACTAAGGTGACACGTGTACGGGCCACGATGGCCCAAGTTGTCTCAAAAAGAAAGCGTAGATGTTAGACTACAACATGGACCATGCTTAAACCAATTTATAATTCGTTCTTATGATGTGACTTGATTGGCACGCAGACGACATTTTTTTTTTTGGAGTGGGAAAAGAAAACTAGGAACGACCCTGAACAATGGACCATCTTAAAGCATCCTTACGGATGATTGAGATGATGCTCACGACATGATTATACCGTCTTACAGTATGAACCCTTAATTAAAACATTCTAATTTTTAAACAACACAAATTTACACAATTTATATCGCCTGGTTTTCCAATTATAACTATATTTCGTAAATGAAAAAAATACATATTTTGATTCCCCATAACATTAACAAGCACAAGTGTAAGAAAATTATACCAAGTAGTACTTGATCTAGTGGTTTGGTTTGTATCTCACAACTTTGAGGTAGTGGGATCAGACCCCACTAGAGGCACTTTGGGGATGAGGACCTTCTCTTAACATTCCACCCCCCTCCTAAGGGGCCTTTTCTGTAAAGTCAGGCCCGGTTGACCTGAGCGAGGTTTTAGTCCGATAGGGCGTCTTCTCCTTACCTTTGGAAAAAGGTATAATAAAATTATTGACAAGTAAGATAACAATACCTTCATTATTTATTTATTTTTATTTCAATTACAAAAATTCTTTTCCATTTTGATAAACTAGAATGTTGTCAAAATCTGATTCGACCTGAGACAATGTTCGAAATCGACTACCAATCGATTAGGTAATGTCCCAGCAGATTGTGACCCGTGATTGTCCCTGCAGATTGTGACCCATGATTGACAAAAATCCAACTTGATTAACAGATAACTAAACAGACCCAATACTCTACAACCTAAACTCTTTTGTACTCGACCTTAAGTCAACTTGACAAACTAGCCATAATTTGACAACCGAATGGACTCACACCTGACCTGAGAACAACCCAAACCAAATCAAACCTAATAAATATCCAAAATGACCCGACTTGTGATAACTAATAACCTGATTTGAAACAACCAGTTACGAACCGATCTGATGTTGACCCAACCTGTTGCGAACCAATCTGAAGTCGATCTAACCTATTGCAAATGGACCGATGTTGATCCGACCTATTACAAAGTAGACCTAATATTGACCCGATCTAATACGCCCTAAACATCCAACCCGATTTTACCTAACCTATTTTGACTCAACTCGAGGCAACATATAAGATTAAAAGTTTTATTTAGTTATTGCTTGTGTCATATTTATAGCTTTTAGTTACTCCTTCCGTTCCTTGCAGATGTTACTAGTTTGACTTGCACATTTAATTTGTCAATGCACATATGTTGACTATTAATATATGTGATTAAGTATTAGTAAAAATTATAAAAATTTGATATTTTAAAGCATTCATTGAGATGAATAAAATAAGACCCACCATGACTATGTTCTTTTGTTATATATTGGAAAAAAAAAAAGTTTTAAATAGTGCCAAGATTTAAAGTAGGAACATCAATATAAAACGGAAGAAATATATTAATTTTAATAGATGACTAAATCCCACCCTATATATTTTTTTTGTATTGCCATAAATATTGTATAAAAATATGTCCATGACCCTCTTTTCCTTGTACCACCACCACCACCGATTGCTTCTCTCCTTGACTCTCCAACTCCACCCCCAATAATAACCACCCAATAAGAACCACCTCAAATTCTTTTTCTCTTTCCTCTTTTCCCCCTTTCCCTCACTTCCTCTCTAACTCCTCTTTCTCCCTTCTGTTGCACCACCACCACCACCACGACAAGAATATTAGAATCTCGCCAAAGAAGACCAGATAATTGTGACCACCGTGCCATCTAGGGATGGGTATGGGTTAGGTTTGGGGAGGGTCCAACCAGACCCAGGTCCGTAAATTTTGATTTGGACCCAGACCCACAATGTCTGAAATATATGGACCCTTACCTAGATCCAATGTGTTTGGTGGGTCATGGGTCCAGAATGGGTCTCAAAATTATTTGTCGTTTCCATTGTTTTTTTAACTCGTGATTTTTTACGCCTCATTCTTTTAGTTATTAAATGATAAATTACCAAAATAATAGTCTAATTCTTATACAAAACATTCCAAATTAAAACATCCACAACAAGTTGACTTGAGTCTTATCAGGTCAACCCAGATCCAACCCAGGCCCAATAGGTCTCAAAATTCTAGACCCATACCCTTAAAAATGGGACGGGTCCAACCGGGTCTGAGTCGAATCTTGAGTCCATGCCCATCCCTAACGCCATCAGAATTGTGACCATCGCTGCGGGAAAAGGCAAGTTTGTCTTTTGAATGAATTGAGACTAGAATTTGCCAAACAATTACGAATTGAACTCACCGGAAAATTAGAGGTGTCTGACGCTACGTCTAACCTAGGGTTCAGGCGTCCTCCATAGAGGTTTGCAGCTATGGTGGAGCGTCCTCTATAAACATATGCACCTACGATGAAGCGTCTGTAATAGGCATGTTAACCTATGGTGGGGCATTTTGGTAGGCGCCTGACCTCCCCACAATTTTTGCCGTCAAATTGAGTGTTTTCTGGCGAGGTTCCATCAAATGTAGTTGTTGCCCTTTAGTTTCATTTTTCCTTGGATTGTTGCTTGAGGTGACTGACAGTGGTGTTCCTAAGTTTTCCGGCGAGAGACATGGGTGAAGAAAAGAGAAAAATGGTGGTGGTCTGGTCGGTGTGGTGTTGGCAATGGTGTTCTAGTGAGGGTATGAAGGAAGAGGAAAGGAAGGGGTGATTGTGATTGACGTTCGGAAAAGGGGGGAATTAGAAGGTATAAAAATACGTAAAATACGTATTTAGGACGATACTAAGAAAATTTAGGGCTACTTAGCAAAACCCTAATTTTACAATGTCATTATCAACGACAACTATTTTTTTCATACTTAACTCTATTTTAAATTAAACAAGGTCGTGTTAACTTCAAATTATACCAGAAGGTGAATGAAAGAGTATGAACCGTGAATATGGGAGTATGAACAGTCATTCCCTTGTAAACTTCACTTTCTAGTGGAAATGAGTGATTTGTTGAGATGATACCGATGCCCCTTATTATCTGTCCTACTTGACAAGTGATAGAAAAACTATTGTAGTGAGTTATCTAGTGTTAAATGCAAATTATTAGAATATGCAGTCTAATTTTAATATAAAATTAGACAAATCCAAGTCTACATTCTCCTAACAAGTCCATTTCATCCCACTATTCTCTTCTCCTTTGTTTCCCTTTCAATCTCGAACTATAACATACCATTATAAAAAATAACGTTGCAGTCTTACTAAATGGATTAACCTAGTCACTAAATAAATTAAAGAATGTGATTACTGAACGAATTAAACTAGTCAATAAATAGATTAAACTAGTTCCTAAATAAATTAAACTAGTCACTTTATCAAAAAGCTCGTCTGTTCTCTTCTTAATATTGAGCTTGGATCATGCCTAACTTTAAATTAAAAATAGGCGGTTTCTTACAAGACCAACTAAGAGTTTAGTTATTAAGTATAGAAAGATGATAGTAAAGGAAGATATAAGTTATTTTATCCTATTATCCTACCCTCTTATCCCCATATTTCCTCTGGATTTGCCAAACACCCCGTTCGTAAGCATTTGAACAAGTCGCTTCAAGGTCATGAGGCACAAATCACACTTAAAGACCAAGACAACCTCTGTCCACTTATCTTAATATATGCCTTAAAATTTTGAGAAAAACCATTCTGCAGAGAAATCCCCCTAGTGCACAAATCATACCATTATATCAACAAGCAACCGCTATTAAAATCTTCTAAACTTTGTTTTTCTGCCACAAAATAGTGTTAAATGAGGGTCAGCACTCCAGCAGGATAAAGATCCTGAGAGATCTTACTCGGAAGCATCGCAACTTAAGCCTACATCTACAAGATATTCGCTCTGTATATATAACCGGAGCTAAAGCTAACTGTGTAGAATTAATGAAGGAAACTGAAAATCATAATTGCAAAAACTGAATAATTGAGGACCTGCTGAATAGTTCATGAGACAATTGAGCTGGGGAAAGCTACTGAAAAAAGTTCTAACTAATACTTAATGTTACACAGGATGAGCATCTAATTCACAGTGAGACGGTTAATATGACATGTATATTAAGGAACAGACACATCCCTGGTTGGAATCTCCTCGGTATATCACAACTAGTAGCGGAAACTGACAAGTCGTTTGTACAGGAAATTCAGTGCCAAAAATAAAAATTTAACAAAAAGCACCTGACTTACGCCTCTGGGTTTTTCAAGTTAAACAAGGATGTATCACTCTTATCCTGCATCACTAAACCTTTAACTTACACCACTCCTGAGGGAAGACGCAGCACAAGCTGTCCACCAACAAGGCTGCAAACAAATTAAGAGATTCAAGAAATTTTGCTTCTTCCATAGCGTTAATCAAATATCAAATGATAGGTGACCAAAAACTCACCTTTTCACGTAGTAATAACAGAAGTCTGCTAGGATAAAAGTTTGAACAACTTCAGAAAGCAGCACCATTGAAGGCCACAAACCATATCCTAAAGCTGTGAGCAAACGACCATGGGTATCTAGGACCTTCATAAAATGCATATTTGAAGTTAAAATCTCAATTGACTTGTATACTAAAAAATCCGCAGGCCATGGACAATTCCAAGCACAAGTCTTCATAATCTATTGCTAGAGAGGGGGGAAAATATGCACTAAACATTCCTTTATGAAAGAATATCAACAGTTCACTAATTAAAAATTTGTGTTTCCATCAACCTAGAAATTCATACTTGAACTGGTCACCTCTGACATCCCCCTTAGAAAAGGTCTCAACTATGGCTAAGCAAGGAGTTATGCATCCATCCTTGCACCAAATGTAAAACGAAAATTCCGCCTTCTAGCCTTGTGAATCTTGATAATTATTCAACACAGAAACTCCACATGAGCAATCCATAACCTTAAAGGAGACAAACTGAGCACGGGATATTAAGGCCTCTAATGGGACCAAGTTGGGAAGGAAAATTTCAGCAATATCCAGTTTCCAACCCTCCACTACCCTCCTCCTCTATCCGAGAGAGAGATAGAGAGAGAACAAAAGGATTGGAACAATAATTAATTATCCAATACATGCTAAAAACAATTTGATGATGAAACGGCAAACCAGGCAATCAAGATACATGCATATTCTGTAACTAATATTAACAACTCTTGTCCAAAGAACCTGACATCAATGGAATATGGTCCATACCCTTTTCCTTTCCCCTTGCTAATCTTTCAAAACTTTTCCCAATGACATCAATTTTCTATCTAGAATGATGGTTTAAGTCATTAACTTCTCTACGGACCACAAGGCCCACAAGACTTGGATAACTAAAACAGCTAAACTTCCTGAGTTAATGATGATAATATTACATTTCATACGCAGTCTTATAAGGAAAGATAACGTTACAAATGAAGTAATCTAGAACTTCACGCCAAGATAAGAGAAGCGAGTCTATGATGGTCTACACGCATAATAAAAGGAGAAATGCCTAGTTCATAACTGTTATGAACGTTTTTTTGTTTACAACATTCGTTTATTGTATTATTCAATAACAAATGTTATACGTTGAATTGTAATTGTTGTGTATTAAATTACATATGTTGTATATTGAAACAAAAGTATCACCATTATCTATTACCTATATTAAAAGACATGATGATACTTTATATATATATATATATACTTCCTCCAGGTTCCATAATAAGTGAAACACTTACTATTTTAGAACGTTTCAAAATAAGTGAAACATACCTTAAATGGAAAAAAAAAGTAACAAAATGACAAAAAAATCATCACAAACTTCGTGGTTTGCTTTTCTCTCTCCTCCCTTTTGATAATAAAAAGGGTATTTTATGACTTTTTGGCTTTTGAAAGTGATGTTTATTAAATCTTCCCCCCAATCATGTTTCACTTATTATGCAGGCGGGGAAGTATATATATATAAATACTTCCGCCGTTTTTTTTTTACTTGCATCGTTTATATTTTTGGAAATATATTCTCTTTTTCTCTCCTAGCACATGGGTTTCTTTTTTATCTCTCTCCTCTCCTTGGTCCTTGTGCAAACACAAATTATGCAAGTAAAAAAAACGGAGGAAGTATAAACAAACAAAATTATAATGGTTGTGATGTGTGAATATGGCAACCCTCCCCAAAAGATGGCATTCAGTTGCAATAGTGAGTAGATGTGAGGATCTCCCATAGTCCCGTCACATAAAAAAGAAAGAAAGAGGAAGTCAGATGTGACGTTTGTCATCTTAAGAAATCATATGAGAAGAGACCTTGTAATATGCAACTCCCATCTCATCCCCCCCCCTTAAGTTATGTTCTTTTCAGCTAAAAAAAGTCGAACTGAATCGACATGAACTTATTAGACCTTCTCAAACTAAACTGATATCAAATTAAAACTATGTTTTAGTAGCCCTTATAAGAACTTATTATAACTTATCAGGACTTGTTATTTGTGGAGTTATTTGACTTTATTATATAAAAAAAGAATTAGATCTAAAGCTCTTTTTTTTTTGCTGAAGTCAAACATATCTCTTACTCGTGCTCTGAAATTCAGTATTACTAATTCCTCATTACTTAAACTATTTAACTTTTTCATCTCTGCATTCACCGACAGTTTGCTTCTTTTGGTTATGTTGTTATATTTTACTTTCCTTTAAAAAAATTGTCACTTCCATTTATTGCTCTATGCACTAAGGCAGACTTTGGGCATAGAAAGAATTGTGGTTTCAATAGGAAGCTCCACATGTTAACCCAGGCTATAACATGTCAATCCAGGTAGCAAGGGAAGTTTTAATCCAAGCAGCAAAGCCTATGATTTCAATAGGAAGCTCCACATCTAATGACATCTAAGATTAATTAAGAATGTTTTGACAGCATCAATCTGTCATTATTTACCACCTAGTAACCACCAAATTAACTTGCATATCACCGATGGGCAAGGCTGCCTAACAAAAGTCTGAGACAGTTGAATAAGGCATTGTATATAGGGCCTGTTTGGCACAGCTACAACTCTTTCACAATAGTCATGAACTATTCAGCTAGTTGTCAACTGTTATACATTATAATCATTATATGATATGACTATATGAGTCAAAGTAGTAGTAAAAATGTTTGCCTAGAACTGGCAAAAACTCACCCGACCCGATAAACCAACCTGAACCTAACCCGAAATAAGTAATGGTTAGCTTTTCGACCTGTTTAAGTAAATGGGACAACACGAATCCGACCCGAAACTTAAAAGTTTAGGTTACCTTGAAAATTACAGCCCGAAAACAACCCTCCTAATAAGTCCATTTATATATAACTTGTTTAGGCTTTTGATTTCCAATTTCAGATCAAGCCCATTCATTATGATAAGTCCGTATTTATTTTAACCTGGATTGTTTGCAGTTTTGCCTTTTGATTTAAAATGTTGGGCCAACCCCAATTAACTATTTCCTAACTAAACTGATGTTGCTCTACTCAAATGCTCAAACCCTATTTTCCATTCTCTTTTTGTGCCGTTACACTCCATTGTTTCATTCTCTCTCTCCCCCACTTTCTTCTCTCTCCTCACTTTCTTAAATCCTATACTCCTCCAACACCACCACATGATCGCACCACGCACCTCCTTAACAACCATCAACACCACGACCACCACCTCAATTCCAGTCTTCTCTCTTCAAAAACCACCGCAGTGCAATTGTTTCCCATGCAAAGGCAGAAGAATTTAGACTTTTGCTTGCTGGAAGTCTGGAACATTTGACTAATGGAAATTCTGAACTTTGGAAAATGTTACTTGTGAGCTTACTTAATTCAATTCAGATTCGGGTTAGATTCAGATCAACCCATATTTTGACCTAAATATAGAGTTCCTAGATATAAATAGGTTCAACCGGTCGGGTTCAGGTCGGCCTGCTTATTTGCAGGTTCATGTTCAATTTTCTGACCCGTTTACAGAAACATGTCAGGTTGAGGAGGGCTGACCCATTTACATAAACAGATCAACCCGAACCTGACCTTACCGAATCTAATAGCTACTCAAGAAGCTAAAAGCCAGATGTCGAACATGCCCATAGTATATCATATACAATATTTCATGCATTAAGATACTTTATACTTCCTCCGTTCCAAAATAAGTGAAACACTTCTCTCATTTATGTGAGAGCTTTTTGAGACAAGTGTTTCACTTATTTTGGAACGGAGGAAGTATAACATATAAGATATATTTTTTATACTACTCCCAAGTCCCACCCATTATGTCAAAAATATCTCACCACCTCTTTTTTTGGTAATAAACAAATTTCTTTAATTCCAAGGTAAGTTAGGCACAAAAAAATTGACAAAACCAAGGTGCAATTTGCATCATAATTTCCCCTTAAGATATCATCAAGAGAGGACCCTCGAGGAGAAAACCTCATTCAGTTGTGTTCCTCAAAGAAACACTAAGATAACTAAAAAATAAAATAAAAAGTTACAAGTTTGGGAATATCTCCTATCATGAGTACAATCAGATATAAAGCTAAATTTTAATTTTAAAGTTCCTTATTGATAGTAGTCATACTAACTTCACCATCATGATGGTTAGTGTCCAAAACCACGAGCACTTAAACATGGCTCTCAAACCGGCAATTTTCTAAAATGACATGACGCAACCCTATGAATAGAATTGCTGTGTCAATGGGTTAACGAAATAATAAGTAGAATTCCCTTGCTAATAGCGTTGGACAAACAAATAATGGTAGCAAATTTATGAAATAATCGGAAATATTTCAGTTCCATGCAGTAAAAGGACAACACAATATCAGCTAATCCAAACAGAAAAGGCAAACATCTTCTCAGAAAAAAGTTAACTCTAGAGCTTTTTGGCTCATACCTGAAGAACCCAATGCGCGCAACTAAAAAATCTCGCCACTCCTAGGGCAAAAACATAATGAGCTGTGAATGGTTCAACAATCTAGAGAGGGAAAAATATTAGAGGTCAGAATCAATTGAAAGAGATGATATCACAAAGTGAACAAACCAATCAACCCCCCTCCCCTCAATGCCCAAATAGAAGGATGATAGAGAAATAAAGAATACACTCAGCACAATTAAAGAGCAATTGTGCCTCACTTCTAGCTTCAAGGAAGCTGATGAACTAGATATACCCAAATAACAAGAAATTAAATACGATGAAAATGCAGAATGCTTCAGCAGCCATGGTACCAAAATGGAAGTGATAATCTACCTTTGCGTTTTGCATGACTCGTAGCTGAGGTAGCACTGAAACAGCCTCCAGATAGACACAAAATGCCCAGCTAATCCTATTGACAATGTTATGGACGGTGGAAGGGTGGATAAGTAGAGACAATACAGCACAAGGTACCACCTAAATCAAAAATCAAACACAGCAGCAAATCAGTTACAATACTTCAATCTCATATTCCATATCAGTGATGAAAAGCAAATTACCAGAGCATATAAGGCTCTGCAAAAGTGGACTTAGTGACGGAGAAAGTATAGAAAGTGTATATATGTAATCAGCTTACAGTACAATTGTTAGCAAAGTTACAATGACCCATGATGATGAAATCAGAATTACTCTAAAGGAGAAGTTGTATTCAGTGGCAATGATGCTTCAATAAAGGCTTCCATTTGGAAAAACTCTCTAATACGTAGTAATTTACCCAAACTACTATGCATTTTGCAATATCATACCCTAGCATTTCACCACTGGATTCGAAAATTTTCTATGACAACATATCGACTTACTTTAAGGGTATGTTTGGTTGGACGGAAGACATTTTTGATTGAAGATGATTTTCATTTTCCAAGGGAAAATACAATGGTAAAATAGTATCCCTCTATTGAGACTCACCAAATTGTTACAGATAAAAGAAATAAAAATAAATTGAAAATGGAGGGGAAAGGATGGATGGGGAAGAGTAAAAGGAAGGTACAGAATAGGTACAAAAATGTGGCATTCCTTCCTTTAGAAAAAAAAAACATGGTTTCCGTCCTTTACCAGACCTCACCAAAGAGGATTGCCTAGATCACAAGGAAATAGATAACAACAACCACATATGGACCTTACACAAGAACCCACTTACTAATGCTCCTACTAGAAAGAAATATTCGAGCACACAATCAATAATCAACTAAAAGTAGCTACGATACAGTACACCATCCTTCTAGGAAAATTCTAAACTAAACATTGATAGAGTGAGTTCCAGAAGACTATGAATGAAATTAACAAAACAAAGGCTACATAAAAAGATATAACAATGGATAAATATTTTTCTAGTAAGGATAACTTCCAAAAGAATTACAGCTCATAATACAAATAAGCTTCTTCATCATAGTATCTGGCACCATCATGTCATCTTTACTTTGTCTTTCAATCTTTCAAGTTCAGTATAGTGTGATTATATATATCAGCATTACAGCTTCCTATCTTATATTCATGTGACTTGCCACTGCCTTTGCCTTCAAGAAACATCCTATTAATTTTAACTTACCAAAGAAAAGATTAAGTATAATTGTCTTTTTACAGTCTTGGAATAGACAGAAAAGGGCTGAAAATGTCTTCATTCTAAAGTGACCGCTTAAGCATGAAAACATTTAAACAAGAGGTAGCTTTTAGATCATTTGGTCTCCACAATAGAACTAATTCTAGGGTAAATATACAACATAAATATCAGAAACAGGCAGCGCCTCGTCATCACAATAAGATGGAAACTTAATTTCGCACCTTCAAGATGCAGTGCAGTCCTGTAAGCAACTAAGCATATCAATAAACAAAGTCAGGCCTGCCCATTAACAGGGCGGTAAACACTATTATTTACTCCCTCCGGATTTTATTAAGTTACCCATTTCTTTAGGCACATAGTTTAGGAGAAATAGCTTTGTCAGTCATAGGAGGGAAGAGAAAATATTAATTTATTGCATATCATATTGAAGGTAACGTTGTGGGCTGAGAGAAGTAGAGTGAAAAAACTTTATTGTAAAGATGATAATATAAAATTGGTAGAAATTAGAATCATTCCAAAAACAGAAGAAAATAAGTGGGTAAACTAATAAATGACAACCCAAAACGGAAAGTGGGTAAACTAATAAAAATCGGAGGGAGTACTTTCTAATGTGGAGTCAGACAAAGCCATCACATGCCAAAAAAAGGACAGCTTCCCTCTTGCGCAACCAACAAAGCTACATGCATGTGACACCATAAGAGTGCATGCATCCTAGTAACCATGCAAGTAGAAGAGAAAAAGAGGTGCTTCTTTGATGAGTATACTCCCTCCATTCCTAGGTTTAGTATAACCACTTTTTCTTATTCCATGATAAATATCACTTGATAATACCAATAAAATATTAGTAGTAGCTTCAGAATAGTAGCTAGAAGTGCAATACTGGTAATGTAAGGATATTATTGCCATATATAATAAATCCTTGATCCCCTCCGTACAAAATAAGTAATAAAAAAAATTCTTCATCTTCGTGCCACTCAATATCGACCTTAAACATGTACTATTTCAGAAAAGAGGGACTTGGTACTTACGCATAGAATATAAATTCAAGTTTGCTGACATCAAGAAGAGAAAAGAGAAACACAGTAAAGGACATCCACGCTCACAAATGGCCATATATACTTAAAAGAAAAGGCCGGGATAGGAGGCCCAAACCGGCACAAATACACAGTGCAGAATATCTTTTGCAACATAGGCAATATAACTGATCATTCTGCTACATATGCCAACAAACCAGGATCATATGACATTTAACACTGTCAATCCCTAAAATTAGTTTAGTGGTTAGCTACTTTGGAAAGATAACAATGATGTAAACACGAACATATGAAGTAACCAGATGTTTTTTTGAAAAACAACAAACCAAAATAAACGAACCAAGAAAAGAATACCAAGATGAAGTTTGCACAAAGCACTTTCTATAAAACTCAACAAGCAAAACAACAATAGCAGACTTACCACAAAGTAAATAGCAAAGTTGTCTTTTTCCTCCATATAAGTGGACTTCAGTTTAAAACGAATCATATAAATAACCCAAAGGGTTGTCGCCAACGTTGCTGTATCTAGTAATGTGTGAATATCATATTCCATCACAAAACTACAGTACAGTCTAACAGCTAAAAATATAGCTGTAAGTTCTTGAGATTTGAGTGAAAGTCCTGCAATAAAGGGCCATAAAAAGTAATGTTAACGTCTTAGACGAACAAATTAAACATAATAAACCATAAACCATTCTCAAATTAGACAGCACCAAATGTAGTCCATAAGAGTACTAATGACGAAACAAGCATAATAAGTTTGCAATACAATCAAAGCCTAGCTGAGACAAAAAAAAAATCTTTCTAAATTTACTACTCCTTCGAGCGTAATTAACAAAGCAAAAGTTCCGGAAACTCATCCTCACAAAGAATACAGCTTTGATTCTTTAATCATCAAATTATAGGAAAAATCATCGAGTTAACGCCAGCAATCAAATTATCACTCTATCGTTAACCATAAATAATAATACAAGTAGTCAGAAACAAGAGTTAATTACTATACAATCAAACAATTGATAATTACAGTTAAGATATTATTACATCATATACTTCCAAAATTACTAACTAAAAATTGAAAACCATACTTTGCAGAAACAATAAGATAACCTAGATTCTAAATTACACCTTAATTGCATGCACTAAAATCAACAATCAGCAACAGAACAACAAAAATAATAATACAAGTCAGAAACAAGAGTTAATTACTATACAATCAAACAATTGATAATCAAAGTTAACATATTACATCATAAACTTCCAAAATTACTAACTAAAAATCGAAAATCATACTTTGCAGAAACTATAAGATAACCTAGATTCCAAATTACACCTCAATTGCATGCACTAAAAACAACAGAATAACAAATCCAACCTACTTTAACCAAAATTGAACTCCAATCTAATTCATCAAAAATTGACACAGGTCAAACATATTGACTCATAGATCAACACATGCACAAAACAAAATCATCAAAAAGAAAAAAAGGCGAAAGATCTAATCGAACTAAAATTTCCTCACAACCTAAAAAAAAAAAAAAAAAAAGGTCAAACCAGCGCAAGTTTTCTCTTTGGTGAGCTTGAAGATGAGAACAGCAATACCAATGGCGTGAACAGCTTCAGCGGTAACAAAGAGATTATCGTGATCATGAACCACCATGCGAAGGAAAACAAGTGCGGCCATAGCTGCAACAACCGCAAGAAACGCCTTCATCTTCGGTGGTTGTCGCCGCACCCAGAGATTTACCGCTTGTATAGGGCTTCTTTTCCCTCCCTTCATTCTCGTTTGCGTTTTTTCTCTCTCCTCTGTTTTTCTGTGCGGAAAAAAGTTTTGTTGGGCGTTGAAAATAGAGTGACAAAAAGAAAAGAAGATGGAATTTGGGCTTAATTGAGTTGAAATTTTGGGAAGTGGTTTGTTGGTTGGAAAAGGAATTGGACTTTTTTTTAGGAGAGAGAGTGTGATTAGGTGACCGGTTTTCATTGGTTTTGTTTACGTAGTTATGTTGTTTGTTCCTAGGAAGTAAAGGGCCACGTAACGTTTTATAGTCTTTTCCTTGTTCCACAAATTACTATAAACCCCTTTTTTCTATAAATTAATGATAAGATTAGAAGTAGTTTGATGGTCTACCATGATCAATATCTATATTCGGATTTGATTTTAAAATTTTATTACATATAAATTTGCTTAGAAGGAAAATCTTACTTTTAGCGAATACTAATTTTTTAACTTTTCAGTGAATTATATTGTTTTTTAGTATATAATAGAACATCATATAAGGATAATGGTGTTGTCACACTTGTTCAAATATTATTCGAGTTTTCTTCATTTTATATAAGAGCAATTAATCAAACAAAAAAGGATTGTTTGACGACAAGATATCTTCAAGAATAAAATCGATATGATAAATTTTACAAATGGCATTTTTACTTAATTAGTGGGAATTTAGAGTTTGGCAACCTGATTCCAAGATAATCATGCTAAAAGATTTAAAACCCAACCACCTTGCATGCTTGATGGGCAATAATATTGTCTTACTGTTACTACCATTTTCAGATGTCAAGTAACATTTATTGTGGTACATTGAATTAAACCTCAAAAGGGTTAATTTCGCCTTAACATAAAGGCCCAACACAAGCATAAGGCTCATTAGGCGAAGTCAACATAAGTCAAGGTCAACAAAGGAAGACCATCAAGATTATCAAGAGATGAAAGTCAAGGGTGGTAAAGGAACAAATCATCAGAGGACAATCATGAGCAGTTTAACAAAAAGACACACGCGCATTAGAAGGCAACAGTTATTCAGCGCTAGAAAACGGTTGAAGTTTGAATCAAATATGATTCAAACATTTTCCCTCCTTACAGTGTGTTTGGTTGAAAGGATTTGGAAGGAAAAGAAAGGAAGCGGAAGGAAATTTGATACATTCCAATGTTTGGTTCATTTAAAAAAATTAAGTGAAAGGAAATGGAAGGAATTGGAAGGAAAGACTCTTTAATAAAATTTCACTTTCCTTTTCTCCCAAAAGTGGGGGAATTTGGGAGGGAAGAGAAAATTCATACCAAACAAGAGAAGCTTAGTTTTTTTTTTCCTTTCTCTTCCCTTCCTTTCACTTCTCTTCCTTTCCTTTACTAAAAATGAACCAAACAGGTTGTTAGCGTGTATGTAAGTTATATGTGACGTTTCTCTATAAATAGAGAGATCACTATCAAGCAAAAGACAACGAACAACTCATCAAACACAAGCATTTCTTTCCTTAGCGTAACTTAGCGTTAGCATTAGTTCAACCCCCTTCTAGGGTTATAGTTTAGTTCTTTAGACGTAGAACATGTTATGGCGCCAAGATCTTTAATTCTCCGATTGAAGCAAGGAACCATGGAGGTAATTGCCTTCGTGTTTCCCCTTTAGTTGTCCAGCCTGGCTTATCCTTTTGTGTGTTGTAAAATCAATCTTGAAGTTTGTGGCATGTATGGGAATGTTATACTTTAATTAAAAGATTAATTATTGTTTGCTCTATTTATTGCTTCTCGCCTGAAGTTAATTTGTTGTAGTTTGATAATTAATTAAATTACGACAGAGTACGTTAGCAATGTTTTATCTAATTAAAATCGGTAACCCCCAAGGACTAAGTCTCCCAAGGCATTCAATACTGAACTATTGGGTGTCCATTGACTTGTTTGCAAAGTCAACAAACTGATTTTGCACCAACAAGTTTTTAGTGGGAGGAGAAGATTCATAATCAAATTGTGAAGTTTCTTCTTCGTACTTTCGAAAACTAACTGTAAAAACCGGTTGTTTTTACTAAAATGTCGGAAACACGTTCGAAAAAGAATAAGGAAGTTGCTCAGGATGAATCAAGTTTTCATAACATGGAAACTAGTTCTTCAATCCCTCCAGAGACTAGGGTGCATGGTAACAATGGTGAACCAATCCACCATGGTCATGAAGAGTCAAATGGAGAAACCCCACAAAGGGAAGGCTCATCTCCAAGTAGTACTGGTCGTGGACTTATACACCAAATGTATGGAAAGTTCACAGAGATAGTAAAGAATTTACTGTTAGAAGCCAGAGAGAGTCAGAGGCAACAATTTGACTCTAACTACAGGACTCTAGCCCATGAGTCTGCCAGAGTCTTCACAGACATCCTCCAACGGATAAGTGAAGAGAATAGAGATATTAACTCTAGGCAAATTGCTAGGATACTTGTAGATATCAATGATACTATGAGTGCAACTTTCACGCCAATGTCCAAATCTCTTGCCATTGAGGTAGTTACTCGCCAAGAACCACTAGTTGAAAAATACTATCAGTTAAATGAGAAACTAGTTAAGGTCTTAGAAAAGGTCCCGTTAAATAGAGCAAGGGGAAGTTGTGGCACAGCGCCAGACGTTCCTCCAATAGGTTACCCTCTAAGGGTACATTTCTCCCATCCTGAAACTAGGGATCCACTTATCTCAAGCGATCCACAAACTTCCTCCCATGTGCATCAAACAAGGGCAATACCCATGAGCCATGGAGAGGGTAATCATGAAAATCTTAGGAGAAATGATAGAATGACAGCGGGCGTGGAGCCAGGCTGGCACCAGGCGTCAGGACATCATCAACCTTCGCTTTCCATGGGTGGTGGACAAGTTGGTGACAACACACACCAACCTAGACTATCACAAGGAGGACAGAGGCAAGGCACTTTTGTTGCAAACAACAATAGTACACCATATGCATATACACCTCTGAACCAACCAACTATGGCTGGTATTCCTTCTACACCTTATGCTTATATACCTCCTAACCAGCCAACTATGGCTAGTACGCCTCATTATGGGAATATTCCAGGGTTTGGTCAGCCCCAAGCTCCATTTGCTCAAGCAACTGGTGCTTATCATCAAGGGATGCCCAACAAATGGACATACATTTCCACCACAAATGGCACAAGGAGCAGCCAATCCTACATTCATGCACAACCAGGAGATCCCTATGGGAGGTTATCAAAATCAACATTTCCATCCTAATCCTAACCCTGCATATGATCGTGCAGGAAACACGGGGTATGGGAATATGGGATACCCAGGAAGGCATCAGGATCCATTGACAGCACAGGTTGAGGCACTAGTCCAAAGATTAGTAGGTGATACCTCTAGGAGAAATCAGAGGCAGATAGGTCAAACACCTTACCTTGAATGGATTGATAGAGCAAATCCATTTCCTAGAACGTTTAAGATACCTGACTTTACCTTGTTCTCCGGAAATGATAGAGTTTCTGCTGAAGAACATTTAGTTAGGTTCAATTGTCAGTGTAGAGAAGCAGCTGACAATGATTTCTTAAAACTTAGAATGTTCTCCATGTCTCTCACTGAGACTGCTTTTTGGTGGTACACCAATTTACCACCCAATTCTATTCACTCAGGACATGCAAGTGCAATTTACAAATCATTCTGCACGCACTAAACCAGGAGTGACTCTAAGTGATCTGGCCAGAATCCAACAGAAGTTAGGAGAGTCTGTGGAAGACTACCTATCTAGATTCAAGATGGCTAAGATTAGGTGTGATGTTAGCATTCCTGATAGAGAATTTGTACAAATGGCTCAAGAGGGAATGTTAATTCAGTTTCGAAAAAGGTTTGATGGTCAGGCTTTTGGTGATTTTGTTGAATTAGCAGAATTAGTCGTAAGGTATGAGAGAAACCTACAAGCTGAAAGTGCAGCAAGGCACCAAAGTTTCTTTGCTTAGAATGAGGAGCCCTTCCACTTTGAAACTGCACAAGAAGTGGACGTGGCAGAAATCATTCATGGAGTACCTTATAAATGTTATCCTTTAGAAAAGAAAGAAATTATGGCTCCAAAGGATATGAAATCTGGACAAAAGAGGACATATACTTTTGATGCCAAGAAAGCTAATTCTATCTTTGATTGGTTATTATCTAACAAAAAGATAAAATTGGTAGGGAGACATAAAGTAAGAACTGTTGAAGAAGTTAAGGGTAAAAAATATTGTAAATGGCATGATGCAATAACTCATGATACTTCTGAATGCATTGTTTTTAGAAATAAGATCCATGATGAAATTGATAAGAAAAATATCATGTTTGCTGATGACGAACATGTGAATGTAGTTAGAATAGAAGAACCATTTGAACTAGTCTGTGGTATGGTAGAGGCTAATAGTGCATTTATCGTTACCTTGCAGGCATCTCAAGCTACAGAAATAGGTAACTAGGTCTTCAACAGATTGCTTGATGAAGGAATCTTGGTTATGCCAAAAATAGCCAATGAAGAAGGGTTGGAGGATATGTGCAGATGGCATATGAATGGGTCACATACAACAGACCAGTGCCAAGTGTTCAGAGGGTTCCTGACCAGGCAATTAAATCTCAAAAGATTGAATGTCTCATAAATGGAGCAACATGCCATGGAGCTAGAACAATATAAGGCCAACTTAGCCAAAGCTAAGGCGCCTGCTAAGTCCAACCCAACTCCAAACTTGGTGATGCGTGAGGAAAAAGCTAAAACCTATAAGGAGGCTGCTCAAAAATTCCCATTGCAGACTAGGGCAATAGAAGGGTTGAAGGCTCTAAGGAATGGAATGTGCTCACAGTGTGCAGACAGGCTAACCTTTGAAATGGTTAGAACTCAGATCATTCCAAATGATCCTGCCTATGTGTCTGCTTATCAGCGTCCGTTCCAGAAAAGGTTCAGAAGTCAAGGACCAAGAAAATATGATAGCCCGTGTAGACACATAATCGTGTCTCCCCATTTAGTACCCTATGATGACCAATACCCTGCTCTAATTGGTCCGGATCGAGGAAAGAATAAAGAACGAGTCTAAAATAAAATATTTTAAGCCCAAATTCATTTTCTAACCCATTTTATTAACTCATTTCTGAAAACCTTTTTATAACCAGTTTTAGTAAGCCCACTTCCTAAAACGTTTTAAAATAACTTTTTAAAAGTCCATCTTCGAAAATCCTTTTAAAAATAGTTTTTATAAAAGCCCAATTTATAAAACCCCTTTTCTAGCCCAAATTAATTAATAGAAATAATTAATTTTATTGATTAGTTTTGATAATAAAAATATATTTTTATAAAAAATCATCTTTTTCCAAAGTGTTTTCAAGTATTTTTATCTAATGATTTTATAAAAATCTTTTAAGAAACCCAATTGTTTTCTAAAACCTATCGCTTCTCAACTACCTAAACCCATATATATACTCACTCCTCTCTAAACACTCGGACGAACTAATTGACACGACTCAACTCTCACGGCACAACAAATCCTCTCGCCTATTCCCTTACTCCCTCGCTCACCTGCAACATCATACTTGCAACTCATTCATCCCTTGATCTCACATATTACCTGCGCCTAAAAACCCAAAGCAACCTCACAAAACCTTCCACGGCACTAACAAAATCTGATCCTAACAACAGCACACCATCACTAATTCCCAAAGTCAACGCTTAACAAGTGCTACACCCAACATCATCACACACCAAATTCATCATCACACCAAATTACATCACTCGGAAAACTCATCCTACTATAATATATTACACGCCCAACATACCAATACAAACGCTGCACACTAATATATTAAGCAAGACATAATCTTTTTTAAGACTCGTGCACCTTTCGATCCAAGATCCGTACAAATCAACGACCCCGGACGGTGGTATAGTTTCTGAGGGTCAACTAAATTAACCATCTTTATTTTATTTCTTTATTTATTTTTATTATTTTATTGAAGTTATTAACATTCTATTCGTGATGTAGGTTATTAATATATTCCTGCGATTGTAAGTATTGTACATATTATAGTAACTCCCTGCTGTATTTTATTTTCTTATTTTTATTTATTTTATTATTTTTTATGCCTGATTGCAATATTTATCACCTTGTATTTATTGTCAAACAAGACCTAAATAAATGTTCTAACTAATTCAGATAAATTGGACAACCTGCTAGGAACCTTGTAATATGATTGCATAATAACTTGTCACTAAAAATATAGTCTTTTATGTGTTTCTTGAACCAACTTAGACTATATATTTTTTGGGTGCTTTAAAATATTATATGATTATTCTTTGGCATAAAATCTGCAATGAATCGATATTTAGTAGAGGCCAGCAATGGGCAATATAGTTCCTGACTATATTGTACCCTCACCCTCGAACTCAATTTTTGGCTCCTGACCATCTATGGAGTCATGATGGGGAAATCTACATTGGACAAGTCCATAAGATGCCCCTACCGTTTCAATATCCAATTAGGTTTATGATTCTTCCTTTAAAGAATTGTTGGCGACTTCAAACATATTTTTAACAAAACCTTAACAATGGGGTAGTCAAATAAACGCGCTCACACCGCGTGTAGGTATAAAGGAGTAAAAATCCACGCCTACAATTTGGCGACTCCACTGGGGAGGATTTTAAAAAAATTAATTTTTTAAAAATGAGTTGGTGAAACTTGAAAAATACGATTCATTCTTCTTTTATGCCTTAGAATAATATACTGCTTTGCATGTGCATGTCTATTGTTCAGCCACCATAAGGACAATCGACCTTGCCTTATTAGCACATGTTCTATGTGTGAGGTCACCCCTAGGGGTTTGCACTTTGTCCTTCCAAAAAGCTTCCTGAGCGATAATGTTGGATCTTAGTTATAAGCAAACCTACCCAACCATGACATTGTTCTCTTGTTCCTGACTTGAGAACCGAAGTGCGTCTTACACGTGGCCACCTCTTTAAGCAGGGGTACGAAGCGTGGGATCAATCTCTTAGTCATTGACCCTTTTTCAGACTTAACCTAAACCTGACCATAGCTTGAAACGTAGAACTTGACTTTAGGTTGGAACTTTGCATATTATTATCTTAATTGTGCATTTTTGTGTTTCGTGCCTTTACTTTCTATATGTTGCGTGTTGCGTAAATTTTCAAAATAAAATTGTCAATCGAAGTTAGGTGATCGAAAAATCAAAACATTAAGAATCGAGCTACTTGCGAGCCACGCATGTGGGCTGCGCTTAGCGCATAATTCAGCGTGTAGCACAGGTCCTTCGCGTTCAACGCACTTCACTCTGTCTTCTTCATGCATCATGCACTCTCTTCTTGCGTCCCGCATTTCGGTTCTACGTGTCTCATTTTGTTATTAGGCTTATCCTCCTCTCTTTGTTTTTATCATTTTTATTTCTTTCTTTTTCCCACTTTGTTCTCATCTTGTTGTAAAAAAGAAAAATGATCCTTTCTTGAAAATCTATCCATATCTTTCCATCTCAAAAATATCTTATGTCTATTTTGAAAACCCATCTCCCCTATTTTTCAAATCCTATCACCTATCTTTTTTTTTTTTCTCAAAAATTATTCTCCCATCTTTTTCAAAATTTCATCCCATCTACAATCTCATATCTACTTCAAAAATTATATCTCCACCTGTTTTTCAAAAAAAGAATATCCATCTTTTTTTTCCTATCACATATCTTTTTTCAAAAAATCATCCTATATCCTATCTTTTCATGTATATCATCCATCCATTATGTGCACATCATTTAGGATTTCTTTTAGTATCCATCTTGTTGTAAAAGTCTCATCTGCTTAGGAATTCTAACTGCACTAGAAGTCTGTCTGACCCAAATGTCTAGATTCATCCAGTTTCACTCCATTTAGAGTTCTTCACCCCGTCTAACTCTATCCATGTTAGAAGTCTTAACCCTATCTAGGTTCACCCATCTAAGAAGTCTATGGTCGTTAGAATTCTTGCCATGTTAAGAAGTCTATAATCCATAGAAATCCATGCATGATAGGAGTCTAAATTCGTTCAAAGTCCGTTCATCTTAGGAGTCTCGTGAATATTAGGAGTCCAAATCCAACAGCATTTCGTCCATTGTAGGAGTCTAGCATCCCTGAAATTTCGTCGAATCTAGAATTCTAACGTCATTAGAAGTCTATCAAGTCTAGGATTCTAAAGTCATTAGAACTTCATGTCAATTAGGACTGCATTCATACTAGAGTCCCTCTGCACTGCATACTCCATCGTTCATACACTACATGCATAATTAGAGTTCATAGGCATTTAGGAGTCTCATTACATCTATATTCTCCATTTCATTTCATGCATTCCGCATTTAGTAGTCCTGAACTACAAGTGATCTGATTCCCTCTTTCGGGATATGTAGGCAGCCTTTACAGGTTCGAACACATAGATTGAGTCATGCATACATGCATTAGGTCTAGGTGCATCCAAAAAAAATCATCATGCATTTAGGATATTCAGATTCGTTCCTAGAAGCTCAACTTTTTAAAACAAACATATATTATCCCATTCCTTTCCTTTCTCTCCATCATCACTCCATCTCTAATCTCCTGCTAAATGATCCATTGTAGGAAATACGCAATATGTCAAGAACACTTCAAGAACAAATTGATGAGTTGAAGGGAATACTGGTAGATCTTGTAGCACGTGTCGTCAGACTAGAGGCACACTACCCTGTTATTCATGAGAATCGTAATGCAAATATACAATAGGATGCCTATTGCAAATACCATAGAGGAAATGGACATAAGATTGCTTCCTACTACAAGTTAAAAGAGCTTATCCAAGATATGATAGACGATGGGAGGCTTACAGTCTCTACTGCTGCAAAGATGACGAAGACAATGACCTCAATGCCATAGAAATAAGCCCAATCGCTCATTAAAGCATTTGGACTCACTTAGGTCCAATCAGCACAAAAAATATATATATACACTTGTTCTCTTTTCATTTAGAAGGAGACCTCATGAAGATCGAAGCAACTAAGTTGTCTCGTCACGTGACGTAGGAGTCTAGACTTAGGATTTCATTTTCTGTTTCATCTCTCTCATTTTGCCCAGTCTAATATAGGATTTTCCCTCTTATTGCATGTACTCACAATTTTCAAATAATAAATGAGTATTTATTTATTTTTCTAACCTTGCACTAATGAGCATCCACGAAAATCATGATTGTCGCCTTAAAAGAAATGAATTTCTAATTCTCATGGCTATTCTAATAAAGGCAATGAACAAATTGGCATAAAAGAGGCATTCCTCCCTTCACTACAACCATTCCTCCATACAAAACACCCCTCTCCCTTTAACCTACCTCGTGGGAAGTATATTTGACATCAATTAAATATAAAGGGTAAAAAAAAAGAGCAACAACAAAAAAAAAATCAAAGCAAAAAATAAAAAAGCAAAAGAAAATGATAAAAAAAGTGCAAAATAAAAAAAAGAAAAAAAGAAGTGTTGCAAATAAGCCCAACAATAGCTTTGTCAAAAGTACTTTCTTTTCAAAACCTTAAACCTTCGATTCTAAACCTCCAACTTCAAATCTTCCGTGATAAACCTTCTTAACAACCCACAATCACACTGCATTCCAATAAGCCATAAAAGAAAAACCCAAGCCCGCTAGGTCGAAAAAACAAAAGGGCGACTTAGGCAAAAGTCATGGCACCTTCTCATTTATTAGCATGAACTACGAATGGTCTGATTCTGCTAAAGATACGTAGGAAACCTGACCCTGAGGTCCGACCGCTTTAAACCAAACCAAACCAAACCTGCATCATTATCCACCCTTGCTAAAGACCTATTACAATTCAATGCTTAAATTCATTGCAAATGGCTCTGAAGCAAAATGCTAGGCCACCAATTAAAATGCTAAGAGCTACGACTGTCCTGATTCCATCATGGATACGTAGGCAACCTCTTTTGAGGCCCGGCCATTTTAATTCAAAATATTTTTTAAGGCTTGCCTAGGCCCATGAGAAAAGCACGATCGCCCAAAATGTCATGAATTTTAAATGATCATCCCTACCCTTAGAACATAGACTGGGATTTAAACCTGCATCATTAGCCTACCTCATTGCGTGAGTCGATTCATTACGACTCTTCCTTTTCTTATTCTAATCACTTCCTTTTTCTAAGCTGCATTATCGCTTCTAAGCCAACCTTAGCATAATCTTTCAACACTCAGCGCTATGACCGCGATTCATCTTTGAGTGTTCCTTTCTTTGGCCTTTCTTGTCTTTTTCAACTTAGGAACCCTATATGGAATCTTTGGTCGAAACTTCCACTAAGTGTGACGAGATATCTTCAAAATCAAGCAATCAAGCTGAATACTTCATCAACTCCATCTTACTGAGGACTTTATCACTGGTCCACACGGAAAATCATAGGCTCCAAGTCTAGGCCTATTGTAATAAGGACTTCATTACGAGTCCATACATGAAACCTTGGGTTTTAAAACCCACACTGATACAAGATTGAACTTACTTTATGGGCTCACTTAGGCCCTTAACATACAAACCTCGAAGCATATATAACTCAAGCGTGACAAAAGCTCATTCTACAGCGCATTTCAAATCCAACATCATCCATTAACTGAATGAATCATCCTTGGTAGTTTCCCATGTCTCCTCTTTCATAGGCTCCATGTGTACCTTGATCAGGACTTCATTACAAGTCCATACAAAAGATTGTGGGGTCCAGACCTGTACGAGATCCTAACTGTTTTATGGGCTCACTTAGGCTCGTAACAACTACAACACATTTCGAATCAAACATAACCTAAATGGATCATCCTTGGGGGATTCCCATTTCTTTTTCTTTTCTAAAACAATTTTCAAAACGAAAAACTGAGCTTAGAGGAACAACAAAGCATCATATCATATCTCCGCATTAGCGTCATACCTCTTCATTTGCATTACATATCTGCATCGTCCAAACATTATGTCAACCATTGCATCCTTCGTCCTTAGCCATAGGATTCTAGCGTCAATCATCGAGTCGCACACACATACACACGTATGCACACACGATAGCACCTTTAAGTCTAGAGTGTTAGAGGTCACTCTTTATAGGGCAAGTCTTTTCCTATCCATACACTAGCACCAACATCACGGGACACATGCATGTACCCTAGTTGTTTGTCTGTATATCTGTGTGTTATTTGTATTCACAGGTACACAACATTAAAGGACTCTATACGAGTTATATTCTGCCAAGGTCTGCGGACCACTACAAATTAATAAGAGAAGATAAGCGCTATATACATGGTGCGTCCAGCACACCGACAACGCTGTGCCGCACGCAAGAAATCATGCGGGCCAGCAAAGATACCACGCCAGCAAGGGCATGTGCGTCTAGCGCATGACCACATACAGGCGTGCTTGGGGGCCTCTTAGCCAAGTGGGGCCCACATGCTCAACTCCTTATGAATTCAAATGTTCATTACGACTCGCACGAAGCAAACTGCGTCCAGCGCAGCTTCCCACGCCAAGCGCAGTCCTGTGCGTCTGACGCACAGTCCCATACAACGCGCTTGGGGGCTTCTTCGCCAGGTGGGGTCCACACGCCCTGTTCTAAAATGATTTCAAATATTCGTTACGCTTCGACATTGCGCGCGACAAACCAACGAACTTTCAAAAGCTTACAAAAATACAATCTTGCCACTCTACAAATTTTCAGCATACATTACTCGGGAGACAACCAGTACTCAGGAAAATCAATAACGGGACACAAACCGTTAATCACTTCAAATCAACTACACCAATTGCCTTGGAACAGGCCAAACACTCCACACCAATTACCTTGGAACAGGCCAAACACTCCACACCAATTGCCTTGGAACAGGCCAAACACTCCACACCAATTGCCTTGGAACAGGCCAAACACTCCACACCAATTGCCTTGGAACAGGCCAAACACTCCGCAACAATTGCCTTGGAACAAACCAAACACTCCGCACCAATTGCCTTGGAACAGGCCAAACACTCCCCACCAATTGCCTTGGAACAGGCCAAACAATCCACACCAATTGCCTTGGAACAGGCCAAACACTTCACACCAATTGCCTTGGAACAAGCCAAACACTCCCCAATAATTACCTTGGAACATGCCAAACAATCCGCAATAATTGCCTTGGAACAGGCCAAACACTCACGACAATTGCCTTGGAACAGGCCAAACACTCCACACCAATTACCTTGCAACAGGCCAAACACTCCGCAACAATTACCTTGGAACAGGCCAAACAATCCGCAACAATTGCCTTGGAACAGGCCAAACACTCTGCAATAATTGCCTTGGAACAGGCCAAATACTCTGCAATAATTGCCTTGGAACAGGCCAAACACTCCACAACAATTGCTTTGGAACAGGCCAAACACTCCGCAACAATTGCCTTGGAACAGGCCAAACACTCCGCACCAATTGCCTTGGAACAGGCCAAACACTCAGCACCAATTGCCTTGGAACAGGCCAAACACTCCGCACCAATTGCCTTGGAACAGGCCAAGCACTCCGCATCGTTTGCTATGGAACAGGTCAAAAACTCTACAACAATTGCCTTGGAGCAGGCGAAACACTCTACAACAATTGCCTTGGAACAAGCCAAACACTCTACAACAATTGCCTTGGAACAGGCCAAATACTCTATTGCCTTGGAGCGGGACAAAGGCTCTACACATATTGCCATGGAGCAGGCCAAAATCTCTACCCCGACATGGGCTGGACCATAATAGCTCATGATTCCTTTTTCCCACTTATCATCTCGTTAGCCACTTCAAATCAACTACACCAATTGCCTTGGAACAGGCCAAACACTCCACACCAATTGCCTTGGAACAGGCCAAACACTCCACACCATTGTTGTTAAAATCCCGATCCGGATCTTACGATCCTACGATTCTACGATCCGAAAGGACTTCACCGATCCCGATCCTACGTAGGATCTTAATTTTGTAGGATCTTTCGATCCTGTCCAACCTCAAAAAATTATATGGTAGGATCTTAATACGATTCTACAATCCTACGACTCTATGATCCGATCCTATCGTAAAAAAATCATGAAGTAATTTCACATATTTTATTTCTTTTATTAGATTTTGGTAGCATGATACTTCAATCTTATAGTATTAAAAACTATCACTATTTGATAATGAAATAAGTCATTCTTAATACGTGTAAATTTTTAACATGAGGTTCTCACCATATTCTAGCACAATTATCTCTAATTTACCGAAGTGTAGGATCTTACGATCCTACGATTCGATCCCACCGATTCGATCCTACCAACCCCTACGATCCAAAGTAGGATCCCGATCCAGATAACATTGCTCCACACCAATTGCCTTGGAACAGGCCAAACAATCCACACCAATTACCTTGGATCAGGCCAAACACTCCACACCAATTGCCTTGGAACAAGCCAAACACTCTGCAACAATTGCCTTGGAACAAACCAAACACTCCGCACCAATTGCCTTGGAACAGGCCAAACACTCCACACCAATTGCCTTGGAACAGGCCAAACAATCCACACCAATTGCCTTGGAACAAGCCAAACACTCCACAACAATTACCTTGGAACAGGCCAAACACTCCGCACCAATTGCCTTGGAACAGGCCAAACACTCCGCACCAATTACCTTGGAACAGGCCAAACACTCCGCACCAATTGCCTTGGAACAGGCCAAACACTCCGCATCATTTGCTATGGAACAGGCCAAAAACTCTACAACAATTGCCTTGGAGCAGGCCAAACACTCTACAACAATTGCCTTGGAACAGGCCAAACACTCTACAACAATTGCCTTGGAACAGGCCAAAAACTCTATTGCCTTGGAGCGGGACAAAGGCTCTACACATATTGCCATGGAGCAGGCCAAAATCTCTACCCCGACATGAGCCGGACCATAATAGCTCATGATTCCTTTTTCCCACTTATCATCTCGTTTTTTTTTTTGCAAATTTACAATTACTTTGCAAATATGTTTCACACATGTCTACTCCTGAAGCTTTTGCTTATTTTGCAGGTACCGGCGCAAAAGAGTGATTTTGGATTGCAGAGCATCTAGAATCATTCTCCGTCCCGACACGTATACTTTGACTTTCGGTTTTACAAACCTCGGTCAAAGTGGGGGCTTCTGTAGACACATAATCGTGTCTCCCCATTTCGTACCCTATGAATATGATGACCAATACCCTGCTCTAATTGGTCCGGATCGAGGAAAAAATAAAGAACGAGTCTAAAATAAAATATTTTAAGCCCAAATTCATTTTCTAACCCATTTTATTAACTCATTTCTGAAAACCTTTTTTTAACCAGTTTTAGTAAGCCCACTTCCTAAAACGTTTTAAAATAACTTTTTAAAAGTCCATCTTCGAAAACCCTTTTAAAAATAGTTTTTATGAAATCCCAATTTATAAAACCCCTTTTCTAGCCCAAATTAATTAATAGAAATAATTAATTTTATTGATTAGTTTTGATAATAAAAATATATTTTTATAAAAAATCATCTTTTTCCAAAGTGTTTTCAAGTATTTTTATCTAACTATTTTATAAAAATCTTTTAAGAAACCCAATTATTTTCGAAAACCTATCGCTTCTCAACTAACTAAACTCATATATATACTCACTCCTCTCTAAACACTCGGACGAACTAATTGATACGACTCAACTCTCACGGCACAACAAATCCTCTCGCCTATTCCCTTACTCCCTCGCTCACCTGCAACATCATACTTTCAACTCATTCATCCCTTGATCTCACATATTACCTGCGCCTAGAAACCTAAAGCAACCTCACAAAACCTTCCACGGCACTAACAAAATCTGATCCAAACAACAGCACACCATCACTAATTCCCAAAGTCAACGCTTAACAAGTGCTACACCCAGCATCATCACACACCAAATTCATCATCACATCAAATTACATCACTCGGCAAACTCATCGTACTATAATATATTACACACCCAACATACCAATACAAACGCTGCACACTAATATATTAAGCAAGACATAATCTTTTTTAAGACTCGTGCACCTTTCGATCCAAGATCTGTACAAATCAACAACCCCGGACGGTGGTATAGTTTATGAGGGTCAACTAAATTAACCATCTTTATTTTATTTCTTTATTTATTTTTATAATTTTATTGAAGTTATTAACATTCTATTCGTGATGTAGGTTATTAATATATTCCTGCGATTGTAAGTATTGTACATATTATAGTAACTCCCTGCTGTATTTTATTTTCTTATTTTTATTTATTTTATTATTTTTTATGCCTGATTGCAATATTTATCACCTTGTATTTATTGTCAAACAAGACCTAAATAAATGTTCTAACTAATTCAGATAAATTGGACAACCTGCTAGGAACCTTGTAATATGATTGCATAATAACTTGTCACTAAAAATATAGTCTTTTATGTGTTTCTTGAACCAACTTAGACTATATATTTTTTGGGTGCTTTAAAATATTATATGATTATTCTTTGGCATAAAATCTGCAATGAATCGATATTTAGTAGAGGCCAGCAATGGGCAATATAGTTCCTGACTATATTGTACCCTCACCCTCGAACTCAATTTTTGGCTCCTGACCATCTATGGAGTCATGATGGGGAAATCTACATTGGACAAGTCCATAAGATGCCCCTACCGTTTCAATATCCAATTAGGTTTATGATTCTTCCTTTAAAGAATTGTTGGCGACTTCAAAACATATTTTTAATAAAACCTTAACAACGGGATAGTCAAATAAACGCGCTCACACCGCGTGTAGGTATAAAGGAATAAAAATCCACGCCTACAATTTGGCGACTCCACTAGGGAGGATTTTAAAAAAAAAAAAATTTTTAATGAGATGGTGAAACTTGAAAAATACGATTCATTCTTCTTTTATGCCTTAGAATAATATACTGTTTTGCATGTGCATGGCTATTGTTCAGCCACCATAAGGACAATCGACCTTGCCTCATTAGCACATGTTCTATGTGTGAGGTCACCCCTGGGGGTTTGCGCTTTGTCCTTCCAAAAAGCTTCCTGAGCGATAGTGTTGGATCTTAGTTATAAGCAAACCTACCCAACCATGACATTGTTCTCTTGTTCCTGACTTGAGAACTGGAGTGCGTCTTACACGTGGCCACCTCTTTAAGCAGGGGTACGAAGCGTGGGATCAATCTCTTAGTCATTGACCCTTTTTCAGACTTAACCTAAACCTGACCATAGCTTAAAACGTAGAACTTGACTTTAGGTTGGAACTTTGCATATTATTATCTTAATTGTGCATTTTTGTGTTTCGTGCCTTTACTTTCTATATGTTGCCTGTTGCGTAAATTTTCAAACTAAAATCGTCAATCGAAATTAGGTGATCGAAAAATCAAAACATTAAGAATCGAGCTACTTGTGCGCCACGCATGTGAGCTGCGCTTAGCGCATAATTCAGCGAGTAGCGCAGGCCGGTCCTTCGCGTTCAGCGCACTTCACTCTGTCTTCTTCATGCGTCATGCACTCTCTTCTTGCGTCCCGCATTTCGGTTCTACGTGTCTCATTTTGTTATTAGGCTTATCCTCCTCTCTTTGTTTTTATCATTTTTATTTCTTTCTTTTTCCCACTTTGTTCTCATCTTTTTGTAAAAAAGAAAAATGATCCTTTCTTGAAAATCTATCCATATCTTTCCATCTCAAAAATATCTTATTTCTATTTTGAAAACCCATCTCCCCTATTTTTCAAATCCTATCACCTATCTTTTTTTTTCTCAAAACTTATTCTCCCGTCTTTTTCAAAATTTCATCCCATCTTCAATCTCCTATCTATTTCAAAAATTCTATCTCCACCTTTTTTTCAAAAAAAGAATATCCATCTTTTTTTCCTATCACATATTTTTTTTCAAAAAATCATCCTATATCCTATCTTTTCATGTATATCATCCATCCTTTATGTGCACATCATTTAGGATTCTTTTTAGCATCCATCTTGTTGTAAAAGTCTCATCCGCTTAGGAATTCTAACTGCACTAGAAGTCTGTCTGACCCAAATGTCTAGATTCATCCAGTTTCACTCCATTTAGAGTTCTTCACCCCGTCTAACTTTATCCATGTTAGAAGTCTTAACCCTATCTAGGTTCACCCATCAAAGAAGTCTATGGTCGTTAGAATTCTTGCCATGTTAAGAAGTCTATAATCCATAGAAATCCATGCATGATAGGAGTCTAAATTCGTTCAAAGTCCGTTCATCTTAGGAGTCTCGTGCATATTAGGAGTCCAAATCCATCAGCATTCCGTCCATTGTAGGAGTCTAGCATCCCTGAAATTTCCTCGAATCTAGAATTCTAACGTCATTAGAAGTCTATCAAGTCTAGGATTCTAAAGTCATTAGAACTTCATGTCAATTAGGACTGCATTCATACTAGAGTCCCTCTGCACTGCATACTCCATCGTGCATACACTACATGCATAATTAGAGTTCATAGGCATTTAGGAGTCTCATTACATCTATATTTTCCATTTTATTTCATGCATTCTGCATTTAGTAGTCCTGAACTACAAGCGATATGATTCCCTCTTTCGGGATATGTAGGCAGCCTTTACAGGTTCGAACGCATAGATTGAGTCATGCATACATGCATTAGGTCTAGGTGCATCCAAAAAAAGCATCATGCATTTAGGATATTCATATTCGTTCCTAAAAGCTCAACTTTTTAAAACAAACATACATTATCCCATTCCATTCATTTCTCTCCATCATCACTCCATCTCTAATCTCCTGCTGGATGATCCATTGTAGGAAATACGCAATATGTCAATAACACTTCAAGAACAAATTGATGAGTTGAAGGGAATACTGGTAGATATTGTAGCACGTGTCGTCAGACTAGAGGCACACTACCCTGTTATTCAAGAGAATCGTAATGCAAATATACAATAGGATGCCTATTGCAAATACCATAGAGGAAATGGACATAAGATTGCTTCCTGCTACAAGTTAAAAGAGCTTATCCAAGATATGATAGACGATGGGTGGCTTACAGTCTCTACTGCTGCAAAGATGACGAAGACAATGACCTCAATGTCATATAAATAAGCCCAATCGCTCATTAAAGCATTTGGACTTACTTAGGTCCAATCAGCACAAAAAAATATATATACACTTCACTACTACATTTTTAATCAAAAGCAACGGCTAAAATTAGCTAATGCAACGATTGTTTTTTATACCGTTGCAGTAGGATCATCTATTGCAACGATCCTTTTCAAGTTAGGTTCATGGATTGAGCTATTGCAACGACTTTACGATGACCGTTGCATTAGGTATATCTATGGCAATGGTTTATTGATTGTCGTTGCATTAGATGGAATTATATAGGGTCGTTGCATTAGATGTTATTTATGGCAACGTCATGATATATATATGTTCGCGCAATTATCCTGAATCAATTGCCTCAATTTTTTATCAGGAAATTTTAAAACCTTTACAAAAAAGACCTATATTTTCTATACCCGCTAATATTTCGTAAAACAAGGAACAAAAAACCCATTAACACAGGTAACTGAATTGAATTGAAACACCCTAATAATATTTGCCAAAAGAAAATCCAATTTTCCACATCTTTCCACATCTTTCAACTGCTTAGGTATGCGCATGTGATTATATACAAAGAGGAAGAGTAAGAATTCACGAGATTTCTTCCAAAATTCACAAATATATGCAAAATTCGAGTCTTCAACGCAGCAAGTAGGTGAAATTATTTAAGAAAACTCAAGTAAAGAGACGAAATTCAAGAAAACCCAACAAAGAGGTTAAATTCGGATTATCCGTCGAGTTTCAAAAGGTATGTTCTTCAATTTCAATTGTTATGGGAGTTTTCAAAAGGAGTGCCGATGACTTTTTCAATTTTATAGTAATGGGGTTTTCGAATTATGCATAGCAGAGGCGAAATTCAGATTTCTTTTATTTGTATCATATCACTTTCACTTCTCCTTCAATTCTTGTCTGTGGCTGCACTCCTTTATTTCTTTTTGTTTTCATTAATTCTTTAGTATTCAGGTTTTATTCGAAATATATCCTTTATGCTAAGTGGACTACTTGTTGCTTATTAAAGCTTGCCAAAACTGATATTGAGCTTTTGTGTGCATTATGTTTGATGAGTGATGATGCTACCATTCTATTCTTTTTCTGTCCACTGGTATGAAAATAGCATAATTCATCACCCAAGTAAGTGGTGTAGGTTTGTGTGATTCAAATCCATACTGGATGCTCCAAAGGTAAGTCTAGTTTGCCCAATATATGGTTGATTCAATTTGTGGAAAATACTCAGTGACAGGACAAATTCTAAAATTCAATTACCTCAGCTGCTTGAGATAAAGCAATAAAAAAATATGTGATTTTATTTGGTGAATAAATGCAGAAGGAATATTGCATCAGCTTCTTTGATTTATTGTAATAACTGTTGAACTTAGTGATCAGAAGTCGTATGTTAATTAGTGGAAGCAGAGAAAGGAAATGGGTTTCATGGATTGGGTAAGCAGCTTAAAATTCGTAAGGGAATATGAAGACTTTAAACAAGGAAATCAAGGACCACATATTTATGTCAGCTAACGTTGAATCAATATTAGTTATAAACTACCAAATTATTTCAAATATATATATATATAAAGATATAATTTCAGCTACCATCAATAATTTTGTTATATGACCAACTAGATGCTTCTCCTCAAGAAATTGCTTCAGATACAATTATTTTACGATGTTTTTGTTGGACGTATAAGATATACTCCATTTGCCTAATTTTGAGACTAGTTACAACTTAAATATTCAAGGTCAGAGAGATAAAATAGCATTGAGACAGAAGTAGAAGTGTTGTCTAAGTTACTAACCATATGTTTACTTGCACTTTAAAGGGGATCAAAGATATCTACTGTGAGTTATCTCAGTTTCTTAAAGTGGTTGGCGAGCAGAAAGGAGGGTAATATCATATGATAAATGTATTCAGTCGCAGTTCTAAAATATGTGTTCTTGACTAAATCTACTCCTATTTTAGTGGGTGAAACGCTTTGGAGCTGGTTTGTTTTTATTGAATGTTCAAAGTTTATATTAACAATTTGTTTTAAAATTTGAGGATATTTATAATTTTTTCAAATTGGATGCTGACTTAATGTTCTGTTTTGCAACATATCGTTAAGGAACAAAATGGATAACATAGATAAAAAGTGGTGGATGCTTCAAAGATGGAGTGCTGAAAATGAAGAAGGAGTTGAGGAGTACATTAGTAAGGCTTTTGCTATTAAAGCACAAGGGAACCAGATTTGTTGTCCTTGCAATGTTTGTCATTATCGTTATTGACAATATAGAAATGTTGTTAGGAATCATATCATTGTTAATGGTTTTGTTCCAAGAACTGATAAGTTGTTAGACTTAGATATAAATATTGAAAAAGAACAGGATGTGACAGAAGAACATGATGCAATATTAGACATGAATGATGACATAGAGGGGTTGTTGCATGATACATTGAGAGAAGGGTCGAATGAAGATGCAAAGAAGTTTTGTAGATTAATAGAAGAAGGTCAACAAGAATTATATCCAGGTTGCAAGAAATTTTCCAAACTGTCCTTTCTTATTCATCTATTTATATACAAGTGTGACCACAAGTTGAGCAATGTAGCAATGTCGGCTTTGTTAGGAATATTTAGAGACACGCTACCCGATGCAAATTTGCCCAAGTCTTTTAATGAAGCAAAAAATGTTTTAAGAGTATTAGGGCTAGATTGTCAGAAGATTGATGCATGCCCTAATGACTGCATGTTGTATTGGGAGGAGCATGCAAATGCAACAAGTTGCTATGTTTGCAAGACTTCAAGGTGGAAAGTAACTGATAAAGAAAAGACTAATGGGAAGGATTATAAAAATCCTGCTAAAATTCTATGGTATTTTCCAATTAAGAAAAGGTTGCGAAGGTTATTTATATGTCCGAAAACTGCAAAGTACATGATATGACATAAAAATAATAATTCAGAAGATGAGCTTTTAGAGCATCCAAGGGATGGTGAAGCATGGAAAAAGTTTGATAAGAGATATCGAGACTTTGCCAAAGATGCTCGTAGTGTGAGGCTTGGGTTAGCTTCAGACGGGTTTAACCCATTCCACAATATGAGCATTGTACATAGTACATGGCCAGTGATATTGATCAATTATAACTTACCTCTGTGGTTGCTTACGAAGCCTGAATTTTGGATGTTAGCATTGCTTATTCCCGGTCCCTTATCCCCCGGAAATGATATTCATGTTTATTTGCAACCACTAATCAAGGATTTGAAAGAATTGTTGGAGGTTGGATTGGAGCTTGTAGGAGCTTTAGTTCTTAAAAGAGGAAGAATTAGTGGACCAGTCATGCAGCAATATAGCTCTTATGCTCTTCAGCTCCATAATTGACTCTAAACTCGCCCTTTTTTTGTTTCTGCCTTACATATCCTACTTAATGTAATATACTAGTATGTCAATCTTGCCTTATGCATCAATTAGAAGCCTTTTGCAGAGAGGACTACTATGACTAGATTGTTTAAAAGTTACTAAAACTAAAGTGTAGCTAATCTCCTTTCAAATGGCTGCTACTATTAGTTACAACTTGTTTTGCTTGAAAGAACTTGCTTTGTTTTTGCTTTGCCTGTCAAAGAGAATTTTTTTTTTGTGTTGTTGATGGTGTAAGTTTACTAACTATTACAATGTTTGAATTTTTAGGTGAATAATGAACCAACTGGAGGAGATCAAACGTAGACGTCTCAGTGTACACACTATCGGTTAGATTAAGCTAGCTATATTATAGTGATGCGGTACTTGGTGGTTAGAAGGAAAGTGATCTATATGTTCTTAGAAGTATTTGTGGTAATAAAACAAATATTTATTTGGTGGATTTGATTAAGTACATTTTCGTTTTTGTTAATTAGGATTTGTCATGTATACTCTTAATTTAAATAGTTTTGGAAATTATAATACAGATATGACAATTATTTTTGGCATTTCAAGAGTATTTTGGCATTTGTTGCATTGTTACTAATATATATACAGGGTTGTAATATTATAGGTTTTCAGTAGGTTACAGTAATAATCATTGCAATATCCCCACAAAAAAGAAAAAAAAATTCCGTTGCACTAGCTTATATCCGTTGCACTAGCTTAAATGGTAGGCGTTGCACTAGCCAAGAATGTTGCATAACCTGCCACTAACAAAGCCGTTGCAAAAGATAGATGATCTAAGGCAACGACACATTTATCCGTTGCAATAGCTCTACTAGTCGTTGCAGTAGGTCTATTGCAACGCCAACAAATGCGACGGTACAAAACTGTTGCAGTAGGCCTATTGCAACGACTTTTAGCCCTATTGCAACGATTTTGGTGTGTTGCCTTTGCCTTTTAAGGTAGTAGTGCTTGTTCTCTTTTCATTTAGAAGGAGACCTCATGAAGATCGAAGCAACTAAGCTGTCTCGTCACGTGACGTAGGAGTCTAGACTTAGGATTTCATTTTCTGTTTCATCTTTCTCATTTTACCCAGTCTAATATAGGATTTTCCCTCTTATTGCATATACTCATAATTTTCAAATAATAAATGAGTATTTATTTATTTTTCTAACCTTGCACTAATGAGCATCCACGAAAATCACGATTTTCGCCTTAAAAGAAATGAATTTCTAATTCTCATGGCTATTCTAATAAAGGCAATGAACAAATTGGCATAGAAGAGGCATTCCTCCCTTCACTACAACCATTCCTCCATACATAACACCCCTCTCCCTTTAACCTACCTCGTGGGAAGTATATTTGACATCAATTTAATATAAAGGGTAAAAAAAAAAGAGTAACAACAAAAAAAAAATCAAAGCAAAAAATAAAAAAGCAAAAGAAAATGATACAAAAATTGCAAAATAAAAAAAAAAAGAAAAAAAGAAGTGTTGCAAATAAGCCCAGCAATAGCTTTGTCAAAAAAACTTTCTTTTCAAAACCTTAAACCTTCGATTCTAAACCTCCAACTTCAAATCTTCCGTGATAAACCTTCTTAACAACCCACAATCACACTGCATTCCAATAAGCCATAAAACAAAAACCCAAGCCCGCTAGGCCGAAAACCCAAAAGGGCGACTTAGGCAAAAGTCATGTCACCTTCTCATTCATTAGCCTGAACTACGAATGGTCTGATTCTGCTAAAGATGCGTAGGAAACCTCACCCTCAGGTCCGACTGCTTTAAACCAAACCAAACTAAACCTGCATCATTATCCACCCTTGCTATACACCTATTACAATTCAATGTTTAAATTCATTGCAAATGGCTCTGAAGCAAAATGCTAGGCCACCAATTAAAATGCTAAGAGCTACGACTGGCCTGATTCCATCATGGATACGTAGGCAACCTCTTTTGAGGCCCGACCATTTTAATTCAAAATATTTTTTTAAGGCTCGCCTAGGCCCAAGAGAAAAGCGCGATCGCCCAAAAAGTCATGAATTTTAAATGCTCATCCCTACCCTTAGAACATAGACTGGGATTTGAACCTGCATCATTAGCCTACCTCATTCCGTGAGTCGATTCATTACGACTCTTCCTTTTCTTATTCTAATCACTTCCTTTTTCTAAGCCGCATTATCGCTTCTAAGCCAACCTTAGCATAATCTTTCAACACTCAGCGTTATGACCGCGCTTCATCTTTGAGTGTTCCTTTCTTTGGCCTTTCTTGTCTTTTTCACCTTAAGAACCCTATATGGAATCTTTGGTCGAAACTTCCACTAAGTGTGACGAGATATCTTCAAAATCAAGCAATCAAGCTGAATACTTCATCAACTCCATCTTACAGAGGGCTTTAACACCGGTCCACACGGAAAATCATAGGCTCCAAGTCTAGGCCTATTGTAATAAGGACTTCATTACGAGTCCATACATGAAACCTTGGGTTTTAAAACCCACACTGATACAAGATTGAACTTACTTTATGGGCTCACTTAGGCCCTTGACATACAAACCTCGAAGCATATATAACTCAAGCGTGACAAAACGGGACACAAACCGTTAACCACTTCAAATCATATTTTCTGCATACATTGCTCGGGAGACAACCAGTACTCTGGAAAATCAATAACGGGACACAAACCGTTAACCACTTCAAATCAACGACACCAATTGCCTTGGAACAGGCCAAACACTCCACACCAATTGCCTTGGAACAGGCCAAACACTCCACACCAATTGCCTTGGAACAGGCCAAACACTCCACAACAATTGCCTTGGAACAGGCCGAACAATCCGCAACAATTGCCTTGGAACAGGCCGAACAATCCGCAACAATTGCCTTGGAACAGGCCAAACACTCTGCAATAATTGCCTTGGAACAGGCCAAACACTCCACAATAATTGCCTTGGAACAGGCCAAACACTCCGTAATAATTGCCTTGGAACAGACCAAACACTCCGCACCAATTGCCTTGGAACAGGCCAAACACTCCACACCAATTGCCTTGGAACAGGCCAAACAATCCACACCAATTTCTTTGGAACAGGCCAAACACTCCGCAACAATTGCCTTGGAATAGGCCAAACACTCCGCACCAATTGCCTTGGAATGGGCTAAACACTCTGCACCAATTGCCTTAGAACAGGCCAAACACTCCGCGCCAATTGCCTTGGAACAGGCCAAACACTCCGCATCATTTGCTTTGGAACAGGCCAAAAACTCTACAACAATTGCCTTGGAGCAGGCCAAACACTCTACAACAATTGCCTTGGAACAGGCCAAACACTCTACAACAATTGCCTTGGAACAGGCCAAAAACTCTATTGCCTTGGAGCGGAACAAAGGCTCTACACATATTGCCATGGAGCAGGCCAAAAACTCTACTCGAACTCAATTTTTAGTAGAGGCCAGCAATGGGTGATATAGTTCCTGACTATATTGTACCCCTCACCCTCGAACTCAATTTTTGGTTCCTGGCCATCTATGGAGTCATGATGGGGAAATCTACATTGGACAAGTCCCTAAGATGTCCCTACCGTTTCAATATCCAATTAGATTTATGATTCTTCCTTTAAAGAATGGTTGGCGACTTCAAAACATATTTTAATAAAACCTTAACAATGGAGTAGTCAAATAAACGCGCTCACACCGCGTGTAGGTATAAAGGAATAAAATCCTCGCCGACAACCCCAGTTCAGGCCCTTCCTCAAAAGGAAAAGAAAGGGAGCCAAGTCAGACTCATGTGCCCAAAATTCTTAAAAGAAGGGTGAAGTCCCATGGGGACCAAGGGGAGGTAAAAATCAAACCAGCAGTTAAGCCATTGCCACTACAAGATGTCCAAAACTTACCTAAAAATAGGACATCAAGGATGAAAGAGCTAAGTGCAAAAGCTGCTGCAGCAATGGCTCAAATTAGCACTCAAAATGTACAGAAACCCTTATTGCAAATATAAGAATTGATGAAGAGGCTCTACAAGCTGGCATCACGAAATTGTTACCCTTGGAGGAAGAACAATGTGGTGCATCATCTACAAAGAATGATGACCAGCAGCCTCAAGTAAGTGACTCTCTTATTAAAGAGATACCAGGAAATGGCTTTAATGAGGATTATGATTCAGAGTTTGGATCTGAGGATTTAGACTTATTGGTGTCAGACAGTGACTTGATGTTGGATGGAGACCCACTCATGAATGAGCCTCAAACAAAAATGGGAGAGAGCCAAAACGTGCAGTGTAATGTGGTCATGCTACCAACAGAGTTTAAAAAGTCAGAAGACCAATCAGAATTCCAGACCAATACCACATCATGGGCAGGTGAAGTTGACAAGGAAGAGAGGGCAGGTAAATTTAAAGTTACTTCTTATCGAAGCTTGTCATCTTATTTAAATACACCTCATAAGAAAGTGCCTAACAAGACATCTCTAAAAGCTAACCTAGAGAAATTAATCATAGATAAAATCTTTAGGTCAGTTGATGTTGATAATAAGCACACTAAAGCTTTATTTCTAAATGTTGATTTTGAGGGAGTTCGTTTAGGAAAAGTATTGGTAGACACTGGAGCTACTGTTAATATTGTGCCACTCTCTGTGTTTAGAAAACAAGGAAAAACTAGAAAGGATTTGCATAATATTCAAATCAACATAACTGGTTTTTCTGGTTTGTCAGAAAAAGTGGAAGGAATGGCTATCCTAAAGATTAGAGTAGGAACTAAAACTACCTATACTGGTTTTTTCATAGTCGAAAGTGGCACTAATTATAATGCAATATTAGGAAGAGACTGGTTACCTCATAACTATGTTATTCCATCATCACTCCACCAAGTCTTAATCTTGTGGAATGGTGACACTTATGAAATGGTTCAAGCAGATGAGGAAGTTTGTCTAACTACATCTCCTGATTCTGTTTTTATTAGGAACTCTCTAAAGTCAGTTCCTACCATCAAAATTGAGGTTGCTCTACAACTTGAGTCACAAACTCACCAAGAGATAGAAGACTCGGGTGCAATTCTCATTGAATAAGTCGAGGACGTTCCAGAAGTTGAAGACATTCAATCAAAATGTGAATATGTTCAACAGGCGCAGACTATGATCAACCCCTAGCTCTTATTAGTTTATAGAGTTAGGATATATTTTTCTTATATAAGTTTATTATGTTTATAAACCAAGAAGAATGTTGTAAGGGGTTTACCCCTATTGTTGATCAAGTAATGAAAGATTTAGTTTTTAGAAAATACCAAGAGGATTTTCTTATAAACTTTAATGTATGTTGCTCAACTTTATACGAAACTGAATCCTAAGAAGAGGAGGATGAGAAAGTATGGGCTAAAAGTGAGGATATTAAGCAAGAGTTTCATGACCCACTAGAGGAAATAAATTTAAGGGACAATGAAAATCCATGTGTTACTTACATAAGTCAGCTCTTCACTAACCAAGAAAAACAGGAAATAATAGAAATTTTAAAAGAATTTAAAAACTGTTTTGCATGGGAACATCATGAAATGCCTGGCATTGATAGGCAAATAAGAGAACATAAACTACCTATCAAGGACGGATTTAAGCCTGTGGCACAAAGTCCTAGGAGACTGGCGCCTGAACTAACAAAGCCTATAGAAGAGGAGATAGACAAACTCCTCAAGGCAAAGTTCATAAGGCCTTGCCAATATGCTGACTGGATCTCCAATATAGTTCCAGTGGTTAAGAAAAATGGCAAAATACGAATCTGCATTGATTTTAGGGATCTAAATAAAGCAACACCTAAAGATCAATATCCCATGCCAGTAACTGATCTCCTAATAGACGCAGCATCAAGATATGAGTACATATAATCTTCTATGGATGGTTATGCAGGATATCACCAGTTAAGGATTGCACATGAGGACTGTAACAAAACAGCCTTCAGATGTCTAAAGTCATTAGGCTTATTTGAATATGTGGCCATGCCATTTGGATTAAAAGATGCTGGGGCCACTAGTAGAATAAATGCTTATTGCTGCGGTCATTAAGTGGTCTATTGCGGCGGTTTTGGCCGCGCAGCAATTAAGGGTGCATCAATAGGTAATTAACCTATTGCTTTGCGGTTTTGACCGCAAAGAATAGGTCAACTATTCTTGCGCGTTTTACGCAAAAACTGCAAAGAATAGGTTAGACCTATTGCTGCTGTTTCTACCCAAAACCGCAGCAACATGTATTTTTTTAATATTAAAAATACAGGTCTATTGCTGCGGTTTCTTTCCAAAACCGCAGCAATAGACGTAGGGCAGGTAAAAAAAAAAATTTTAAAAAAAAATTTCTCGAGGCATAATTTTTTTGTAGTTATAGTACAATCATAATATGTTACATAGCTACAACAATCCAAAATCCATTACAAAAGAGACATAAAACTAAGAAAAACAAACGAAAAAGAGAAACTAAATCTGAGAAAAACAAAATGAAAAGACTAAGAAACAAATTAAAACTAAAACGTGAGAAACTAAAAAATTAAGAAACTGAAATGAAAAAACTAAGAAACAAATTCAAAAAAAATAAAAAAACTGCTTCGTGAATGCACTAGTAGATAAAAATAAAAATAAGCAAAACAAAAAAACAGTAGAAAATATATTACAAATAAAAAATAAAAATATGAAAATCGAAAAGAAAAAAGAAAAAAAGAAAAAAAGAAAAAGAAACACCATCACCACTACCGAGTCAAAGACCCTGAATCAAGCAACCATTCAAAGACCCTGGATCAAGCAACCATTCAAGTCCACAAATCTGCTTCAAACAAAATCAAATTAAAATCAACCACCCAAAAATCGCACAAAATCAATACAAAATCAACCACCAAATCGAAAATATACGATGGACATCCAAAGCGTCAGTCTCTTGCACATCAATGGCGTCCTTGATTTGAGAGAAAATTTCATGCTTCGTTTCGCTATCTTGCGCATCATCTGCCATTGTTAGAGCTTCGTTTCGCTCTGTCGAAGTAGGAGTAGTAGTACGGCAGAAGATGTCGAGGAACGACGAGATACAACCGACGAACGAGGAAACCGGACAAGGACGGCCGGCGAAGGAGGAAGGCCGGCAAAGAAGAAGGATGAGAAGAGAGAGATGAGAGGTTAGGATGACAGATGTGTCGTGTGGTGAGAGAGAGGAGAGTGTCATGTGAGAGGTTAGGATGAGAGAGAAAGAAGAGAGTGAGAGGATAGGGAAAACGGCTGAGGAGAAAAGAAGAACCCTAATTGGAACGCTTGTCTTATTTTATATTAAAATATATGGGGATATTGCTGCGGTTTTTTTGTAAAAACCCAGTAATATATTAAAATATTATTTTTTTGATATTATTTTAATATATTGCTGCGGTTCTTGCCAGAAACCGCAGCAATATGTCTGGTCAAAAAGTCAACTTTTTTTCAAAAATTTCCCCGTTGAAACCATATTGCTGCGGTTTTTGGCCGAAACCGCAGCAATATCTTTATTTTATATTTTACCTTTTCTTTTTACGTGATATATTGCTGCGTATGAGTAAAACCGCAGCAATACCACCGCAGCAATAAACAATTATTCTACTAGTGGGCCACATACCAACGAGCAATGGACGCAATCTTTAAGGACATGATTGGTAAAATCATGGAAGTTTATGTGGATGACATACTTGTAAAGTCAAATGACTTTTTAGGACATAAAGAGCATTTGGTTAAGTCATTCACTAGAATGAGAGAATATCACCCGAAAATGAATCCACTCAAATGTGCATTTGGAGTTAAAGCTAGTAACTTTTTAGGATTCCTCATTCAAAAAATGGAATGGAAATTGACTTAACAAGGCAAAGGCAAGATTGGCGGTCAAGCCACCTTCTAATAAGAAGGAATTGCAAAGATTCCGTGGATAAGTCAATTGCAATGGACGCAATCTTTAAGGACATGATTGGTAAAATCATGGAAGTTTATGTGGATGACATACTTGTAAAGTCAAATGACTTTTTAGGACATAAAGAGCATTTGGTTAAGTCATTCACTAGAATGAGAGAATATCACCTGAAAATGAATCCACTCAAATGTGCATTTGGAGTTAAAGCTAGTAACTTTTTAGGATTCCTCATTCAAAAAAATGGAATGGAAATTGACCAGAACAAGGCAAAGGCAGTATTGGCAGCCAAGCCACCTTCTAATAAGAAGGAATTGCAAAGATTCCGTGGATAAGTCAATTGCAATGGACGCAATCTTTAAGGACATGATTGGTAAAATCATGGAAGTTTATGTGGATGACATACTTGTAAAGTCAAATGACTTTTTAGGACATAAAGAGCATTTGGTTAAGTCATTCACTAGAATGAGAGAATATCACCCGAAAATGAATCCACTCAAATGTGCATTTGGAGTTAAAGCTAGTAACTTTTTAGGATTCCTCATTCAAAAAAATGGAATGGAAATGATTGTAACAAGGCAAAGGCAAAGCGATATTGGCGGCCAAGCCACCTTCTAATAAGAAGGAATTGCAAAGATTCCGTGGATAAGTCAATTGCAATGGACGCAATCTTTAAGGACATGATTGGTAAAATCATGGAAGTTTATGTGGATGACATACTTGTAAAGTCAAATGACTTTTTAGGACATAAAGAGCATTTGGTTAAGTCATTCACTAGAATGAGAGAATATCACCTGAAAATGAATCCACTCAAATGTGCATTTGGAGTTAAAGCTAGTAACTTTTTAGGATTCCTCATTCATAAAAATGGAATGGAAATTGACCAGAACAAGGCAAAGGCAGTATTGGCAGCCAAGCCACCTTCTAATAAGAAGGAATTGCAAAGATTCCGTGGATAAGTCAATTATGTCAGAAGATTCATGGCTAATTTAGCTGGAAAGACTAAAAAGTTTTCACCTCTACTAAGATTAAAACATGAACCCGAATTCAAATGGGAGGAGGAGCATCAAAAGGCCTTTGATCAGATCAAACATGATTTGGCAAGCCCACTTGTATTGATCCCTCCAAGGCAAAATGGAAAACCATTAAGACTGTATCTGTCTGCCTGTGAAGATTCCATTGGTAGTCTCCTTACTCAAGAAAATGAAAAGGGACATGAGCAGGCCATATTCTACCTAAGCAGAATCTTGCATGATACAGAAAAAAGGTATACCATGGCAGAGAAATGGTGTTTGTGTTTATACGATGCATCAGTTAAACTCATACATTATTTCATGGCCTTTACAGTAGAAATAGTACCTCCAACAGATGTCATAATATATATGATATCTCAACCTTTTATAAAAAGAAGGTTAAGCAAATGGAGTTTACATTTACTATAATTTAACCTAATATATGTGCCACAAAAGGCAGTAAAAGGTCAAACTCTAGCTGATTTCTTTGCAACCCATCCTTACTGTGATTCAGGAATTATTGATGAAGACATCCTTCCATGGGTCCTATTCTTTGATGGATCCAACACCAGAGAAACAGCAGGAGCTGGGATATATATTTTATCTCCTGGTGGGATTCCAACTAAGCTAGCAGTAACCCTAAAGGATCCATGTACCAACAATAGAGCTGAATATGAGACTTTGTTAATTGGATTGGAGATGCTGCTAGAATTGGGAGCTAAGAGAGCAAGGATATATGGGGATTCCCAGTTGGTCATTTACCAAATGAATGAGGAATTCAAGTGTATATCATTAGTATCACAGGAGTGTGGAAAGAAAGCATAGAAGTTATCTAAACAATTTAAGGAAATCACTTTCATACACATTCCCAGAGAAGAAAATAAAGTAGCAGATCAGCTATCCCAAATAGCTTCTACTAGGGAGGAGATACCTTCAGAAAATGAAGATATCATTCTCTAGGAGAAAGTCCTAGAGCCTCTCAGGAAAACTGATGAGAAAGGATCATAAAATATATTGGAAGTCTATAGGATTTCAATATTAAGAGAGGAAAAGGATTGGAAAGATGAAATTATTCATTATCTCCAGAACCCACCTGGGACAAAAGTGCCAAATAGAATCAAAATGGTAGCAACTAAGTTTTGTATACAATTTGGTGAACTACACAGAAAGGATCCAGAAGGATTACTTTTCAAATGTGTGGATGCTGGAGAAGCTCTAACCCTCATGGCAGAAATTCACCAAGGGTTATGTGGAGCTCATCAAAATGGCCTAAAAATGAGATGGCTGTTACATGAGCATGGCTTCTATTGGCCCACCATGAGAAAAGATTGTATAGATTATGCTAAAGTTTGTAAAAGATGTCATAATTTTGGACCTATTAGTAGGGCACCAGCCTCAGAACTTAAGTACATTCTTAAACCTTGGCCCTTCAGAGGATGGGCAGTAGATGCCATAGGGGAAATTAACCCTGCATCTTCTAAGAAGCATTCATACATCTTAGTGGTGACTGATTACTTCACTAAATAGGTAGAGGCTCAGGCCTTCAACAAGATCAATACCCAGGTTGTAATCAATTTCTTGGAAGAGAAAATCTTTACAAGATTCGGAATTCCATTAACTATCACCTTTGATTAAGCTACAGTATTCAGGAATCCTCACCTACTGGATTACCTCAATCAGTTTGGGATCACTAAGTTGCATTCAACACCTTACTATGCTCAAGCAAATGGTCAAGCTAAAGCTACCAATAAGATCATAGTAAAAGGGATCTCAAAGCTAATAGGTAGCAATCTAAGAAAATGGGATGAGTTGCTGCTATATGCCCTATGGGCCTACAGGACCTCTAAAAGGGAAGCAACAGGAGTTACTCTTTTCAACTTAGTTTATGGACACACTCCAATAATCCCAGCTGAAGTGAATGTAAGATCATCAAGGGTAGCCCAACAAATGGGATTATCAGGAGATGACTATTCACAAGCGATGAACATTGAAATTATGGATGCTCTAGAAGCTAAGGAAGAAGTTTTAGCCAAAATAAGAATCCAAAAAGAAAAGTTTGCTAGGGCCTACAACAAAAAGGTAGTGCTTAAAGAATTCAGGAGAATGATAAGGTTTGGAAAATGTTTCTGCCAGAATCAGCTTACAAAGATCCACAATTAGGGAAATGGTAACTTAAGTGGCAAGATCCTCTTATCATTCATAAGAAAATATCTGGAAATGCATACATATTAAAGGATATAGATGGCAACGTAAAAGATAGAGCCTTAAATGGCAAATTTCTAAAGAAATATCATCCATCTATATGGGAACAACATGATCCTGTATTTCAACAAAAACATACAGAATTATTCCAAACAACAAAGGATTATTAACATTACAACATTAAGAAAAATGTTATATCCTAAACATTCCAACATTGTCTAACAGTTAGACTAAGGTTTTTAATGGCTGACCAAGCATTACAAAGTTTTTCCTTCTGGAGAATCAGGCCTTGCTGAACAGCCAATTCTTTCAACATCTCTTGCCTCAAAGTGGCAAGCTTGGTTCGTCCTTGGTGTAGCTTCTTCTCTTCAGTATCGATGGAGTTCTGAAGTGAAGACTTCTCATTGATAATGTTGATCTCCTCTTTATTGATCTCAGTCAGACGATTCTGTAGAGATTGCCTTTCCTCATAAAGAAGCTTCAGTTTCTGATCAAAAGAACTCAAAGAATCTTGAATATGTTTACTGAAGTTTTTGAAGGATTTGGCTTGAGTCTCCAAAGAGGCTTCCTCTTCCTGAAGTTTTTGAGCTGAGAACTTTGGAGATTGAACACTTGTTTCAGCATTACACTGTTGAAGAAGAAGGGTTTCTTTGACATAATCAAGGCAGGGTATCCAATACTCAAAGCCTTGAGAAATTAGGGACTCCAAGATATGCTTAAGTCTCTATGTAGAAGTCTGATCATAAGGGTTATTTGTTAAGGTCAACCAGAGGTCCTAAATCTTGTCTTCTTGTTTTATATGTTCAGGAGACTCGTCACCAGGAGAGTGATCACTGCTAGCAGAGGCAGGCTGATTCCTTACAATGATGGATGTTTGCAAAATTACCTTTTTCCCTCCATCAGACTCTTTTATCACACTTGCTTCTTGAGTGCTTCCCTCTGCATCATAAAGTAGAGAAGCCAAGTTAGCAAGAGAATGAAGTCTGGTATCATGAGGACATGGATTCATATAGAGGAAGTCTAAAATGAATTCACGAGAAAAGAAGGGCAACCAGTCCCAGAAGTAGATGGTGAAGTTGATGAAGGACCTTTGCATACAGAGGTAATCAAAAGCTCAATATTGCTCCTTAAAGGTGTGACCTCTAAAGGAATCACATCTTTTGGAATTTCACTTCCAGCAATAGAAGACATTGCCTCAACATTTGTTGAATCAGCATTTGAGTTTGGTACTTCAACATCTAGAGGACTTGGCTCCAAGGGATCTTCATTAAACTGATGAAATAAGTCCTCATCAGGAGATTCCACATGGAGATGATCAACTTCTTCCAACTAGGGGGCAGTACTCCCTTCCAAAGGGGAAGTAGCCACATTCTCCAACGGGGGCAGCATCGCTTGAAGGAAAAGTGGGATGATTGATGACACATTCATCAACAGAACCACCCTTTGAATTTAATTCTGGGTTAGCCACCTTGGAAGTATCTCCTGATGGATGGCTGGCAGAATGAGGAGATGATAACTTCTCAGAAGAAGGATCATTGGTAGTCTTGGGCTCAGTATCATCAACACTAGAAGGACCTAAGATGAAATAATCAATATTCCAAATAAAAGAGTGAAACTTCTTACAAAAAGAGTAAAGATGGTGTTCATACCTGATTTGATTCCTGGAAGTTTCCTTTTAGGAAAAATTTGAGAGATGGGTTTGGCATCATCTTCATCAGAAGAGATTACATAATGTTGTACCTCATAAGAAGTTTGCAACTTATGACGTTTCCTGTTGGAATGTCTCAAAGGTTTGGAGGCAGAATCTCTCTTTTTGGTAGCTCTCTTGAGAGGTTCAAGTTGCTCCATTGACCCTATGGGTTGAGTGTCCTTGGAAGCAGAGATACAATTGTAATCTCTTTTCCTTGCAGCTCTCTTAAAAGGGTCAATCTGCTCCATTGGCCCCATGGATTGAATGTTCTCTACAGTTTGGACATCTCCATAGGAAGTCCCCTGCTCATAAGCAGCATCTTCATCCTCTGAAGAGGTATGAGGTTGAACCCTCTTGTGTATGGTGGCCCAATAGAGTTTGTCATATTTAGAATTTGTTGCCATACCATCAGGCACCCTTAGCTTCTTCCTGCCAGCCTTGGCTAAAAGGCAACAAAAAGCACAATGAAGATTTAGTAATGCTCATTCCTACTGAAAGTTATAAAAATAGCTAAGGAGATAAATTACTTACAGCCTAAGAAGAGTTGATTCTCAAAACGCTCCAAAGCCTCAGAGCATGTTGAGTTGTCTGGGAATACATGATCCCACCACAAATGGAAGCCTCGAACAGCTTTAGTGATCCACTTCCAAGGAGAAATGGACATGGAAGTAAGGCTGAGAGTTTTACTTTGAAGGACTCTACTTTCTTCAAAACAACCTCTTGAAGTCTAAGGATCATAGCGGGTCAAGAAGTAAGGTATAGCTAGCGGTTGGACCAATCCAAATTGTCTAGCTACCAGCTGTGGATTATAGGCCTCAAAGCCAAAATACTCAGGCTCAGCAACTATTAGATCCCTGGACCTAAGAACACTACTCTAAAAGTTTCCACTCCCTAAGGAACTAGAGTGGATGTCAAGGGATTGTAGCCAAGCAGGTACTGCTTGATGGCGCCAGGTTTCATTTTCAACAGAAACAACCATCTTGCCTTAGAAAATGTTCCATATACCAGGATTGGACTTAAAAACCAAGAAGTACAAGAAAATCAAGCTTGGATGCCAAACCTCATCTGGAGATACAAGATTGAAGCTGACCTCACCATAACAACTACAATCATCAAGACTAGAAAGGAACAAAAGGGGATCAAATGAAAGATTTTCCTCCTCTGAACCCTTAGGTGCTTTAAAAGCAGAAGAGGGATTAAGAACCATCAAATAAGGTAAATACATATGGCCCCAGCAAGTCAAAAGCCATAGGGGTCCAAATCCTTTGTCAGTAGAGAATATGGGGGACTCAGAGGTATGAATTCCAAAGCCTTTGAAGGATTCTCTACTCCTAAAAAGACATCTATAAAGTTGTCCCAATAGAACAGGAGCCAAAGCTACTTCTTCAGAAGTAGAGGAGATGTTAACAGCTAGAGATAGCCATAATGTTACTACTCCTCCAGCTCTATACATCATTAATTTGGAAAATGCAAAAGTAAGAAAAAGTACTTCCTCTTGAGAAGTAACCTCCTCACTAGCATCCTTATTGATGAAGAAATCAACAAATTTCTGAAAGCCACATTTGCTAGCACTAGCAGAAGGACTAGCAATTTGGCGAAAGGTTGATAAACACTGACTGTATAGCTGATTATATTCTTTAACATGGTGAAAAATAGAAAGTTCAATTCCATATTTACCTGTTGGAGAGGTCCCAGTAATGAAGGCAATATCGACTAATGTTACGCTCATTGGTCCCCATCGGAACAAAGCGATTGATGGCGGTGGTCCCAACAAGCTAATAAAGCAAAGAGACATAGCCCCATCAAAGGGAATGGTTTCATAAGAAGCTAGTCTCAAGAAGGGCGATATTTAATTCTTGGACCATTTGTCATGAAAAGGTTTCATTCGCGGAAACCTTGCTCTTGCATCCACCCCTGAAATCCAACCTTCAAAAGACTTACTGGATAAAGAGCCAATGCAAATGTTGGAGGGATTTTGGAGCAAATGGAAGCGTTCTGGGTTTATTATCCTCTAAGATAATATGGTCCAAGAATGGGTAACATTGTTGCTCTAAGACTATTTGGCGCTTTAGTTTTTGAACACATACCAGAACACTTGAGACTTATAAGTCCCAAGGTTCTCTCTAATGGCGTTGCATAATTGACGAGTTGCTTCAGATTGCATGGCATCACGTTTTTTAGCAAGCGCTTCACGAATCTCATCTTCACGAACTTTTTCATTAGACATGGTGAATTGAAGTTTGGTGATGGTTGTGAATTCGTAAAGAAATGTATTAAAATGGTCTGAAGGATCTTAAATTTTTCTAAAATCCTTGAAAAAGGTATTAATGGGGAAGACAACTAAAATGAAAAAATAAAAGAAGAAAACACGTGCAGAATGCGTGATATGTTTCATTTTGGGTCATCTTTTATTGGGCCATGTTAAGACCAAGTTTTAATAAATTAAAACACAAGGTCCCGAAGTCATATTAAAGAAGCCCATTCCAAAGGGTACGTGACTTATAAGCCCATTCCAAGGGGTGTGTTACTTAGAAACCCATTCCAAAGGGTACGTAACTTTTCATTTTTCAAGAGATAGTAAAAAAATCTCCTTATAAAAAGGGGGTAAGTGTAATAATCTTGACACACTACTCATCTCTTGATCAATACCCCCAAAACCTTTCATCTCCCAAAAGACCTTCTCAAAAAACCTTCTTCTCCAGATATGGATGCTCCTCAACCTTCCGCTGAGTCCTGCATCACCCGGACTCAGGAGGTCAACCCACAAGAGGTTGACCAACCCTTCATTTCTCCTCCAGAGATACCGGAGGAAAGGGAGGAAGAAGAGGAGGATGCTCCTCCATCATCAGACCCTAAGTCTGATGATGATGATGAGGATGAGGATGAAGATGATGATGATGATGAACCCACCACCAAAAGGAGGAGGGTTGAAGAGGAGGATTTCCCCGAGGAAACCTCCTGCGGTGAGAGCGGTTTTCTCCCCTCTGGAGATGACTCCAGCGATACTGCTGCTGGAGACAATGATGAGGATGGTCTTCCTCAAGAGACCGCCTCCGATGAAGACTCGGATGGCGACAAACCGCGGTCTCCAAGAGACACCGTAGAATTTTAGGCCTAGAAGTTTAGAATTCAAAAATTCTAAACAAAATTGTAAATTTTTATTCTAAGATTAAAATTTCAATCTAGGTTGTAAAAATTTTTAATTAATGAAATTTAAATTTTCTACATTTTGTCCAAATTAATATCATTTTTATCCAATATTTGCGTTTTATCTATTTATTTATTTTGTTCAATCAAAATTGAGCAAATTAATATGTTATTCTAAAATAAACTGTCAAATCAAATAATGCAAACTCTACGGCTAAAATTAAAATGAAGAGAGATGAAGTGTCTCTTGGGATACTAAAACTCTTAAAACGTATTAATGAGATGGAAAAAGTTACTTCAAAAAGTAATAATTAACTTCCAACTTCACGTGCCACTAATGGCAAACTCTAGAAGTGAAATGACACATTGAGGGGTTAATGGACAGACCCATTTTACCCACTAGGGACATAACTTGATGTGGTAAAGGTCAGTTATAAAAATACGTGATACGTTATCTAAAAATAGATAACATCAAACACTTCATGTATCCTAAAAAATAGGGATGACAATTATGATAGTTGTATTATAAATACGTTATTGTAACCTCTGAGATTTTTCACTCCTAATATTTTGTTTTACCATCAACACCCAAAAATCCTTGAGTATGGCTAATCAATAAAGCGCTCCCTTACTCTTTCCTGGGGAATGTTGGAGGCACCGATTTAATAGAGACATCACACAAGAATATTGGGAGAAATTCAAAGAAGAGGAAATGAAAAAGTGGCAGTCCAAAATTATAAAGCTCTTTGGAAGGGATCCAAAGGTCCAATCTGGAGATTTAAAGGAGCAAGGGTCTAGTGCTACTATCATGGGAAGTGATGTGGATTTCCTGGCGCTGAATCTGTGGCCCAAGATGGAGAAAGGTGAGTTATTGAAACTACTAAGCGTTTGCAAAGCATGAGGAGAATGCATTGCAAAACAATACTTTCCCCCTGAACTCACGTTGAAATACCGCAAGTCTATAATCTGTGAAGGTAGCTTGGGTGTATTCAACAGAAAATATAGGGTAATCCAAGTGGACGAAACTATGAGTTTCAAAAAACTCATACAGTACAAGTGTACTTGTCTTTTGTGGCAAGAACGCTTATTGGAAGGGGGCATCCCTATGTTCCTGGGTGAAGATTACTCAGATGATGATGATCCTGATGTTGATGAAAATGAGGAGCCACAAATCACTATCAGTTTCGCCCATCTTTGTGCTTGATAGATCAAGCAGCATGCCAAATGCCTTAGTAATCCTAGTAATAGTGCGTAGTTTGGATCTTCCCTAGGAAACTATGTATCTATTTGAATTCAGTTAATAAATGTCTTTTTAAAGATATTTCATGATTAAGTAATATTATTTCACTAATGAAGTAATTTTTATCTTGTCAATTTTCAATATATCTCCAGATAATATTAAAAATTGTGGGCTTGAATATCATTTTTCATAAAATGAGCAATAAACCCAAGGAAGTAATCTTAGGCCCAGACGCCTAAAAACTGGCATATAAGTTTTAGACTTATCAACAAATTGATAATTTTAAAACAAATGACAATTAAAGAAAAGTCAAAAAACTTCTTCAAAAAGGGGTTAAAAGTACTTAATTATTAACTGACCCCAGAAGTTATTACAAAAATAACCGTTGAACAAATTGGCTAGTTATTTAAAGAGACCTAGCCATAGCATACTAGCATAACATTTTCATTTCAAAAATTCAAAATGAATAATGAAGCGTATGCAAAAATAGCAGCTGAGTTTGATGATGATTGTTTTAATCATCGTTTTGCCTTCAACGGCATAGAGGAAGACAAGGGATCTTTCATTACAAATGAAAGAACCAGGTGGGCATAGAAAATGGCACGGGTGTTTGGCGATGAACCCGTAGTGGAGCCAAGAGATCTAGAACTAGTAGGATCAAGCGCTGCGAAGATCGGTTCTAATATAGACCTTTTGTCCACCCATATATGGCCTAAATTGGAAGAGGAGTCACATGACAAACTGTTAACAGTTTGCAAAAGGTGGGGCAAGGAGGTCTCCACTATCTTCAATTTCCCAAGACCTCAGATGATGAACTGGACATATGCAAATAGTCTAGTTCTTTCTTGTACCCAATCCTCCCTCAAAGTGGTGAGGATGCACTAGTGGAAAAAAGCCCATCCGATGCAGTCAAAACCGTACTTACTGATCCGGTTTTGGTCCGCATCGGGTGGGCTCGCAGTAGATTCAAAATATTTACTGATCCGGTCCAAAACCGAATCAGTAAATTATTTACTGCTCCGGTTTAGGGTGAAAACTGGAGCAGTTGACCACCCCAAAAACCAAATTTTTTTTTTTTTTGCATTTTTTTTTTATTAATCGATACAAAATCAATAGTATACATCAATACTCATTTTATTAAGCATATTATGCTCAATTAAAGCATAAGAATCCGTTACAATGTCTATTAATGTAGCTCAACTTAGCACCCTAATGACAAAGCTTAGGTACCTTAGACTAGGAAATTTTCTGTAAGCTCTAGAACTGGGAAAAAGAAAAGAAGCTTGAGAAGCGGGTAATCCCCTGTCGAGTTTGATCGCAGACGAACTACAGCTCCGCTATCCCGGACAAGTACCTTGTTGTTGTACTTAAGATTGCACACATTGTAATAGAGCCAATGAACTTGTATGTTCCCAATTGTGTCTGCCATCTGATGAATTATAACATGAAGATTAGGAATTAAGCAAATATTCCTAGTTGCCTGCAAGTAGTAGAACTGATAGTTATGGACGGGGGTATAGGAAAGCAAGACAGTGAATTCAATTGGTTCATGATCAAAGAGGATATAAAAAGAAAACACAAGTTATTTACTAAAATATGAAGCATAAACAAACATACAACATTACATATATACTCGGATGAAAAACATATTAATTAGAGATACAACTAAAATTTATATACTCGTATACACTAGCAAATATACATCTATACAAATGGAAATTCTTTCTGGGAATCTATCCCTGGCATGTCCTGGTGACAGTTATGTAGCTAGTTGTACAGAAAAAGTAGAAATGCAAAACAATAAGATAGCACATTCTGGGGACAGTTATGTAAAGGAATGAAAAATGTAACTTAAGAAGTTTAGCTTCACATATCACAATAGGGCATTTATATAATACCAAATTCAGGATCACTCACAATTGGCTAGCATCACCTAACAGGTAAAATTGCTGAAAGGTGAAATCTCTTAGATAATATCATATAATTGGTGCAAGAAGCAAAGAATAGAGGCAGGGAAGGGAAGAAGAAAAATGAGAGCGACAACGAGAAAACCATCCACCTCGGTGCGAAAGACATCTACAAAATTGCCTTTATTGAAGCATCATTATATTTCGGGAGATAGAAATTCAAAATTTATGTGCAAAGTTCTCCTACGTGTAGATGGCTAACTTTTCCTACTGACTTTAACATACTAGAAATCTGACAACACATATCTAATTTTGGCATGAGATAATGTCCTCGAACAGCAACCTGATATAACCAAAACGTCAACTTCAGTTCATAGAACTTTTGTTTTCCCTTCTAATGTTACAAGTAACAAAAAGTAATGGTTAAGTTCATAGAACTACATAGACAAATATAGCAGCAATAGAAACAAAAGATACCACTATTACAAAGTTTTAGGAAAAAACACTAAACAAATAAATAAGTGAAAAAAGGACTAAAGCCACAGAAATTGTTCAAGAATAAGGATAATAAACATACCTCCAGGGGAAATTTGCTTTCCTGCATCAAAATAATTCCAAAATGTCAGGCAACTCAGACCCACAAAAGATGGAAACATTTCTAAGATTATTGTACTTAATGATCCCTTAATTGGAAGAAATATCGATTGTTAGAAAAATATAACCAAAAGTCCAGATTGACCTAAGCTGCTCATGGCCAAAGATCTAATCATTAATATTTTATTCAAGGTCAACACCACATCTTCAAGACTTCGACACAATGACAAGCAAAGCTAAACAACCAAAAACATAACAAAAGAACTCACAATTAAGAACACAAACACAAATATTGCACTCCCAGAATCTAACTTCCCCCCTTTCCTCCCACAGACAAAGACGGCTTTATAATAGAAAACATAAAGCGGACATGATGTCCGTCAATCTCGATTCAATTTTTACATTACACTGGCCCACTCTCCCGGTAAGAAATAGGGAAACACGGACAAAATACGTAAACTCAAGTGTGTGATTTGCTCTAATATAAACAGGATTTAGAATGAAGAGGAAAACAAAAAAGCGGACAAGAAAGAGCATAAACTCGAAAAATTACAGACTCGTGTAAACAAAAAAGTTACAGAAACAACTACTTCTCACATATATTCATCCTTAGTAGTGTTATTTCACAACAACATAATCTTACCTAACGTCATAGCGACAAAGATAAGGATCTTTGGCGCTAGCTCGGAGATGATCTCCAATGAGTGCTTAACAAAGAACAGGATCGCAGAATGAAATCATGCAAGTAACTAACTTTATTTCATTAGACGGGGTAAACCGAACACCACAAAGTTAGAGACTAATTATTCTGCAATGGTTAAGGAACAAACCTAGGACCCCTTGGTCCCATGTTCCCATCAAAACCAGCAACTTCCTGCAAATATACTTTTCCACCGCACAATAAAGAAAATGGTGGGAGCAGGATACCACAAAAAAAACAATGCATACCATCAGGATACCACAAAAAAAAAACCAGCAGCACAGTAGCAAACCCCAACCTCTCCCTTTGAAGCATATCATCAGTCTTGGTCCTACCCAGTGAGACAGACAAAATTTAAATGTAACTCTGTTACTTATTCCTTCATTGTTCATAAAAGGGATGATTATTAGGTCTTTCAAAGAGCTTTCCAGCAGCTCTAATATTCAACAATGGAATCCCATGAGCTCCCAACTAATAATCATTGTTGTCCTTTAAAGAATTCATAGTTTTTACGAACCTATTCCAGAGTACGTTTGATCTTCTCAATTCAAACACAGTACGTGGTCTTTGCTATTTTCATAAACAATATGTTTTTATATGGGTGAAAGTTAAATAGTGTTAGAGAGAAGTGGAGAGTATGTTCTCGAGAAGAAAATTGAATAGTAATCCGTAACGCTGACATACTGAAGTGAAGGTGATGGAGTACATAAATGTGATCTTAAAACAATATGGCATTGCGATAAAAAAACTACTCATCATCAGAATATGTAATCTAGAAAACGATGGAGCAAAATGATAAAAGTAACTCAGGATGATTCATCAAGGCATCAAGCTTAACAAAGCATCACATAATTGCAATTTGATTTGCTTGAAGCCTTCAACAACGGAATTGATCTTAAATTTCTCTTTAAACAATAATCATACTCCATCATTATCTTTTCCAAGAAAATTTGAAGCACTAAATATCATAATAAAATTCACCTAAACACAAGTACAGTCTACGTAACAACAACAGCAACAATTACTACAACTACTACTACACTATAATTGCTAAACTGATTCGTACTTCAATTTCCAGAAATTCAGTTTCATGTTCTATAATCTACTAATCAGTAGCACAATAAAGAGTCGAAAATTATACTACTAAATCAAGTAGAAATTTAGCAATAAAAGCATAAAAATTAATTGCTAAATCAACTTTAAGAGTCGAAATTAGACCAAAAACAAAGTGAAATTTTCTAAATATTTCTCTAAGAATATGTTGAAGAAAATTAGGGCACGAAAAGCACCTTAGTTCCACGCCGACGAATAACAATGGCGCCAGGTTTAGCGACTTGGTCGCCATAAATTTTGACACCGAGTCTCTGACCATTAGAATTGCGAACGTTCGTAGTACTACCAGCTCTTTTCTAATGAGTAGATTCAATCGTTAATGGAAATGGAGAAACTGAGAGAGAAGGAGATTTGTTAGGAAGAGAGAGAGAAATTGCTCCAAAATCGCCTTTCACGAAGGAGGATGAAGAGCTTGAGCTTAAGGGAACAAGGTCAATTAGCAATTGCAATTGTGGGTTGGGAGTTTGAGAGGAGGTGAGGGAGTTAGGGTTTTGTTGAGGAGAGAGAAGGCGAGGGGGGTAGGGTGAAATGAGAGAATGTGAAATGGGGGTAGAGGGACGTATGGGCTTGTATCACCGGCCCAAATTACGTGAATATAGGGTAGAGGGACATATGGGCTTGTATCACAAGTTCGTTTGGGCTCGCCATGTTAGGGGTATCGATCCAATTGGGACAAACCGGATCGATTAGTAAAAACCGATCCGGTTTTCCTCCTAACTGGATCGGTTAATTGGCCCAAAATTTTGAGCCCATAATTTGGTTGAGAACTGATCTGGTTTTGGAAGAACTGGATCAGTTTTGTTGTGTCATATAAGGTTTTTTCCACTAATGATGGAAGAAGGTCAAGACGAGCATCAGGGGAGAGTAGTGCACTTTAAGTGTATGTGTGAACTGTGGAAGCTATTGGTCCAAGAACATTTCATTTCCTGGATGTATGCTGCATTGATCGACAGGAGATATGCTTGGGATAACAGTTACCAAAGGAGTCTCTTCGAGGCAAGGTTCAACTATTCCCTTGAAGATGGTTACTACTTCGAGTTACCAGGAGTAGTGCAGGGCGCGAATGTAATCCCCCATATTTTTAAGTTATTTAATTAAATAGTTTTAATCATTTTTGAATTATTAAAGCTATTTAATTTCAGTATTTCAGAGTAGAAGGGTATTTTGGTCATTTTACCAAAAGAGTATCTGAGTATTTTCACAAAGAAGTATATTAGTTTTTTTTGAAGAAAGTATTTTAGTTATATTAGTAGGAAGATTAGTTTCGCAATTTTATCATCAAATGTATTTCGGTAATTTGATGAGTAAGGGTATTTTAGTCTTTTACCCAAAAGACCACACTATATATAAAAAAAAAAAGAAAGGAAACCCTAAGTTTCCCATCTTTCATCAGCCACTTTCTTCAAAGAAGAGTAAGTACTTCTTCTTCTTCCTCTCTTAAACTCTAGTACTTCATTCTTTAAGCTATTTCTCTTCAAAGTTCAAGTTTCAATCTAGTTTTTATTTTGAAAATTATAAGATCATCTTGCAAATAACAAAAGGAAGCAAAGAAGTTACATATTTTTTTTCTGAGTTTATTTTTCTCTCTCTCCTGCGTTTTCCGGCCACCAAGGAGGGTGGTTCGCCGGCGGTTTTAGGGTGCTGCGTGGGCTTGGCACGTCGGGCCACGCCCGGGCAAGCAGCGGGGCCATCGCCGTGGCCGGGCAGTGGTGGCAGCGGCTGGCCACGAGTGCCGCCCAGCCCACTGCCTCACCGATGGTGGTGCGGGTGGTGCTCGTGGTGGCCCGGTTGGTGTGGTTTTCCAAGTTTTGTGGTTTTTCGAACCACATGTAAAAAAAAAAAAATTTCTGTAATTATTAATTAATGAATTTACAGCAATAATTAAATTGATAAATTGGTAATTTTTATGAAGTTTTAAGTATTATTTATAGTGGGTTTTGCCTACTAGTAAAGGTTTTCAAGTTATGGTTCAAAAATAGTTTTTAAAGCATTTTTAAAGAAAAATCAGCTTTATTATTAATTTTATAAGTGCTGATTTTTATTATTAGTAGCCTTGAATTGTTGTTGGAAAGTACTAATTGATAGTACTTTGTTCTTGATAGGTTTCAAGCATAGTAAAAGCAAGTGAAACATTTGAATTGTTGATTTTGTGTGTTATCAAGGTACATACACTTGACCTTTGACTTTAGTGTTTAAAGGTTATTTATTGAGCATGAGGAGTAAGGAGAGGCTTATACCTTATAATTGTTTGAGTACATGTTGAGAACTTAGAAAGGAGATTAGGAATGGAACTTTTGAGTTATTCCTATATTTGAAAAGCATGTGATTGATGATTATTGCTTTTGAGCATGATTAAAGTTCTTCAATGTTATTCTTGAAGCTAGGGCTTGCATGAGAATATTTTATTGAGCAAGGTCTCATTAGAAGTTATATGTTTTATTGAGCAAGGTCTCATTAGAAGTTATATGTTTTATTGAGCAAGGTCTCATTAGCAGTTATATGTTTTATTGAGCAAGGTCTCAATAGAAGTTATATATTTGTTGAGCTAGGTCTCACAAGTTTTAAAGTTATTGAGCAAGGTCTCACGAGTATTTAAATCATTGAGCAAGGACTCAATTGATTGGATCATGGATCCTTAAGAAAGTAAGAAAGGACTCATGGAGTCATTAAAGTAATAAGATGAGCAAGGTCTCAAAGAATTTAGAATCGAGTTATTTATGGTATTTGCTGCATTCACTTGTTAAAGAAAGATAAGAAATTAATTTATTTGCTAGATGTATTATTATTGTGATCGTGTCTCACATAATGGGCTTTGGCAATAAAACTCTTGGGATGGATCCCCCATGAGTATTGAACATAAGGGGGGAGTTAGTGTGTAACTACACTCCTGCATAAAGCTTAGCATGACGATGCTAATGCTTTTATTTTATCAAGCAAGTTTATGGAATTCCAATTATCAAGATCTTGAGTGGACTAGGCGTCACTCATATTCAATATCTCTGAGATGTTGAGTCTAGAGGCTCACTCTCACCCTCTTTCATTACTAACAAGCTTAAAATTCTCGAGTCAAGTTATTTAAAGTTCATGGAACTTTAGTAAGAGGTGTGGGATCTCTTACACAAGAAATAGGAGCCCGTATGATTCCAAGAGGATGACGGTGCCCGTTCATTGCCAAATAATAATAAAAGAAAGTATTTAGTAAGTTCAGTCATGTGCTTGTCGCATGTAGTGTCACAAGAAGAGCAAGCCGAAGTTGTTTGAGGATTGCATGCATCATTGTTTGCATTAGTATAGTAGTGTTATGTACTCAGCGTTGCTGATGTATGTGTTTCTTTGTTTTCTTTTGGTTGTTGTTTTTCCTCAACGACCCTGTGATGACCCATTTGGCGAGCAGAGCTTAGAGGAGAAGTTTCAGGTACAAGATCTTGATGTGCATGGGAATCATAAGCATCCGGATGGGAATTAGAGTACACGAGTACTTTCTTATGTATTTGAGTTATTTTGAATTGTATGTTTGACTTTACTTGACCATTGGGGTCAAGGTTTGACTTGTTTTTAAAATGGGACTATTATGGGATAGTTTCCAAGTTTGTAACTCATTTACATACTTTCTTATTTCAGTTGTGTTAAAGTATTTCCAGTTTATTTTAAAAAGACTTCCGTTGTATTCTCTGATTAGCCTTACGTATTATCATGCGTGGCATAACACTTCCGTAATTTCTCCTAGTATATATAAGGAGGAGTCGTGGGGGTGTTACAGCGAATTAGAAGCCAGCGAATACAGGCTATAGTAGAGACAGTGTGTAGGGAACATTTCCAAATGTTGTCTCTAGATGCAAGTGATCTTTTCAATTAAAATGTCATTAATGACTCTATCTTCATAAAGATAAGTCATAAGACAAATGTAACCAAGTTACCGCAAATGGTAATCTTATCAATAACACATTTGTTTTATTATGATTCGACTGCTTTAGCATAAGTTTTGTTTCATCAAATTGAAGTAAAACAGTCATATGTCCATTTACTAATAATATTCCCTAAAAAATTATTTATAGTTTTCCATGAAATTAGACAGTTAGGAAAGAATTATTGGACAGTTGAAGCACCTAAGTCTTTATATATATGTGTGTGATCTCCAAAAAGATTCTAAACCTAAATCAAAAATGGATTACACATATCTTCCTATGTTTCATCAACCTGCTCCAAAGAATATGCCATATCCATCAAAATGCTCGGATCATCACAAGGCTTTGAATGTCATATCTAGAGATAAGGATGAGTTTACTAGAAATGAATCTACCAAATGGATCTCCTCTATTCAAAAATACTTTGGAGATAATCCTATTATACAGCAGACTTTGGATAATATGAGATAATCTAGGGCCTTCCAAATAGGGTCTAATCTAGATCTCATGAAAGAATTGATATTTTCAAAACTTGAAAGGAATGACCAGGTGACATCTCTTCTAGTTTGCAAATCATAGGGCAAAGTCATCACAGAAGAAGTATGGAAACCTAACATTCCTTGGAGATATCTGAAAAAGCTCTTTGTTAGAGGAACTAAAAAGAAAGTAAAAGTCTACAGAACGGTGGATGGGTCATCATCAAGAGATGTAGTACAATACAAATGTGCATGCCAGATTTGGTATGATCTCATGACCTATGATGTAGATCCTTGTTGGTTATCACCAAATAACCTTGTAAGTACGCATCTGGAAGAAACTTTGTTAATGGATTTCACAATGGCTAGAAAGAAAGGTGAAGGAATACATGAAAGGTTATTCTTCTCAACTAACTTTAGCCATCCTAAAAGAGCGTTTATTGACCACCTTAGAACAATGGAAGAAGTCACATTCAGAATACTACTGGATGATATTGGCTACAACCATTAGAAGTCATTCTCTGTTTATAATTTGTGTGGTGCTGAGTACATCACTCCACAAATCAGAGGGCAATTTGTTACTACCATTTTCAGATGTCAAGTAACATTATTGTGGTACATTGAATTAAATCTCAAAGGGTTAATTTCGCCTTAACATAAAGGCCAACACAAGCATAAGGCCCATTGGGCGAAGTCAACGAACATAAGTCAAGGTCAACAAAGGAAGACCATCAAGACTATCAAGAGATGAAAGTCAAGGGTGGTAATGGAACAAATAATCAGAGGACAATCATGAGCAGTTTAACAAAAAGGCACACGCGCATTAGAAGGCAACAGTTATTCAGCGCCAGAAAACGGTTGAAGTTTAAATCAAATATGATTCAAACATTTTCCCTCCTTAGCGTGTATGGGAGTTATATGTGAAGTCTCTCAATAAATAGAGAGATCACTATCAAGCAAAAGACAACGAACAACTCATCAAACACAAGCATTTCTTTCCTTAGCGTAACTTAGCGTTAGCATTAGTCCAACCCCCTTCAGGGTTTATACTTTAGTTCTTTAGACGTAGAACATGTTCTGGTGCCAAGATCTTTAATTCTCCGATTGAAGCAAGGAACCATGGAGGTAATTGCCTTCGTGTTTCCCCTTTAGTTGTCCAGCCTGACTTGTCCTTTTGTGTGTTGTAAAATCAATCTTGAAGTTTGTGGCATGTATGGGAATGTTATGCTTTAATTAAAAGATTAATTATTATTTGATCTATTTATTGCTTCTCGCCTGAAGTTAATTTGTTGTAGTTTGATCATTAATTAAATTACGACAGAGTACGTTAGCAAGGTTTTATCTAATTAAAACCGGTAACCCCCAAGGACTAAGTCTCCCAAGGCATTCAATACTAAACTATTGGGTGTCCATTGACTTGTTTGCAAAGTCAACAAACTGATTTTGCACCAACACTTACCTTCTCCCACAAGATCTCGTTTCATTCAATTCGCCTTTTACTCTCTCCACAAAGCTCTCAAGAGATTGATCACTGGCGGATTACTAGAAAAAAGAAATCAGTTCGCGACAATGAAGTTCAATCAGTGAATTAAGAGTTTAAAGTATTTACAGATCGTTGTACCTAAATTTCATGGATCAAGAAAGGCACAACATTGAAGCACTTCACAAGGAAAAAGATGAAGCGTACAAAAAACGACAACGTCTACAAGATAATGTATGACAAAACGAAATAAAGGAGGATGATTCAGCAATAAAGGAAAAAAAGAAACTTAATAAAAAATTGAAGATGCATTACAATAACAAAAGGGAGGACTTGTCAAATGCGCGGATTAGCACCCTCTAAAGCTTCTTTGCTTTTATTTGAACACATCGTCGTTCCTTCTCTACCACGCCGTATAATGTACAACAAGGTAACACACAACTACTTCCTCTTTTCTTAAAGGTTTTTCTATGATTTCACTAGGTCCACAAAAGCAATATTGTCCTTCCCATTTCATATCTTCACAACCAAGTAGAATCTACCCATAATTCACGTAACACTTTGACAATAAAAGATGGAACGACTAATTATTCTGTATCATCAATTGTGTAAAGATCAAATTGTAAGAGTCAAAATCCCTGTTGTCATGTTCAGTTGTTTCCCTAGTCGTGCACGTGGCCTACTTACTTCACAATCCCTTCGGAAGAGAAGTCAAGGCATCCAAATGCTTAGTAATGCTAGTACATTTATTTTCTAGAGGAGGAAGCTAAGTGTATAGGTGTGTTGGCACGAAGGGAGAAGGTTGCTAAGAAAAATGTTATGTATTGATGGTGGGAAGGATGCTTCAATGTGTTTGAAGGGATTACAAAAATGAGCCCCCATGCATATTTATAGGGGAACACAAAATCAACAGTATTACTAACCTCCTCAATGCACTGTATAACTCTTGCATTAACTAGCTATGAGATCATAATGCCACATAATGGTTAGCATATCAATGAGCTCACAATTAAATATCTTCCACCCTCCAACATCTTTAGTCAATTTGAACTTTCATGGTCGTCTACAACGTAACCCAAGAGCCGATTCAAATATTTTTATGGTAGCCTATTCCCAACCCTAAAAAATTATCTCCTCGTTTAATAAAGGAAAAATTGTGAACTAGTACCTTTTATGACACTGATTTTGTGAACTAGTATCGTTTATTTTTTTTATCAACTAGTACGTTAAAGTATATAGATGTTTTATTTTCAGTACCTTACACCAAAATTCCGGCCAAAATGGTCAATTATCCGGCATTGACTTTCTAATTCCCTCCAAAACTTGCGCATAAATTGCAAATGTCAATGAAAGTAGTAGCTCTCTCACTCGCCCCTATTACACCCCCCTATTTAAAACCCTTCCTTCTCGATTTACGAATACTCTGCTCCATCTTCTTTAAATTCTTTCTGATCAAAGGAAATTTAGATATAGGATTTTGGTTATATTATTGCAAAATTAGGGCAAAATTTGTTTTGCCATCTTACACAAGGATGCCTTCTTCCAAGTTTGCATCTTCCTCAGCCAAACGTCCTAGGAAATGTGATGTGGTGTCCCAGTTGCTGAAAATATATCATGGACCATTGATAACCCAGGGAGGAAGTTTATTGCATGCAAGTTTTATGATGTGTGAGAATGTCCTATAACAAATGTCCTCTTCCCTTTCCTTAATATATAATTAAATCCCATCACCGTCATATATTAGTTGATTTCCCCTTTTCTTTTCCGTAAAAAATCACCCATACCAAAAATTTAAATTAGCAGGTTTACCAAGGTTAGGGCTTTGTCTAATTGACTCCATTTTTTTCCTCATTATGTGATAAGTGAATTAGGGCATTATATTAATACAATTACATCAACAATTCGCATAATATGAAATTAGGGCATTAAGACAATAAGCAAAAGTTCAGTCTTTAATAGTACATTGTTTAAATAATCAACAACACACCAATCAATGCAATTAACTTAGTTTAACATATATAAGCAACTGCACATGGAGGCGCATAAAAGTGGAGAAAAGAAAGTACCTTTCCACAATTGTCTGGTAGATTCGCTGGTTGTGGTCCAAAATTGCCGAAACTAGTTACTTTTCACAAAGATGACTCAACACAGCAGAGATTTTCAGTGTAAAGGATGAGAGAGAGACAGGAGGTGAAAGAATTTACTGTTGTTGAGGAGAAATTGGTGAAGGGAGTAAAGAAGATGAAGAAGTGAAAGGGGAATAAGGAGTCAAAACGAGCGAGTGAAGACACGCGCAAATTGAAGACAAAAAACGCAAGTTTTGGAGGAAATTAGAAGGTTAATGCCGGATAATTTACCGTTTTGGCCGGAATTTTGGTGTAAAATACTGAAAATAAAACATTTATGTACTTAAGGTACTAGTTGACACACAAAAAAAGGTACTAGTTCACAAAATCAGTGTCATAAAAGGTATGTGTTCAATTTTTTTCCTTCAATAAAGCCTTAATATTTCACCAAGAGCAACTATACCAAAATCTTAAAGATGACTCCGAAAACTCATGTTTATGGTAGTTTGGTTGTTTAATAAATGTTCTAACAATAATGTCGTCAATAAGTCTTTAAAGGAATATTCATAAACCTAATTGGATAATGGAAAATCATATGGACAACTTACGGACTTATCCAATGTTTTTCGTCGTCATGACTTCATAAATGGTAATGAACAAATATTTGAGTTCGAGGGTGAGGTACGAATATGATCAGGAACCAAATTCGGCCATTGTTGGTCTCTACTTGATACAATTCATAAATCTAGTTTCATGCAAATAAACAACCAATCAATATGTCCATGCATTCTAAAAACTAATCTATGTTGGTTTATTAACAAGAAAAAAACTAATTTTTGTGATATGTTCTTTAAGCAATCAAATTACTAACAACCTAATCCAATTGTCCAAATTATCTGACTTTATTGTTGAAACATTTATTTAAGTCTTTGATTAGCAAAAATAAACATATGAGGTGATGAAAGCAATGAATAATAGGCATGAAAAACTTGTTTAATGATCTATATCATGAAAAATTAAGGACCCTCATGAATATACCTTTTGTCGCGTGGAATTGAATAATGGTCCGCAAGAAGAGCATATTATGAAGTCGTGTGTCAATTTGTCCCGAAACCGAATGGAACGAGGTCTATTTATAGGGAAAATCATTAAAACGAGATTGATGCGATGCACGCACCAGTGATGCACGGCATGCATCGACTCCCGTGCTTCTAAATTTCGATAACTGACTCGATGTCGAGCGTGCTCATCCCGATGCGCAAGATGCATCATGCTGTGTGTCACCGAACCGCAGTTCTGGTCGATTTTATTTGTTATCCGAAATTAAAAGATTCTTTTTTATCTTTCATTCGATATTATCGTTTAAATTGAGTAATCAACTATCTAAAAGATAAAATCTGATTGTTCATAATATCTTTAAATTTAGGAAATATTTATTAAAATACAATTAATTATCAAGAATAATTATTGGGATATTTCCTCAGGTACCCCTGAGGTTTGGCGTAATTCCCAAGATACCCCCCACATTTGGGGAATTCCTCAGATACCCCTGAGGTTTGTGTTTGGGCTCAAGATACCCTTACTATGGATGGAAACCTAACGCCGTTAGGTTTTCCTCTCCTTCTCCCCTATTTTCTTTTTCTCTCTCCACCCATCATCCTCCATTGATGAACATGGAAGCTTTCTTTCTCCTCCCACCCACTCTAAAGCCCTAACCACCCAACCCCCACCACCTCCCCTTCCCCCACCCCCTGCAACCCCCTCACCACCACACCCCGTCACCACCACCAACCCCTCCCCTTCCCCGCGACCCCCTCCCCTTCCCCTGCTGTCGGGAACCAACCCGTCCCCTTCCCCGCCGCCACCCTCGCCATTGCTCGCACACCTCCTCTTTTCCTCTCGCTCTTTCTCTCTCCTCGTCGCGATTCTCTCCTCCCCCTCTCGCCGCACGTTGCTCGCGCTTTACGTCACTTGTCTTCCGGAGGCGTGCGGGGGGAGGGTGCACGACTGCAGGTAGGGAGGGGAGGGGGGTGCACGACCGTAGTTGGGGAGGGGAGGAGGTTCGCGACAGCAGGGGCGGGGATGGGGAGAGGGTTGGTGGTGATGACGGTGGGTTGGTTCGCGATAGCGGGGGAAGAGGAGGGGGTCGGCGAGGGAAGGGGAGGGGTTGATGGTGGTGACGGGGTGGTGGTGAGGGGGGTTGTAGGGGGTGGGGGGAAGGGGAGGTGGTGGGCGTTGGGTGGTTAGGGCTTTAGAGTGGGGTGGGAGGAGAGAGAAAGCTTCCATGTTCATCAATGGAGGATGATGGGTGGAGAGAGAGAAAGAAAATAGGGGAGAAGGAGAGGAAAACCTAACGGCGTTAGGTCTCCATCCATAGTAAGGGTATCTTGAGCCCAAACACAAACTTCAGGGGTATATGAGGAATTCCCCAAATGTGGGGGGTATCTTGGGAATTACGCCAAACCTCAGGGGTACCTGAGGAAATATCCCATAATTATTTGTGCATTATGAAAATGGGCTAAAATATACAATTAATTCTCATGAATAATCAATTGGGCTTTTAAAACTGGGCTCGAGACCTTTTCAATTACTAAATAGGCTTTGTGTTCTTGAAACGATTTTGGGCTTAACTCTTTGGATTGCTCTCCTTTGGACCGAGCCAATTAGGATGACGGTATGTATCATCATTGGCTAAAATTGGGGAGACACGATTATATGTCAATAATTGCCATGATGCATTGTATAATTGCACTTTAATCTATATAAGGTGCTCCTCCACCGTCAAAACCACCTCCTCACCACCCTTAACAACTATTATTCTATGGAGTGAAAGTTAGTTTTGTGACTGCAAAAAAGCTGAAAAAAACAATCCAAAAACGAATTCGCACCCACATCATAATTATCATCAATTACCCCGAAATTCAAATCATTTACAGTTTCCGACATAAATTCACAACCACCCACAACATAATATTGCTCAACGCATTGATGAAACAAGTCCATAACAAAATTTATCTGATTATTTCAATATTTAATGGTGTCAGCAGCAAAATTAGATCTTTTTGATGGTCGGGAAACATGATTAGAAGAATTGGGTGTGAATATTTCATCGGTGTGTTCGATGACGGTGTGTTGGCAAGGAGAGAGAGAATTGAAATCTGGGATGTGGGACCAGTATATGAAAGAATCAAGGGTGAATATTTAATCTAATAATAAGTGGTGATCAACGAACAAATCGTGGTCTTCTTCAAGGGAATGAAGGAAAGAAACCTCCGCCAGCGATGAAGGAAATAGAGGGAGAATGAGGAGAGAGAAAGGAGGAAAATGGGGGAAGATATGTTGCCACCGGCGTGTTTTGTCGCCGGCAGCTCTCCTCTTCTTTAAGAAGATTAAAAATTGGGTGGAAAGTGAAAGAAGAAAGACAATCAAAAAGGGAGAGAGAATAAAGGTTTAAGAAATTAAAAGTAAAGTAAAATAATATCAGTTACCTATTTTGCAAGTGATAAGTCATTTGGGTCCAATAAAAGACAATGCCTCCAAAGTTAATACCTCAAGAGGTTAATTAATAGTTAGGACCTATTAAAATGTTGATCCATAGTTGGGACCCTTGACATTGATTTTTCCTTTAGTTTACTCACCTCACTTTGGGGGAGAACCAAAGTGAAAGTCCAAAAGTATGAGAGAGAAACTGAAAAAGTGAAGAGAGAAACTAAAAAAGTGGATTAAAATATTAAAAAATGAATGACATGGGTGGAAAGAGAGGCGAACGTAGATGGGAGATAATACCAAGAATAGAAAAGCAACAATGTGTAGATAAAAAGAAACGGATCAAAAAAAAGCGTGTAGATTAAAAAAAACGGAGGGAGTAGAGACCGAAAAAAAAAAAAAGATTTTCTTGAAAGAATCCCCTTTGTCCACAATTCTTACTTCACCCGACAAGTTGGAGAATACAATGTAGTGCCCAAAAATCCTCCCTTAAAGACCGTTCACGTATTTAAAAAAAGTACAAAAAAAGGAAGAGATGCACATCATCCACCCCAATCCCCATTGTTCAGTTGTTCATACAAAATGGCAAGAAAAAAGATGTAAATACAGGACATTTTGGTCAGCAAGTCCAGGATGTAGATCTTTTGACCCGAGAACATATCTGTTTGTCTTCCTCAAGTGAGACCATACCCAAATGAGAAGGGTCCTCCAACATCATCTTTGCTACTAAGTATCCTGCAATCGACCAAGTTTGGTTTTTACGCGCTTGCTTCCCAATGAAACGACCAGTCTTACCGTCATAGTATTCAGGCCATCCATCCTTCAGCAACCGGGTTTCAGTAAGCTCAATTGCTCTTTTTGCTATCTGTGGCCTTCCACTCTTAATGCACGCAGCTGTCAGAAGCCACAGTAGAACTGCATTCCAATTCCAAGAGATTTATAGTTTAGGGTAAACATTCATTTGTTAAACAAACTGTCATTTTTCTAAGGAGAAGCTAAAAATTTTGACAGGTTGCACTTTGCTGTTTCTAAGACTTACATTTACTCTATTTTCGGGATGCAGTTTAATAAGGAAACCATTGTTTTCCATTTATTGGCTTATAAAAGCAGAAATGAACAGTGTCGTTTATTTTAGATTTCTTCAGCTATGATAACTACATACATAGACCAAATACTATGATCCGTCAGTTTTAAACGAAAAACTACTGAATTAATATAGATTATCTTAGTTATTTCACAGGTTTCTTCAATTTTACTTTTCCATAGTTATCTTAGTAATCAAACAGTTTTCTAAAATTTTGCTGAGTTTCTTCTTTTATCCGAATTCCCAAACACACTATTTACAATGAGATAAAGAATGATGCTACTAATTCACAGAACTGCTGGAGCTGGATGTTCTGAAGCTCACTTCTGCATCATATGATGCTAGTCATGCTACTATTCGTAAAACAAGTTCCTGCTTGTCTGTAAAGTTGATTATACTGATAAATATTTAGCTGATCTGTCCCTTTTTCAAGTAATGAAAACTTTTTTTGTTTTTTATAGTCAGCTAAACATCAGAAATTAGCAAACCGTTTTCATGGCTTACAGACTAAAAACGATCACGACCACAAAGAAAATCAAACACTAGGGTGTGTTCCATTCAACTGAGTTTGACTTAACTGCACTATACTGAACTTACCTGAACTTATTTTTTTCTATAATAAGTCGAAATAAGTTGAACAAAACTTTACCTACACTACCTAAGTCAGTAGTAAGTAAATTGGCATAGCACATCCCACTTTTAAGGGGTGAGTTGAAGCAAGAAGAAAGGCCATATAGCACATAATAAAAGAAACAACAGAGCAAGGTAGCAGAACTTCACCTGGCCAGGAACCACCATTGTGGTAACTCCATCGAGTATTCTTTGGATCATATCCAGTAATTATCTTCCATTCATGACCCTCCAGAGCTGGATAGCTGATTTTAAGAGGCATTTCACCCACCAATTCATCCCATCGAGCTTCAATAAGATCCATTATTGCTGAAGCCTGCTCTGGGGTTGCCATAGAAGACAAGATAGCAACACAATTCCCCAGGCAGAACCACCGGAAATCCATCCTTGCTGGGCTGACATTGCCAATGAAGTAACCGCCCTTCACGGGCATGAAGTCAAATACCCAGTCTTCAAGAGAATCCGGCATCACATTGAACTTATTGACTGCTGTGTGGGAATACTCCTCAGTTTTATAGCGATAGATGCAGTTGAGTTGCTTCAAGTCAAGCCAAAAGTAGTTTCTCATATGATAGCTCAAGGCATGAAGCCGCTCAACAATTCTCTGGATGAACTCTTTCCCTTCTCCCTCGGGCCTAAGCAATTGCAAGGCACACCTTAACGCCATGAAAAAGAGGGCTTGGATTTCAATGGGATAACCATAAATACCCTAACGACAAATGAACTTCATTTTAGTTCAAGGCTACAGAAAAATAATTATATGAAATAATTCTCAATTTAATCATAAATCAACATAAAAATTTATATGATGATCCAGGTTTCACATTCAACTTTTATGAAAAAGGGTGAATATATGGTGCAAGAAATGAACTGTCTTTTGGATATTATATATCATAGCGAGAGATGACAGGAACAGAAATCACCGTGTTGTCAAGAATTCAATCATATAATGCATGACATTTTACTAGTCAGTTCTAGATTTCAGAGCCAGCGATTGTCAAACAACAGGGAATATTGTCAAGAATCTAATGTCTTCATGCACTGTCTTACAGTGAAGTGAATGACTCCAAAGTCAACAGAGTATCTACAAAACTAAGATTAGATTTGCTCCCAAAAGACAAAAATCAGATCAAGTGAGCTTAAAGACATAGCAGGTCAACAGCATTCAACTAACATGTTTACTAATCCCTCTGTCCCTCAATAAACTTCACATTTGGCTTATGCATGGAGATCAAGAATAGTAAAAGTAGGAAAAAAAAACCAAGAGAAAAGTGTGAGTATGGTGAAAGAAAACGAACTGAAGGCGTGGAGAAGGAAATACGAAACAATATTCTAGTTTACTTGAAAAAGAAACGTGAAGTTCATTTTGGGACATCCCAGTAAAGAAAAAGTGAGGTTTATTTAGGGAAAGAAGACTGGAATATAGTGTTTTGACTCTAGAGATAATAATGTGTGCAAGAAGACTATGAACAGAAGTTTATTTCTGCAGTCTGCTATCTGATACACCTCTCTGTCATCTAGGCCTAATTGACTAGGAAAATGGACCCCACAAGAAGAATAGGAGGGAGACATGTTCTGCACATAGAATCACAGCCAGGGGTAACAGTAAATGACAAGGTGCAACAGAAAGGCAGATAGGTCTATCCAACGACCAACATACTAGCGTATGAAATAATGAAAGGATTGTATTAACCTAGGAGACGTCATGCATAAGCGAAGTACATTGTCAAGAAGAGGTCTAACATACATAAGCGATTTTGTAGCTTAATAGTAATCCCTGAAGCAAACAGAACCATTTCAACCAAAGGTCTCTCTTAGCCAGGATCCAACAATGATGGAAGTTGGAACCAATTTCAGCAATAAGGACATTACATCTCAGAAAAGTAACACTTGAGATATAAGAAAATAATGAACATCACTATAGTACTTCTGATATATAATTTTCATCAGTTTCATAAGCTTGGACAGACCAATAGACATCCCTCGAAGGAACTGTTGGAACTTAACTCTTCTCTAAACATAAATCTAAGATTGTGTATCACTGAAAGTACAAAAGAGAGGAAATTGTACACTAATCCTTGATCTGATACCAAGTTGCTAAGATATGTTATTTACCTTATGTCCTAATTTCTGCTGTGAGCTAGATGAAAGCGCAACTAGATTTTCAGAAGGCTCCTTATATTCAAAGGTTGCATGCAATCGTAATTGGGGTGGGTATTTTTCACCCCACACACACACACACACACACACACACACACAGCATGGATGACGCAGCTAATGTACTGCTATTGCAATTATTCCATGTAAATGAAAGGCAGTTGACATGCAGCATGGATGATGCAGCTACTGTACTACTATTGCAATTATTTCATGCAAATAATTAGAAGAGGTAGTTGACTTAGCACATAAACACTTATGGATGTACTATAATGACAAATCATATTTAACAATATATAAAATGTCATTTTCCAACAAATACTTGAGGCTAAAGCTGGCAAGGAACAAACCATTCTACGATCAATCATACAGCACCCATCTGCACACAGAAGGGTTGGGAAAGTATCAAAGCCTTCTGAAAGACATATGCCCAAGATAAGACGAATACCCCTCTGGCATTCTGGCTTATCAGCCAGGGAAGAGTCTCCAGTTGATTTCGTATACGCACGTAGCAAAATAATCCACCAGAAACCAGAGTCAACAGGAGCTACCCTTCCTATCGCAGCCTCACCAAAATCAGCAACCAATGTCTCAGTGTTCCTGACAGCATCATGATGTACTTTGAAACTAGCAGGCATGACACCTTCACCTAGCTTGAATAAATCAACCTTCTTCTCCCATGACTGGAGGCGGAGGGTCTTGATAAGAAAGTTCTTCACTATATCCGGTTCTCCATTCATTAGAAAGGCCAAAGCACTTGGAACAAAGTCTCTTACAAAAACCTGCAGAAAGCACATATATTAGAAAATCAGGACCTGTATATGCCTATATGGTATTTCAGGAAAGTTAATATCTAAATGAAAACCACAGAATTCAAAGAGGATTCGACTTCACAGTAAGAGACAAACACCGTCTGGGAGAAACAAACTGAAAACTTATATAAAATATGTAATCAATAATCATATAAAATTTTTCACTTTAAACACAAAATCCATTTGCCACAACCATAGAAGATAGCTAGTTCCTTAGAGCCTCAAAACTCCAAAACAAAATGAAACAATCAAGCAGAAGAAGCATTCTATTTCAGTATTAAGGTAACTTTTACTTAGCTTCCACACAAACAAACCATAGGATTGCACATAGCAACATGAAGTTTTTAAGTAATTAAAGAACCATGATGTTCACAGTGATTAAAAAGTCAATTCTACAACACCCTTTAAAGCACCATATGCATTGGATATTTATACCTCATAACATGAAAATCATATAATAAATACATTTACCATACTAGAGATTGATCTGAAGCTAATTTCATTTGTTCATGTGACCATCATAAACTCGAGTTGCAACTAAAAGTTTGTTACAACATCTATATCCTGAACACATAAGTATGCAGTTACAATGATTATTGCCACATATGTAGATCCAAGTTAAAACTTTGTGTGCTTTACAAGCAAAGCAAAAGAAAATTTCACCTGATCATAATTAAGCTTTTCTTCAGAGTGGTCTACAGCAGCAATGGTTCCAACTGGCTCATTCCTGAAGTAAACCATCGATCGCCTCAACGCTTCCCATGCTTCAGATACAATAGGATGTGTCTCAAACCCATTTTCTGATCTTGGTGTATCAAAACCAGACCTTCCACCAGATGAATATATACTGTCAACAGGCTCGAAAACCCGAGACGAATTCTCTGAATTCCTGTAAAAGGGTCTAGGGGACATTGTAATTGACAATTCACTGAAGGATTTCTCATCAAAGGATCGCTTCCTTTCTGTGATTATGGGTCTGGGTTTCTCAGAAAATCTTGAGAAATCATCATCAGCAATCTCAAAAATTGCGTTGCTAGTGCTAACTCCCCCATTTTGAGACATGATTAGATTTGGGTATTCCTCAAAAATCTAAAAGAAAAACAAGGAATGAAGATGTTTCAATGTTTGGGTTCTTCAAATTAATTGGATTAGTATAGTATAAGAACAAAAACATAGCAGTCTCAATCAATGAAAAGTCAACTTATTGTAGTAAACTCACAAAGATTTAAGTATTCTAAACCAAGTAAAACATATGAAGAAGTATAAATGTGTACTTCTCAGATTTGGTATAATTTCAATTTCATAGATTTGGTAAAAGGGCATATGACATAATCAAAAATCATAAAAAAGTAAAATTATTTGTAGATCTTACGTTTCAGCTATTTCTTTAACCGAAAGTGGAATCACATTGGTTGACCAATAACCCAATTAAAAACAAAACAAAACAAAACAAAGACAACACTTTTACTGTACATTATACTCCAAAAAGTACAAAACAAAAACAAACAAAAATCACCACAAAATTAAAAAAAGAGGAAATGAACATTGGAACAAAAACATACCAGAGAATCAAAATTTGGTTATTAATCAAAAATGAAATTGCCCAAAACCCTCTTCAAGATTTAGCAGGAGTATGAAGAACTCAACCAAAATGAACAGAGGAAATTATTAATGAGAGAATAATAAATGAGAAGATATAAACGTGATTTGTGAGTGATATTTATAGGTGGGGATTTGTAATAAATCCATGATAGTGTGCAAATGGGGAATCTGACGCGGATTGGTTGACAAAATTGACAGGACCAAGGGATTTTGAAGTAACTTTTGGTGGCAATTTCGGGGATGTTAGGTGGATTAGAAGGTATAGACGTTTTCCGGAAGGAAAATATATTGGATAATATACACATGGATCATGAATTGAATAAGATATTCTTAATGAAAATATTGTCATTTTCAGCATTGTATATATCTTTCCTTTAATATGCCTCTTTTTTGTTTTCTTGTAAGACTTTTCTATCTAATGTATGTCGTGAGGGGATTGAGGAGGCATAGCATATTTGTGGTAGGAATATATTATATATATATTTTGAATACTTTTATAGAAAGGAAAATGTTATTTTGATAACTCGAGGATAATGCAAAGTATTATTGTAAAATATCCTTTTAGGTGTTTGGGATCAATTAGATTGGATTTGCATCGAAAGATTCGTATGTCACATCATAATTTTCAATTGATTGAATTCAATATAATTTACATTGTATGGCATATATAACGAAATTAATTATTTTGGTGCGTTTAGATATTAGAAAGTTTGAAATTTCAAAATTAGGAAAAATCAAGAGAGTGTTTGGCAATTAGTTGTTTTTTTTAAAAAAAAGGAAAAGGAAGCTTAAATTAAATTAAACCACATAGCATATAACCAAAAGAAAAAATACAACCATCTATTGAAGAGAGAAAAATGCCAAAATAATAACCAAGTAAGGCTAACAGAAGACTTCGCAGCCACAACAACTAATTAACAGAGGAAGTGGAAGGAACATTTTCTAAATCTTTAGCATAGGCCTCTCTCACATGCTCAGGAGCCATGACATTGACAACTCTTTCATCCCTCTGTAACTCTACTTGTGCTGACATAAGATGAGCAACCTCATCCGCTTCACGATTAGTATGGGAAAACTCCACCTTCCCAATTCCTACTAAGCAAGATACAAAGGTCAAGAACAACCATGCCCCATGGCGTGATTCTCAGCTCGCTGCAGAATTTTTAGAAAATTAATAACAGACAGGGCATCACATTCAACTTCTAACTTGAAATAGCTACAATAATCAGATGCAATTTGGAGGCCATCCCTGATTGCCAGCAACTAATTAACAACTTCGGGGGAAGGAGCATCGATCTTTTTGGAGAAACCAATTAAACACCCATATTCCCCTGCAATCCCTGAAAATCCCACCAATGTAACACCCCGATAATTCTCTCTTTTCTAAAATACCTTTTTAAAATAAAACATGGAGAATTATCAAAGTATCATCGCCCCGTGTGAAAACGTATCGGCTTATTCAGAATTTTGCAGCAGAAAACATAATAAATAAACTTTATAAATAAAACTTAGTCAACTACAAAGTCAACTCCAAAAGTCAACTCCAAAAGTCAAACCAACAAAATCAAAGTCAACTACGAAAATCATAAACTTAAAGTATGATAAATAGTCTAACAAGCTCTCCAATCCCGAACCCAATGATGCATCATCTTCAAACCTGTAGATGGACAATGCACTATTGATTCCTAGAGACTGCTCACCAAAATGGGTCATCATAGGATCAATAAGGCATAGCCATGATCAACATACACAAACAAAAGCATGTAATCAGCAAAGCTGAGTACTACATACTAAACAAGTAAACAATCCTAACATGATACTAATTAATAAATAGTAGGTAGGAATAAATAATAACATAATAACTTGCAGATAACTTTTACTGAACTAAACTTTTACAACATTCTTATTACTTTAAATGGAATAGTCAATGGACCGAGTTGTCTCATCTAAACCAGCCTTCCCCTAGGAAGACGAAATACGGGCGCGACTCCGTATTCCAAAATGACCTACGATATCGAGGAACCTTTTAATAGAATAGGAACGGTGATCAACCCGAAACCCAGAAAAAGCCATGGCACGCTCACCATGTACCCCAACTCCTGATTGTCCAACACTTTAGACATGCACCAGTCTAAAGCTTATTGCTATCCAGTTTCACTTTACATGTCTTACCAATTATTACTTGTTATGACACACAAGCAATACAGATAATATATAATCACACATTCACAACGTTATTCCTTTTTATCTTAGGATTAAATAAGTGATCATACAACTTACAACCCAAGATTAATTCCTTTTTAATCCAATCCTTCTTATTTGTTGAACCTAGCCAACAATCAACTTACCTTTCAAAGGTATAGAAATATCAACTTACCAAATAAGGCCCACTGTCCTTATATAGTAGTGAAAATAATAATATAAGGGAACACATGACTCAATCATGATCCATCTAATAGATATATTAATTCCTCCATGTGAATTAATAAATAAAGTTCCCAACCAACATGCTTGCATTAATATTCCATACAAACATTATATAATTCTCATAGTTAAGTCTCATACTCAACATGTTCGCACACAGGCATAAAACATGTAAAATCCAATTATAATAGCAATCATATATGAACTCACATAGTTCCTATACATGATACTACATAACTTTTCCTTCCTAAAATCATGATACTACATCAACAACCCATAGGTATGTACGTACCTTGTGTAAACAAACTGATAGGCCACTTTAACGATCTTAAAAGTCGCCTAGAGAGAATTTTCCGCTTAACACAACCAATAGAATTTATAATCAATACTCCAAATAAATTCCAGCAACTTTAAAATACTTTAAATCCCCTTTAAAAATATTTAAAGGTTGTTTTTATCATTAAAACTTCAATTACCTATACTTCCTAGTATAGTACCACTATACTAGTCATGAAAATCCATAAAACTCCATTAATAACAACCTTTCTAAAATTCCAGCAACTTATAAATTATTAAAACTCCCTTTAAACATACTTAAACATGCTTAAATTCATAATTTAAATCAATTTCATAGTTTATAACATGCTACTATGATTTTCCAATCTCTAAAACCTTAAAAATCCATGCTTTGATATTTGAAAACCTTATTTTAAATATAATAATCAAATCTGAATTTGTATTCTTTCAACACATAATTTATATAATCATAGATCCATCATTAAAACAGTAAATTAAAGCTTCTAATCCTAATTAGTACTAAAACAAATCATAAAAACATAATCTTTAATTAAAACTTGAGGAGGAAGAAAAGTAATCAAACCAACACAAAGAAGGAAGAGGACAAAAGGCGCCGGCTGGGTGACGTGGCAGCAGCTGGCGGCACTCACAGTGGTCGGCGGTGGTTCGAAGTGAAGGAGGAAGGTTTCTTGTTGAGGAAGAAATCGTTTCTTGGAAGAGAAGAAAGAAAAAACCGAGAGGGAGAAACAAGAGAGGGGCGCCGGTTTTGAGGAGTGAGGAGAGAGAAAATAATGTGTGGGTAAAATATTTGGGTTCAAGGTATTTATATGGGTGTTTCCCTTTTTGGGCTTAGGAAAAGGCAATTGGGCTTCAAATAGAGTTTAATGATGAATAGGATTGATGATTGAACTCCTAACATCACTATGTATTTGGGTTCCTCAAGCCCATTTAAACTTTTTTTTTTCAAATCCACATAGGTATTTCAAACATTTCAAGTACTTTCAAAGCATGACTTTAATAAATATTTGACTTGAATAAATTATTAAAATAATTCCTTTGACTTTCAAATAGTCAACCTTTGAAGAAATAAATCATTAAAATGCTAAACAATATATTAAAATATAAATAACAATATATTAAAATATATTTATAAAATTCATAAAATTACGGGGGATTACAACCAATCCCAACAACAATATGGTTGTTGCGCCAAGATGCATTAGTATTAAGCTTCAAGAAGTTCTTTTTGGAGGTCTCCAGATCACCCCAACTTTAGCAACTTTCTCAGAAACTTCCAGGATCTGAAACACACTTGGGTTTAGAGATGGCCAACAGTGCGGGCCAATCCAGCCCATCCAGCCCAGCCCGCCTCTTGGGCCGTGTGGGCTGAGCCCACGAAAAGCCCGATCCAGCCCAACTCGAACCGTGAAATTGGTGGGTGGGTCGTGGGCCAGATTTTTTAAGCCCAATCCACGAAAGCCCGCTACTAAAACCGCCCAGCCCGGTCCACGAAAATCGGTCCAGCCCGGTCCATGAACCGGACCAGCCCAGCCCAGCCCAAGTAATTATTCAACCAAATTGTGTATATTTTAATCAAATTGTATATATTTTAATCAAATTTCATATATTATAATTCAATCAAATTCAAAAATAATGAAATTATTCATTAATATAAATAATTGTATATATTTTAATTAATTTTAAAGGTTTTATGTAACAATAATAAATGATTCTAATGATTAAATAATTATGAAATAAAAAAATCTCATGCCGGTCCGCCAGCCCAGTAGGCCCACGAACCGCCAAAAGCGTTGATCGAACGTGCAAGTGGCCGTGAGAGCAGGTGTGGGCCAAGATTTTTCACCCCGTGGACCAGCCCGCCCAAACCGTGAATTTCACGGTCCGGTCCTGGGCCGTGAAATCTCAGCCCGGCCCACTAGGGCCCGTGGACCAGCCCACCCAGCCCGCACCAGTGGCCATCTCTACTTGGGTTAGTACAAAAAAGAGCCACCACCCTATGATAGAGTAAGCGAGGGACGTGGGTGATGGCTTGTTGGAAAACAGCTTTGTTTATGTTACACCAAATGTTGTTGGTTGTTAGTTGTTTCACTTGAATTGTTGAATAATTGTTTTATTTTGTTTGACTAATGACTTGTTTGATCAGGTAAAGATCAGTTGCGTATCAAAGTCATGGCTTTAGTGGCCCTACATTTATGATGAGTATTTTTAAGGTCTTGGAGAGACTTATTAATGATTTGGCGTAGGGATGGCAATGGGTCCAGGACCCTACCCAGACCCTACCCTAAAATTAGGGTATGGGTCTTAATTTTTTGGACCCTATGGGTAAGGGTAGGGTATGAGTCTTAGTCCTATCGGGTAAGGATAGGGTAAGGGTCCACTCCTCAAATACCCAGACCCTACCCAAACCCTACCCATAGACCCATCTAAGCTAAAATATATATTTTTATTTTTTAAAAAATTAAAATAAATATATATATAAACATATCCTTCCAGCAGACTTCCAATAAAACTAAAACCCTCCCTCATTTAGGTTCCCTAGCCGCAAATCGCAATCACGTAAAATATATTTATTTATATTTTGATGTATGAGACTTTTGGGATGTGCAAAAAATATGTATTGGTATGGAATGTACGTGATATTATGTGTGCTAATTGCAAAATTAATATATGAAATTGTGCTTAACGATTATATATACATGTGAAAATGTAAGCGGATTTATTTTTTTGTTGGACCCATTTTAGACCCTAGACCCTACCCAGATCCTATCGGACCCTACGGGTACGGGTAAGGGTCATAAAATTTTTTACCCTGTGGGTATGGGTAGGGTATGGGTCTACATCCAAAAGTTAGGGTATGGGTAAGGGTCTAGCCTTACCCTACCCAAACCCTACCCATTGCCATCCCTAATTTGGCGAGATCCATAATGTACTGACTAGAGTTCAATGGAAGTCAAATGTTACAAAAGTGAAAATCCATTGACATAGTTGATGTGTTGTCCTTGCAGAAGATAATGGTGGAAAATGGAATGGATTTTCAGATGCTAAGGGCCTCGCTGTCAATTTACAGTTTTTGGTTTTCTGAATGTAGAAGTCATATAATATAGGATATAATAAACTTAAAATTAGTTACACTCATATTGAAAATGTCTTTTTATCAAAACTTACAACGAAAACCGGGAATTACTTTTTCTGGTTTCTATAATATCTTTTTTGGTTTTCGATCAAGTACATCTTGCAAATATTATTTATGAAATCATTTAATGACTACATTTCATTAACACAATTCTCAAAGCTCGGTAATTCAGGAACTCTACCATCCTTGACGCGCACATGGTTTTTCACCCAAGTTATGCATATCGTAAACATGTGGGGGGAGCGAAAAGCCTTTTAACTTTAGTAATTGTATTGGCGGGTGATCACTGACTTAAAATATTAAATTGTGGGATGAGGACTGCCTTTTTGGCCAGTAGTGTTGCGAGATTTCCAACCGTTATTGGCCTTCTAATTATAACATGAATATGGCAAACCTTATACACTTTCATGGTGAGGGATGGAATGTGGAGCCAGTGCGTGCAACATTTATTAAATGGAATGTGAGCATGTGCTAACTAATCGTAAATTTAGATTCCCCTTCTCAAAGGGTGATTATTTAGTGAGATTCGGGTATTGGCTAGGGTAATAAACGAGACATTTGCAAAATGATCACATGCAAGCAAAATGAATGAGGAAGTATTATGGAAGATTGTGCGAAGTATCGATGGTCATCCTAAACTAGCCTACTTCATGTATGTAAGAGGTCACTGTCTGTGCATGAACGTTTACACGTATGCTACATTGTTGAGGACATCTACTACCCAAATTGTGGTGTGGAGGCCAAAAACTATTTGGGGAAGCAATAATGACTTTCAAATTTTAATTCAGGATGAGCTAGAGGGTTCTTTTGCTGAGAAATTATTGTGGTTGGCTGGCGAGGTGTCGAAGCATATATTGAAATCAATTCCACCAATGACACGGGTTGTATCGATGCGTCAAAGTAAGTGGATTTCTCAACAAATCCATTCTAGAGCTGAAAATGATAATAATAGGCATCCTAAAACTATCAAAGGATTATTGTACTTGTGCTGCAATAGTTTTTGCCTCACCTTATTTTTTAGCTGTTTAGTTCCCCTACCTAGTTTTCAAAAAAAAAAAAAACTTTGATGCATATGGGCGATGGTTACATGCAGTTTGGTATTCAAAGAATTATTGTACTTGTGCTGCAATAGTTTTTGCCTCACCTTTTTTTTGCTGTTTAGTTCCCCCACCTAGTTTTTCAAAATGGGTGATGGTTACATGCAGTTTGGTATTACAAACCACGACTAGAGCTGTCAGTTTGGTTAATAAACTGCTGGTTGAACTGAAATAACAGAAATTTGAACTGAATTAAACTGAACTGGGATTAACTGTAACTGAAATCAACTGAAAAATGATAAACTGAAACTGAAATAAACTGTAAATAAATAACCAAAACTGAACTGCAACTGAACTTGTTGGAATCAAGGCTTGAAAAGCCTTTGTCTTCTTTTCAATAAATGTCCCACATTGCTTGTGGAAGGGAATACTTCCTTGTTTTTATATTCCCTTCTTCTTTATTCTCATTGAGTTGGTACTTGAGATGCTTTTGTGGTTGGATATCATGCTTTGGTTTGGGCTTGCTATCACACGCGCGCTCGCCGCCCGCCCGGACCGGGCCATGGGCCTTGGGCTTTGGGGAATAAAACTTAACTTAACTATCTTTTTGGACCCAAGCTGGTTGCGTGTGTTGTGGGAAGACTGTAACGTTTTGAACGTTACAGTATTTATGGCAATCCCTTGATATCCTCTTATAAGATCAGTTCTCTGTTCTTCAGTTGAAGACACACAGAAACTTTCATTCTCTTCTCTTCCTTTCTTCTTCCTGGGTACGTGCTAATCTCCATAGCCTACTCTGTTAGTGGTGACAGTTTAGGTTGCTGTGTTAACCTTGGGGAGCTTTCCGGCCAGATCAATTACCACCGTTGTCGGGCCGTAATTGCTTTCAAGTCAGTGGTCTCCTACCACGGCACAGCCTTGAAATCTGTTTTCTTCCTTGCCATTGCAATTGTCAGTTGGCAACAATTTGAAAGCAATTACTTTTTTTTGCAATGGCTGATGTTTCCAATAAATCCATGGCTCATCTTTCTAAACTTGAGTCCCTTGACGGGAACAACTACAAACGCTGGGCTCAAAAACTGCTAATGTTCTTTGAACAGTTGGACATCGACTACGTTCTTTTCAAGGCCTGTCCTGCTGCCGTTATTTCTACAGGTGATTCATCCTCTTCTCCTTCTGCTTCTGTTTTTAAGAAGAATGAGGACGAAATTCTAAAATATGAGAAAGATAATAAAACTGTTCGTTTTCACCTCCTTAATCTGATGACAAACAATCTGTTTGATTTATTCATGGTTCATAAATCATCTAAACTGATTTGGGAGGCCCTTGAAAAGAAATATGGGGCTGATGATGCTGGGAAACAAAAGTATGTTGTCGGAAAGTGGCTGGCTTTCCAGATGGTTGATGACAAACCTGTCATGGACCAAGTTCATGTCTACGAAAATTTGTGTGCTGATGTCTTAAATGAAGACATGAAGATTTGCGAAGTTTTTCAAGCTAATGTATTGCTGGAAAAATTTCCCCCTTCCTGGAGAGAGTTCCGTAATAATCTGAAACATAGGAAAGAGTTTATGTCTCTTCAGGAACTCATTAGTCATATGAGGATTGAAGAGGCAAACCGAATCAAGGACAATCAGGACTCTGTTGTTGCTAATGTTACCAAAGCTAACTCTGGTGGAATCTCGCTTCGCTTCATCGGGATCCGATAAGTTTAAGGGTAAAGGTAAGAAGGTCAACAACAAAGGTAAGAAGCAAGGGAAATTCAACAAACCCGATGGTAAGATTCGGAAGAGGTTCTGTTTCTTTGCTATGTATGTGGCAAGCCCGATCATAAGGCTTACCAATGTCCTCAACGCCAAGGTTCCGTTCAAAAGCAAGCTCCTCGGGCTAACCTTGCTTGAATCCGATGACATTATTCTGCTTTGTGGTTGTTGAAGCAAATCGATCGAGAATAGTTCGATTGGATTTTGGATACCGGGCCTCGAGGCATTTACGTGCAAACAAGGAGCTTCTCCATGACTTCCGGGATGCTACTTGAAGGTGAGTGTGTCTACATGGGCAACGCGGCAACCGCCGGGAGTGCTTGGACAAGGAAAGGTCACTCTAAAACTTACCTCCGGAAAAACCCTCTCCCTTTCAAATGTTTTGTATGTTCCTACTATGCGTCGCAACCTAGTGTCTGGTGCCTTGTTAAACAAAGCTGGTTTGAAAATTGTTTTTGAGGCTGACAAGGTTGTAATGACTCGTGGTGGGGAGTTTGTGGGGAAAGGGTATTTAAGTGGGGGTTTATTTATTTTGAATGTTGCTTCTTCTGTTGTTCCTGCTATTAATAAAACTATTTTCGGTTCTCGCTTATATTCTTTGAGTCTTTAAATTTATGGCATGGTAGATTAGGGCATGTGAATGTTGCTTCTATTAAGAGACTAAGGACCTTAGATTTAATTCCTAATCTGTCCTCAACAGAGTTTTCTAAGTGTCCAATATGTGTTGAAGAAAAATTTACTAAGAAACCTTGCAAAACCGTGACTCAAAGGACCACACAACTTCTAGAATTGGTTCATACGGACTTAGCTGATTTTCAGAACACTAGAAGTAGAGGAGGGAAATTTTGGTACATTTCTTTTGTTGATGATTATTCGAGGTACACTAAGTTATACCTTCTTAAAGCCAAAAGTGAGGCAGGGGAAGCTTTTATAAAGTATAAGGCCGAAGTAGAAAACCATCTTGATAGGAAAATCAAGAGGGTTAGGTCTGATAGGGGTAGAGAGTATGAGAACTTCTCTTTGAATGACCACTGTGAGAAATTGGGGATCATTCATGAACTTAGTGCACCCTATGTACCTCAACAAAATGGTATAGCTGAACGGAAAAACAGGTCTTTGCAAAAAATGATGAATGCTATGCTTGTAAGTTCCGGGTTGCCCGATGAAATGTGGGGGAAGCGATCCTTTCGACTGCCATGTTCTTAACCGAGTACCTCACAAAAAGTTAGATAAGACTCCTTATGAACTGTGGAAGGGGTATCCTCCAAACTTGAGCTTTCTTAGAGTGTGGGGGTGTCTAGCTAAAGTTGGGCTGCCTGATTATAAGAAGTCAAACATTGGACCCAAGACTTTTGATGTTGTGTTTATTGGCTATGCTCATGCTGCTTATAGGTTCATGACTTTGAGCGATAGGTCTATTTGTGAATACAGAGATGCTGAGTTTTTTGAACATGTTTTCCCTTTGAAAAAGGGTGTTTTTGCATCTGTGCCTTCTTGTTCTTCTCCTACTGTTGATTTATCTACTTGTTCTACGCATGATGTTGTTTTGTCTACTTGTAATATTCCTGCTGATTTGACTTTAAGTAGTATTTCAGTTGACATGCATGCTAGTAGTTCTTCTGTTGTAGATGAGCCTAGGAGAAGTAAAAGACCTAGAGTAGCAAAAGACTTTGGTTTCGATTTTGTCACTTGCTTTTCTTTTCGAAAGTTCTTGTGTTGACTTGTTGAGTGATGAACTAGTTTATGCTTTCATGATAGAAGAGGATCCAAAGACTTTTGAAGAGGCAATGAGATCTGTGGATGCTAGTTTTTGAAAAGAGGCCATTAAGAGCGAGTTAGATTCCATAGTATCTAACTCTACTTGGGAGTTATCTGACTTACCTAAGGGGTCAAAGACCATAGATAGTAAATGGATCTTTAAAAAGAAACTGAGACCTGATGGGACTATAGAGTGGTTTAAAGCTAGACTTGTCATTAGAGGCTTTACTCAGAGGAAAGGACTAGATTACTTTGACACTTATTCTCCTGTGACTAAGATAGCCACCATTAGGACCCTGCTAGCTCTTGCTGCTATTCATGACTTAGTTATACATCGATTGATGTTAAGACCGCTTTCTGAATGGTGACTTAGAGGAGGAGATTTACATGTCTCAACCTGAGGGTTTCGTGGTGCAAGGTCAAGAAGGTAAAGTGTGTAAGTTGAGGAAGTCCTTATATGGTCTCAAACAAGCTCCGAAACAATGGTATGAAAAATTTGACAGTACTGTTGTGTCAAATGGCTTCATTGTCAACAACTCTGATTCCTGTGTATATTCTAAATTGATAGGATCAGATTGTGTTATTATATGTCTTTATGTGGATGACATGTTGATTTTTGGTAGCAACTTAAAGGTTGTTAATGATGTTAAACTTTTCTTGTCATCAAAATTTGAGATGAAGGATTTGGGAGAAGCTGATGTGATTTTAGGAGTAAGACTTAAAAAATTCTCCGGTCGCATTTCCCTTAGTCAGTCTCATTATGTGGAAAAGGTGCTTAAAAAGTTTAATTCCTTTGATGTTGTTCCAGTTGAGTACTCCTTATGATCCTAGTATTCATTTGACCAATAACTTAGGTGAAAGTGTCTCTCAAAGTGAATATGCGAAAGTCATAGGTAGTTTGATGTACCTCATGAACTCGTACTCGACCTGACATAGCTTATGCAGTGAGTAGACTCGGTCGATATACTCATAACCCTAGTAATGAACACTCGGAATGCTCTCCATCGTCTTCTCGGATACCTAAAAGGAACTGTTGATTTTTGTTTGCATTATTCTAAATTTCTCTTTGTTCTTGAAGGATTTTGTGATGCAACCGGGTTTCGGTAATGATGAGATCGGTTCAACTAGTGGTTATGTGTTTACCCTTGGTGGTGGTGCTATATCATGGAAGTCTTCGGCGCGGACTTGTATAGCACGTTCCACTATGGAGTTCGAATTCATTGCCCTCGAGTTGGCGGGGCAAGAAGCCGAGTGGTTGAGAAATCGTTGTCCGATGTTCCCTTATGGGGAGGACATGGTGCACCTGTCTCTCTTCATTGTGATTCTCAAGCGACCATTGGTGTTGCTAAGAACAAGTGTCTACAATGGTAAGAGGAGACACATACGGATCGGAGACATGGAGTCGTCAAACAACTCCCGAAAAATGGGGTGATTTCTTTGGACTATGTGAGGTCCGAAAGAAATCTTGCCGATCCCTTTACCAAGGGGTTACCTAGGAGAGTTGTCCTAGAGTTGTCGAGGGGGATGGGGCTAAAGCCCATTAGTTGAGATTTTAAGGTGGATACCCTTTTGTGGTCAAACGAAGCCATAGAATCTTAACTTGCACTACATTTCTCATCCCTATGGCACATGGTAGTGCTTCTTAAATCCATAGCCTATTGGTGGTACTATTGAGACGCACTTGATGGATTTATATTGCGAGGTTGAGCTTTGCTCTTAATGGTTCTATATCCCTTCGGGGTGGTGTTATTGAGAAACACTTGATGGACTACCTACGTAAGTGTGGAGGTTAAGCCGCCTTCTATGAAAGATCGGGTTTGTCTTTCTAGAGCACTTATGAGACCCAAGGAATGCGCATGGCTATAAAGCGCTTATGATGTATCGCGGAGACCGCACGATCTTAAGGTAGGTATGTGTTGTGGGGGGTCTCAACGGAACTCGGTGAGTTCAAGAGAAATTCACTCACTAGAAAGTAAGTTGTTGCCTCATTTCACTATGTATCAATTCAAATCGAAAGATATTGATGCTTAAGTACTTCCCTTTCCTTACCCAGGAATTTCTTTTGCTTTTCAGAGCCTTTGTGGGGGATTGTTGGAATCAAGGCTTGAAAAGCCTTTGTCTTCTTTTCAATAAATGTCCCACATTGCTTGTGGAAGGGAATACTTCCTTGTTTTTATATTCCCTTCTTCTTTATTCTCATTGAGTTGGTACTTGAGATGCTTTTGTGGTTGGATATCATGCTTTGGTTTGGGCTTGCTATCACACACGCACGCACGCCGCCCGCCCGGACCGGGCCAGGGCCATGGGCTTTGGGCTTTGGGGAATAAAACTTAACTTAACTATCTTTTTGGACCCAGGCTGGTTGCGTGTGTTGTGGGAAGACTGTAACGTTTTGAACGTTACAGTATTTATGGCAATCCCTTGATATCCTCCCCGGATTGAATGCCTTCCGTTTTTTGTCTGATCTCCTCTTATAAGATCAGTTCTCTGTTCTTCAGTTGAAGACACACAGAAACTTTCATTCTCTTCTCTTCCTTTCTTCTTCCTGGGTACGTGCTAATCTCCATAGCCTACTCTGTTAGTGGTGACAGTTTAGGTTGCTGTGTTAACCTTGGGGAGCTTTCCGGCCAGATCGATTACCACCGTTGTCGGGCCGTAATTGCTTTCAAGTCAGTGGTCTCCTACCACGGCACAGCCTTGAAATCTGTTTTCTTCCTTGCCATTGCAATTGTCGGTTACAACGGAATCGAAATAAATCAGAATCGAAAATAACGTGGAAAATCGAAAAGTTGATCGATCAATCGAACCGAACCGAATATGTAATCGAATTAATCGAATCGATTCAAACCGAAACCAAACCGAATCGAACCGAAACTGAAACTGAACTGAACCCGAAACTGAACTAAAACCGATTTAAGTTGAAATTGTTATAAACGAATTTGTAACTGTAACGAACTGAATTTACATATTACCTAAATTCATGAAAGTATTCCAATTCACGGAATTTATGATGATAATATTAATACTCACATAAATTTATGATGATATTAAGTTAGCAAACAATATCCCCTATTTCTTTCTTCTGTGGCTTTTAAGTTCCTCACCAAAAACTACAATTAATGACTAAAGCATGAAGCACTAAAACTGACAATCAATACCCATTTCGTATGAACTAGTTCTTTCTCTCTTCATGTAATTCTCAATCTTTCTCCCTCTACAGCCAAACCCAAAATCAATACAATTAACTACCGTACATATCGCATGTTAACCAAAATCTACAATATTTTTCTAAAACATTATCATCTCTGCAAATGTATCTATTAGAGGTAAGAAAAAACTAATCCAACACTAGAATACTAGCTAATTAATTGACAATCCTATTCAGTGTCACATAGTTCGCGGATCGCTTCGGATCGCGGAACGGGTAAGGGATCACAGTTCGCTAGTTGGCCGAATTTCGGATCGTAGGGATTTTTTTTTTGTTCGATTTTTGGGGATTTTTTTCGGTTCGCTAATGCATTTCTTTCCTTTAATCTGTACATAACTTCATATTTTTGGAGGGAAGTCAACAAAATATACTCGTGTTCAAATCCATATGTATGAAAAAGTACATTAGTGAAGAGAAATAAACAGATGTAGATGTTTGTTGAGAAATGAAAAAGGCATATACTTAAAAAAAGAAAGAAAGAAAAGGCATAAAAAAATAAAAATTGAAAAGGCAAACTATAGCTGTACCCATTCCACGTGTATGGTAAATGGTAAGGACTTTAAAATCCCTTAAAAACTGAAAAGGTCAGTAAAAAAGGATATGGAGTACTCCACTAGACAACTTGGGTTTCTAAAAAAATAATAAAAACTTAGGCCCACTAACTTTATTGTTACTGAGTTATTGCACCCTGACCCTACACAACTCTTCTCCTTCCCCAAAAATAAATTAAAAACACAAACAATATGCAAGCTTCATCGTACTCAGTACTCACCGACCCACCGGAGAAGAAAACCAAATTGGCCGCCTGAACCCTGAACCAATGGCAACAAAACCCACACCAATCTATTCGAAAAAACATCCCTCAAGAAAGCCCTAGCATTTCATCATTGTATTTGTTATATATCAAATTCAATTTATAAATCTAGGTTTATTGCTAAAAACCCTAGATCTGAATGTTTCTTTCAATTAAAGTTGTTTCCTTGCAATTAAACTACCATTGACAAAACAAAAGAAGACGACTAGAGGTTTGGTACGCCAATTTAGCCGTTCTGGTTCGCGCGCCAAGGCGATTGGGCTCGCAATCGAACCGCGTTCTGGTACGGCCGAACTGAAACATAATTCGCGGGGGAGGGGAGCGAATTATGTAACACTAATCCTGTTTAACCACCAAACCCATAGAGAGTGCGGCCTTGCCTCTTAAGAGCATAGACAACATCTATGGCAGTAACCATCTTACGACGAGCGTGCTCGGTGTAAGTAACAACATCTCTAATAACATTCTCCAAAAAGATCTTCAAAACACCGCGAGTTTCTTCGTAAATCAGGCCACTGATTCTCTTAACACCACCTCTTCTTGCGAGACGACGAATAGCGGGCTTGGTAATGCCTTCAATGTTCTCTTAAAACTTTTCTGTGTCTCTTTGCTCCTCCTTTCGACCTTTCCCTAACCCCTTTTCTCCCTTTCCTCTTCCTGACATTTTCTCTCTTCTTTAATTTTTGGATTCTGATAATTTTTTACTCAGATTTGGTGGATTGAGAGGGAAGGGAATTGGGGGTTTTATATTGGGAGTGGGATTGAATTTTTTTAAATTTCGATTTAGAGGAAATTTTGTTTGGGTTCATTGAAGTCGTTTATATTGGGAGTGGGATTGAATTTTTTGAATTTTCGGTTTGGAGGGAATTTTATTTGGGTTCATTGAAGTCGTTTAATGTGGGTGCAGTGAATCGGACGGTAGATGGTGACAATCAGTGTGCTTCGTCTTTTTTCTCTTCTCAGCCGTCGATTGTAGTGATTTGGATAGATGTTATTTAACGAATTTGATAATTATATCCCTAAGGGTTGTGCTTAAAAAATATCAAATTTCTATATGTAATGCAATGCTTCTATTTATTTACGTGAACTTATATATAGTGTTACATTGACTTAGATTATCGACTTATAATGATACATTCATTGGTCTCGTCCGATAACAACTTGCTTCAATCCAAATACTTCATCCATTTTTTTTACATGTTACACTTTGACATTTTACACTATTTACAAATTTCACTTTGATCATCGTTTGTGATTTATACGTGAATTAAAATATAGTAACAGCTAAAATAGTGTATTATTATCTTTAATTAGCTTATAATCTATATTCATACAGTCATTTATCTTATTATCTAGTAACAGTTTTTTCTCAATTCAATTAGATGATTTGAGTTTCGTACTGAATTTAACTTAAATGATCTTATATTAGGATTTAGGACTTAATGTCTTATCGCTTTATCAGTTATTTGTTAATTAGTGTTTATGTATTTAGTAACAGTTAACAAGGAACAAGTTAGTGCGTTACTGAGTTAGTATAAGTCTAAGTGAGTAACTAACTAAATGCTAAGTTAACATATGGTTGCTAACAAGTTACTATCTAGTAATTAAATACTTGTTAACTTATGAACTTATGGTTGTTATGTTTACTATCATTTATATTAAATGTTGTTATGTTTATTATTATATTTGTACAACATATGGACCCTCGTTATAATCACTTAGGCCTCATATGAATCGTTGTTATAAACATATGATTGTCATTTGTTATAATATTATAACATATCAAGAGTCGTTATACTAATTTATAATCAATAGAGTATTATAGTGGTTTTGCAATTATTTTGATACCAATGTAGTACTAAAATGTTTAAACATATTGATAAAATAGTTTGTTTATACTTTATCATATATAGTCACAACATAATACATATACACTGTGTTATGTTTGTTATTGTTATTGCTATTATTAGCATTGTTGCTACTATTATTGTTAGTATTTGTATTGTTATTGTTATTGTTAGTATTCCTGTTCTTATTTGTATTACTATTGTTATTGTTAGCATTGTTACTATTACTGTTATTAATATTAACATGATTTTGGGTTACTGTCGTCTACTATTACTTGAAATTGATCGTCTACTCGTTATTATTGTCGTTGGTTATAATATATAATATTAGAACATATAAAGAGTCGTTCTACTCCTTTACTCATTAGAGTGGTTTTACGCAGTTGATCGATTAGTCGAAATAAGAGTTGACTAAGAGAATACACTAAACATCACGGTAAACAATATAGTATTTTTATTAGTTTTTCGTTATCATCCATATATTTATCGCACACACACATGTGTATATATATATATGTCGATCTTTATACTTTTAATAATACGGTTTTTTCACCATATACCCCCGACAAATTAAAAAATTCACCATATACCCTCAATGTTTCAAAAATTCACCATATACCCTTGAGTTTTTGAAAACGTTCACCAAATGCCCTTTTTCTAACTTCCGTTAACTCACCGTTAGCTTTATTTACGATTTTGCCATCATTAAGCCCTAACCCTAATTCTAATCTAACCTTAACCCTAATCTAACCCTAACCCTTACCCTTACCCTAACCCTAATCTAACCCAACCCCTCCACCCTGACCCCCAACCCCCCACCCCCTCCCCCTCCCTCCACCCCCCCACCACCTCCCCCCTCTACTCCACCGTGGCCGGCCCCCACCCCCTCCCCCTCCCCCTCCCCCGTCGATTCCCCCCACCCCTCCTCTCCGTCGATTACCCCACCGCCTCCCCCCTCCCCGTCGAATTCCCCTAACCCCACCCTTCCCCTCTCCCCGTCGAATTCCCTAACCCCACCCCTCCCCTCTCCCCGTCGATTTCCCCCACCCCACCCCCCTCTCTCTCTCGCCATTCATCCCTTTGTACCAAGTAGCCAACCCACCACCAAAGAACGACATTGCACGACCACCACCCTCGGACGACCTTCACCTTCTCCCTGCGTCGCGTCATCTCGTCACTTCGCTTCCCCCCTCTCTCCCCCTTTCTCTCTCGTCGCCCCTAGCCAGCCCACGACCACCACGGGCACCCGCCGCACCACCAATCATGACCATCGCGGCTTCTCCCTCTCGTCGCGTCATCTCGTCACTTCGAATTTCGGGTTCGGGTCGGGGGAGAGAGGGGGGAGGGATGAGGAGGAGGGCGGTTGCGAGTGGCTCAGGGAGAGAGTGGGGGAGGGGCGGCGGAGGGGGAGAGGAGGGGAGGGGGGATGGCGGTGGAAGGGAGAGGGATGCGGTGGTGGAGGGAGGGGGAGGGTGGGGGGTGGGCCGGAGGTGGAGGGGTGGTGGGCTGGGTGGGTTAGGGTTTAGTGTAAGGGTAAGGGTTTAGGTTTAGGATTAGGGTAAGGGTAAGGGTTAGATTAGGGTTAGGGTTAGATTAGAATTAGGGTTTAGGGTTAGTAATGGCAAAATCGTAAATAAAGTTAACGGAGAGTTAACGGAAGTTAGAAAAAGGGCATTTCATTAACGTTTTCGAAAACTCAAGGGTATATGGTGAATTTTTGGAACATTGAGGGTATATGGTGAATTTTTTAATTTGTCGGGGGTATATGGTGAAAAAACCGTTAATAATATGATTCGTTTACAAAATCCATAACAAAACCAAAATGATCCGACCAGGGGTCAACCGAATTTGAAGTGACGTTCAATAGCGAATGGACCCGATGCTTCACAATGATCGAACTAAGGTCATTAGTGATTCAACTCGAGTACACCTGACTCTACCCAAGCGTACATGAAACCCAAATACGACCTGCGCAAACCCGGTTAAAAATTGTCAATACACTTTTACCAATGTCACTTTCATACATGTTTTTATGAAGTACAACTATTTTTTTCGAGGCAATTGCGGAAGTGCCGACAACACTTATTTGTTGCATTAATTTTTAACCGGACCCGAAAAAACATATGGCCAAAACCCGACATGAAGCTCAATTTTCCCCGAACAAATACAAGAGTGTGATTAGCTTCTACCCGAACCGATGCGATTACGCCGAAGTTATGTGGTTTTCGTCAATAACTGAAATTAATCGAAACGAAACTGAAAATAACCGCAACAAATTTTAACTGCTATGGATTCAACCGTTGGTTGGTTTAACTGTTTGGATTAAACTGATTTAAACTGCAACTGAACTGAACTGAAAATGGAAAGGAAAAAAAATGAATTGAACTGAACTGAAAAGTTTGTTAACTGAACTGAACTGTTAATTATTTCAACTGGTACAAACTGAACTTATATCAACTGAACTGTTTGGTTATAACCATAACTGAACTGTTGAACTGAATTGACACCTCTAACCACGACCAGTTATTAGTAGGTACAACCCGTGTTGCTGCACAGGGCTCCCATAAAATTGGGGTCTCCAGTTTATACAGATTAATTATAATATATGAGGATAGTTTTTGGAAAGTTAGAACATGTTCTGGTGTTTGACCTAGTGGCTTATGGGCTTGGCTGTTGAATTAATTCCTAGTAAGTGTAAAGGGCTTTTTTTTAAAGTTATTGCTCCCTCTTAAATCTTAATTACACAAGCACATATTTCAAAAAAATTTCAATCTTTATTACACTGGCTCAGACTCACCGTTTTTTTTTCTTGAAATAGTTTACTTTTCCCTGTATTTATATTTAAGCAAATCACAATTTTTTATTCTCTTTCAAACTTTTAAAGAAAAGGAAAAAAAAATAAAAATTATTATCTCCCTAATTCATATTCAAAAGATAAGATTTCAATAACAAATCACAAACTCAAAGTTCCCTCCAAGGTGGTTGTTCATTAGAAGAATTTAGCGAGTAAAAGGGCCTCCAGTAATAATTAACACAATGCCTCCATAATGTTTGAGACGACCCTGTTACAAACTTATACCATATGGATGTACTTAGAGTGGCTGTTGTTCCCAAGAATCAAGATGTCGAATAGGTGGAAGGTGGAGTTGGTCGAAACTGCAACAACGCGCTTCAGTAGTCAGGTGATGCACATATTAGGCTACAAAGAATCCTTAAAAGCTATTATGTTCTATCTTTCTATACGATGATAAATCCAAACCAATAGTGTACTTTGAATTTGTTCAAATTTTCTCATGTGAAAACTAAGAATTATTCCAAGTCTACAAGTTCTGTCTTTTTTGCAAAGCATCTTCGAGTCTTGACTTCGACAAAATTCATTTCCAAAAAAAATGAGAATTTGTTTCTCACAAAATTTTCCATTACTCCAAAAACTTCAAAATATTCCCTCAAAAAAAAAAACTTCAAAATATTCCCTCAAAAAAAAAAACTTCTAAGTATAATATAACCGTTGTGTTTTGGGTAGTAATTTGACCGTTGTATCCTCTCCGCGCTCCCCTTCTCTTTACTACACTGTAGAGTATTCTTTAACTTGTTCTTCATCATCATTCATCATCTTCTTCTTCCTTCAAATTCTCTCTCCTCTTCTTAGTCGTAATTATGGGAATATCAAAGAAGAAAAAACCGGCTCAACCTTCTTCAGATCACCAAAAATGGGAGTTAATCTTCAATGCTCTCAAACAAATGCTTCGAAAACAAGCTGTGCAGCTCGATTCTCTTCTTGAAGAACGCAAACTTCTTCAAGAACGCATTCAAATTCAATATGAACGTTGGAATTCCGATGTTCGTCTCTTAGAAGATATGCTTTTTCAGGTATTCGTTACAATTTCCGAAATTTCTTCTTTCACTTCGAAATTTAGGGTTTTGGATTGGTTTTTTTGATTTTGTGGATTGTTTGTGTGTTTTTAGACGCAGAGACAATTATCGTTGTCTGAATTGGGGAAATTGGTTGAGATTGCTAAAGGTGATTTGTTGGTTGGTTCGAAGAACAGGAGTGCATTGATGAATAAGCTTAACTTAGGTATGTTTTTGAAGTTTTTTTTTTCCTCTTTTGATGAATTACTCGTAATTTGTTTCTTAGATTTGTTATTGTTTTTGTGAGAGAACTTATATTTATTGTTCAAGAATAAAGGAAAAACTTTTGTTGAAGGGCCAAATCCTTCCACTATATTAAAACAAGTGTTGTTCTTTTATTTTTTTTCGGTTGTCGCTGAAACTATTATGATCTTTCATGTTTATAAGCATTGTACTGTTGAATTTCCCTCATGCCATCCAACCTGTAAAATCCCTTCCAAATTCGAGAAATAAATAATGTAGGAATAAGAAAATACTGCAACAGAGGATCAGATGGCCGCTTGACGAATAGTCCACCTTATCATGTGACTACGTACTAAGGAGACGTTTTATTGGACAAGCCTTGTTCTACTACTTACTTTAATACTTTGTTTGGAAGGGAAGGAGAGGGGAGGGGCTGGGAAGACTGAGCTTGCATTCTCGTATCAAATCTTTCCAACATTTGAAAGATTATATCTGTTAAGAGGGGAAGGAAAATGAATCGTTTGAATTCATGTTGTATCTAGAGAAGGGATAATGAATTCCCACCTTTCCCTCTAGACAAATGATAACAATGTGTGAGGAAAGGGAGGGGAAGGAAAAGGAGGGAAGAGAGAAGGGAGGTGGACAAGAGAAAGAGTGAGGGATGTGATTTATTGAAAGGGGAAGGAAAATAGATCCGTCAAAGTCCTTTCCTTTTCTTTTCCTTCCCCTCCTTGGGCCTTCCCTCTCTTTCCTCCAAATCTTCCTATTCAAACATAGTGTCAAATAATTTAGCTGAAGTTGGGATAAGGTCTAATGAGTTAAGAAAAGGGCTACTAAGTTCAATTCACAAAAAATATTTAGTCTAGATATGTTAAGATAAATTCAAATTAGGTCAAATAAATTTAGAAAGGTGGAGTTGAGAATCTCTCACGATCCAACTTCGTACACAACCAAGATTGTCAATCCTTGCTAGTGTTAAAATTTTTGCACGAAAAAAGATTTATCAGTCTTCTATATTGATAGACCAACTTTCCAACCTGATTATTCCTTAGCTCTATAAAAGATCAACCATGAACATAACTCTCCTAATTAAGTACTTTTGATTTCTCTAGTTTTGACTCTTTCCCACTCTCTACATCCCTCTTTGATGAAGAGTTTCCTACTTTTTTTCTCTTCATTTGAATCTCCCACATATAATATATGTGGACCAGAATCACATTTATTTGCAATAGAGTTGTGTATAAGTAATGCTGTTGTTAGTTATTTTTGAACCACCAACATCTTTCCGTTGTATTAAGAAGTTCCGCTGGCCTAGGATGCTCGGACTCGGGTACGGGTGTCGGACTCGGGTACGTGTCCAAGTGTCGGACCCTTCAAATTTTAATTTTAAGGATTCGGGGACTCGTTTTTGAAGAGTCCAAAATTTGGATATGGACTCGGGGACACGTGATAGAGGTATATAATTTAAAATTAAAATTAATATGTAAAAAAGAAATTATGAATAGAAACATTAACTTAATAATAGAAATTTCATTCAAAGTACTTCATATTAATATTAAATCATCACAACAAGCTTCCAAGTTCCAACTAACACCAAAAAGAGTTAAAAAAAACATAATATCAGCTTTAGCTAACATAAAATCGCTGACATAAACTTCCAAAAACTTCCAAGTCTGAATTAGAAAAAACCAAAATAAACTAACACAACAAAATATCAGTTTGATAAAGCCTCCTCCAATACGTTGACTTCACAAAGCAGCTTCATGCATCATCTTCAACTTCATCATTAACGCCTTCAATGTCCTGCTCCTCAAGAAAGAGATTTCCAAAACCTTCAATGTAATCTTCATCAACAAAAAGTGAATCTCCACCTTTAAAGAATTAGTAATCAAAATAGTCTAAGTTAGTAATCAAAATAGTCCAAAAATTGAATAAAAAATGCATGAAACTTGCTGTTTATTAAGTTGAAAAACTAAAAACTTACCAACATCCCAAAAGCTTGATGGACCAGCAGTGTACTCTTCCTTCTTTCTGGATAACACACGCAAATTAGAGTGAACATAAACCAGATCTTCTGCCCTGCTAGAAGCTAGCCTATTTCTCTTGACACTCTGAATGTTAGAGAAATCACTCCAGTTTCTTTCACAGCATGAAGAAGAAGCAGGCTGGGAAAGTAACTTGAATGCAAGAGCTTGTAATGTTGGTGTGGATGAACCATAATCGGCCCACCAACTCGGGGATCTTCGTGCGCCCTAGCTTCCATTACATGAGCTTTACTAAAAAAGCCCAAAGTACCCGAAAATTGTCCATACTCAGCATAAACTTTCCGAAGATCATCGGAGGTTGTAAACATTTTTTTGAAGCATTTATCTCTATTGTGAGACACTTCTTCATCCTCGTTAGGTGCTACCCTTGGAACCAATGGATTCCCTCCTTGTAACCATGACTCGCTATAGTATTTCGGAACAAGTGAATGTGCCATACAGTGAAGAGGTGTATTACTTTTGTTCCACCTTGCTTCAAGTACACCATGAATCACATTAAAAAAAGATGAATGACCAGTAATTGCATCCAAACTTTCATGCTCAAAAATTTTATCCCTAACTTCTTCAATCATAGTATCCCACCGGTCATATATCAAATGCAAACAAGGAGCATCAAGATCACTTTCCTTATCATATTATAAATGGGTGTTGTGAAATTCGTAAAATATTCTACTTTGTCCCACCATCTATCGAAATTACACATTCTTTTACTCCATCAGCTTTGGTCTCTAAATGTGTCTTCCTAAAGGTTTTCCACTGAACATCTAATACCATTTTTTCAAGAGCATTTTTGACTTCGAACAAGCGTTCTGCCATGATAACATGAGAGGCAAAGCGTGTTTCTGCTACCTTAATAAGCATGTGTTTGGAATAATTCTTAAAAATAGTAAGGGCTTTCCCATGATTCAAAACAAAAGTGACAACAAAGCATCACATTCAGATATTAAGGAAGAGATCCACTTACACTCATCATATTGGCTTGAGTTGTTGGGGGGTTCACATATAGCTTTGAGTGCCAAATTCAAAGTGTGCACAACACAAGGTGTCCGGGAAAATGTGGGAATATTTGGCTTCAATACTCAAACCTGTCTGCTTTGAAATTCCCCGCATTATCCGTGATAATCTGGACAATGTTATCGCCCCTTCTTTATCGATAACCACTTGAAACGGGACTTGCAACATAGTCGGCATCCTTCAAATTTCCACTTGTGTCAAAAGCTTTGAGAAACATAGAACCTCCTCCCGATGCGGCCATGACATTGATGAGGGGCCTCTTTTACCGATCAGTCCACCCATCTGAGCATAAAGACACTCCTTTCTTCTTCCAAGAGTTCCTAAAAGGTTGGAGTAAAGTATTCACATGTGTTTTCTCTTGCTGCAATAAAGTGAGCCTTAACTCTGTTGTAAGTTGGTGGAACATACCCGGAACACCTCTTGTTTGCAAGTTTAAGAACAAACTCACGAAAGCATGGATTTCGACAAGTGAAAATGGAAATGCAAAGGAATAAATCATCCGAGCACATTCCTTATCTAAGTCATCTCTTTCTACAACATTGAAACATGCTTCTACTGTACCCTTGTTTCTTTTTTTGTCAAAGCAAGTCGAACCGAGGAGGAGGGTCACATAATCAAGTTTCCTCTTTGCTTCAAAAGACTCTCTAGCCTTTTTAGCCTCTCGCCATATCATGTTCTTTTTGAACTTGATCTTTAATTTGATCGGTGACATTCATACATGGCCGCACACCATGCCCCGGTAATTTTAGGAGGTGGGCTTTCACTTTTGAGTATGAACCCGTAACCATTTTATTACAATAATTACGAGTCCATTTTCTATTTCCACCACTACCGGGATTTTGAACAAAAGTAACATGGTTCCGCAGTGGTTTATCATCATATGAGGTAAGTTGTGATGGACTAGGTCGTTTGGGGCTGAATTTCTTTGGAGGTTGAGCATGGAGGAGTTTGGTGAAGCCATTGAAATTGGGAGATATTAGGAGTCGAAGAAACTCGTAAAGATTTGGTTGTGGTGTGAGAATTGGGAGATACATGGGCTTCATATTTATAGTTGAGAGAGAAAGGAATTTAAGCTAGGAAAATTGTAGAGGGAAACGAAGAGTCAAGATGATACCGGAAGTCCTGGAACTTAAGATAGCAAGAAGACTTAATGAAATTTTTTTGGGAGTGGTAATTGGGAAAATGAATAAATCATGGGTAATATAAAAACTTTGATGCTACAACCGTACAACATAGGGAAGATAAGATTTCTTGTACTACCCATAAACTTGTACTGTATCGCCGTTTTCTTCCACCTTTTTTTTCTTTTATCTTTTTTTCCCCCTTTTTAAAGGTAGTTTGTTATGTATTAGTTACCTTTATTAAAAAATTATATAAATGTTTTACGTTTATGGTAATTTTATTAATATAGTAAAAAATTATTATTTTGTATGTAAATGTTTATGATCATAATATATTTTATATCATTTTTTAAAAGACGATCAATCATATATCATTAATTTGTATTCCATTAGAGATGATCAATATATCGATCATAGGCGTCACTTATAATAGATTATCGAGCATATTTTATTATTATTCCTTATTCTATTCATGATGATTAATACGTCGATCATAGGCGCCGATTATATTAGTTTATTGATCATATAACATCGTTGTTATTCTTTGATCATTTTGTTTAAGGATGATCGATCATATATTATTATTCCTTATTCAATTCATGATGATCACTACATTGATCATAGCGGTCACTTATAATAGTTTATCGATCATATATTGTTGTTGTTCCTAATTCATTCATGATGATCAATACATCGATCATAGGCGTCACTTATAATAGTTTATCGATCATATAACATTGTTCTTATTTTTTGATCATTTTGTTTAAGGATGATCGATCATATATTATTATTCCTTATTCAATTCATGATGATCACTACATTGATCATAGCGGTCACTTATAATAGTTTATCGATCATATATTTTTGTTGTTCCTTATTCCATTATTTGTTTAAGGATGATCGATCATATATTGTTATTGTTCCTTATTCCATTCATGATGATCAATACATCGATCATAGGCGTCAGTTATAACTTATAATAGTTTATCGATCATATAACATTGTTCTTATTCTTTGATCATTTTGTTTGAGGATGATCGATCATATACTATTATTCCTTATTCAATTCATGATGATCACTACATTAATCATAGCGGTCACTTATAAGTTTTAGTTGATCATATAACATCGTTCTTATTGCATTATCATTTTGTTTAAGGATGATCGATCATATATTATTGTTGTTCCTAATTCATTCATGATGATCAATACATCGATCATAGGCGTCAGTTATGATAGTTTATCGATCATATAACATTGTTCTTATTCTTTGATCATTTTGTTTAAGGATGATCGATCATATATTATTATTTCTTATTCAATTCATGATGATCACTACATCGATCATAGGCGTCACTTATACTTGCTTATCGATTATATAACATTGTTCTATTCGAATTATATAAATATTATGTATCTATTATGTTATGACCTCTAATTATTATAGTATATACTAAATATTGCTCTCTTTTTTTGGTGTATAGTCATATATTTGAAATAAAATAATTATTCATCTTGATCTTTGATAAGTATGGCTTTTCTTCGAACCTACCCATATAATTTTTTATTATTCTCCTGTAAAAAAGATTTATTATTCCCAATTTTTTTTTATTTAAAAAATATCATTTTATTCTAAAAATGATATATTACAAAGTTACAAACAATTTTATTATTCAGTCATTTCAACTGTTTTTTTTATGTTATACGTTGAAATATAATTTAAGGCCATCAAAAATATAAAGAAAGAGGGGATAGTAATTACTACTAATTAGGAGGTAGTTGGCAGATAGAGTTAACTTGTTCTTTTCTTTATCTGTTCAGTTTTCACTGTTTAATATTTCACTATTTTTATTTTTTTTGAAAATTATGAGTCGTTCCTTTTTTTTTATTTTTTATCTTTTCCTTATTTATCTGATCATTTACTCCAATGATCCAATCCATTCCCCAAATCTCTCTTTATTTATTTTTTGTCATAACTGCTATCTTTTCCTTATTAATTTTTTTGAGAAAATAAATAACTAATATAATTATTTATTAACATACGATTTTTTTATAAAATTATTTTTAATTATAAAAAAAAACTTACAGATTATATACTCAGTCAGTTACTCTTAATTTTTTTTGCGGCTAACAATTATTTTTAATTATTCTATTGAGTAACAATTATTTCTAGAATCTAGCCTGTGATTGGCTCGTTATGACACCTATAGCTTAACTCCAAATAGTCTTCAAAGCTCAAACAATGATGGGGGCAACCAAAGATCTTGAAGCTTCCAAATACTTAATTGATATCCAACGTTCATCTATGGAGTAGCTATATTTGAAAATAATCTTAGTCATGGATTTGGCACCGAACACCGTATGATGTGAATGCTCCTGTTGGATTGTTAATCTTTGATGGAGGTGTGATATTTATTTGCCTTAAGCTTGTAAAATATGAAATGAAGTAGAGTACCAAATTTATCCAATTCTTGGTATTCTTCGTAGTTCGTACACTTCATGTAGAAAGCTTAAAGACGAAATGCTGTGCTAAAATGGCAAACTTGTCACAATCTTATAATTATTGGTGCTTTGTGGAATTTGGTTAGCCTAGTTCCATTATCTTTTTTTCTCTTCCTATTAGTATATATATGACACCTGCAGCGAAGAGACGTCATTGGTAAACGCTTACAGTGGAGTGTCTTATCCTAATGAGCACTTCTGTTGAAAATTATGCAGCCTTGCTTTCTCGAGCATTAGTCACTTCAGTAGTATTTTCATAACATATTGCTCTCGAATTTCCTGCTATCCTAAGTTTAATGATTACAATATGGGAGGGTGTTTGGGCCTTTGGGGGGGGGGATATGTAGTCTTATATCTGTTTGGAATTTAGAATTAGAATAATTTTTTGTTTCTATTTGTACGTGCCTTTTGCCATTTTTTATTTGGAAAAATATATACTTACTCTGGAGTGTCTTACACTATGTTTGATATAATGCAGAACATGCTCAGAGTGAATTGGATGATTTTAAAGCCTGGTTTGACATTCTGTCTCACAGATGTCCTGATAAAGAGGTGAGGTATATTGCTTAAGTTATTTGTGAATTACTGTGATTGGGGCTGGTAGATTAATTACCAATTGTCACCTTGTTGTGCACTAACCATACCTTATCTGTTTATGTAGGATATCTCTCCCGAAAGATTATATGAAAGCCTGAAAGCAAAAGGTGGTAGTCATAGCATCTCAAAGGAGGCAGCTAAGCATCATTCTAAGTTTGAAAAGGAAATCTCAATGTTAAAACGTGAATATGAGAAGCTCTCTATGAAACACAAGTCTGATGTGTCTGGCCTTCAGGATGAGAACACCTTTGTTTGGAATCAATACAAAGAAATGGAGGGCAAGTACATCAGTGAATTGCAGACTAAGAATGATGAAATTAATAGAATAAAGGAGAAGATCATGAATCTACTGACAAGTATGGAGCAATTGCAGTCAGCAAGCATAGAAAAGGATGACACAGTTGCAATGCTAATAGCCAACATCACTACATTGGAGGCTGAAGCAAATAAAAAGGATGGAGAAATCTCCCGACTTTCAAAAGAACTAGAGTTGTTAAAATCCGAAATTTCTGATGGCTCCACTGAACTTTCATCTTCTGGCTTGAAAGGTAAAAGAACTAGAGGAAAAAGAGGTGCTGCGCCGGAGAAAGAAGCAACTTCTGCACAGCTACAGGTCATGGTCTCAACTCTAATAGCCAAAATCAGTGAGTTGGAAGCTGAAGTTAATCAAAAAATTGGAGAAATCTCCACGCTGTCAAAGGAAACAAAGTTGTTGAGATCAAAAAGTTCTGCTGGTATGCCTGTGTTGAAACCCTGTATAATTGAACCATCAGCTTCGAGGTCAAGACACAGAGATAATGGCAGGAGTGGAGGGACTGCTGCTGTGGAGGATGAAGTATCCTTTGCGCAGCTAGAGGCTACAATTGCAACTCTGAGAGTCAAAATCAGTGAGTTGCAGGCTGAAAGAAACCGAAAAGATGGAGAGATCTCTGTGCTGTCAAAGGAATTAGAGCTGTCAAGATCTAAAAGTGCTGCTGATACGCCTGCTTTAAGACGTTGCACAAGTCGACCACCAACTTCTAGGTCGAGAGGGAGAGAAAATGGTAGAAACAAAGAGAGTGCAGAGTTGAAGGAAGAAGCATTTTCTCCAGAGCTGGTCTCTATGCAAGTGAGTTGACCTAGATGATCATTTATCCAGCTCCCCTCCCCTCCCCTCCCCTGCCCACCAAACATTAACACATAAGTGCTTTTCATTCTAAATTTGTGCACTCTTTTTTATTTTGACATTTCAATTGACTAAGTCATTTGAATGTGTATACTTATCTACTGTTTGTACTATGTCTCACATAAGCTTCATGAAAGCAGGATTCTATTAGCATAGCATTTTGCTTTTAGAAACTCCTTAGGATTTTTGAAGGAGTTTGTTTACTCCCATTTCCTTTTCATTGTGGTTACTTATCAACATCTTTTTTATATTTTTTCCCCATTTTTTTAGTTCCCTCTTTATTTATCCTGAATGGAATTACCCAAATTTAGCTCGTTTATCTCCTATGTCTCTTCTTGGGTTTTTGACGACTCAACTCAAAACTGCCCCAGACAATCACCACTTCCAACCCCTGCACTTGCAACAACTTTCACTTTTACCACTCCACATGAACCGAATCTCCAGTGGGATCTGCAACCACCAAATTGGAAGTTGGGGTGCTGCTTCAACTCTGTGGAAGTAAACCCCAAGCCAGAATCTCCTTTCCAGTAAAGTAACCCCATCACGTTTTCTGGTACAGAAACGCCATTGATGTTAGCTGCTGTCACAAGATCAGACTCAATTTACACTACTTACCTTATTACCTAGTTACCTTCTGTGCCTGGACACCTCTCCTTCCTATTCACATTCTATCACTCTCCTCTCCTTTCCGCCTCCAAGAATACCTTCCCACCTCTTGCCATCCTTCAATCAAGACCACTCAGATAGGCTAGCTTCATGGTTCGAGAAGGTATATAAATAGTTAGAAGCAGTGATGTGTCTTCTAGGCACGTGATCAAATGCTTTCATACTAGTTTAATACTCCCTCCGTGTTCAATAGATTGTCCTTTTAGGTTTGGGGACACATATTAAGTGTTGATAGTAGGGTAGTATAGGTTTTTGGATGGGTGGAGTAGAAGTAAGAATAAAAAATTGATTTATTGTGGTAAGTGGAGGGTTGCACATTATTAGAGAGAGAGAGAGAGAGAGAGAGAGAGAGAGAGAGAGGAGAGAGAGAGAGAGAGAGAGGGAGAGGGGAGAGGAGAGAGAGAGAGAGAGAGGAGAGAGAGAGAGAGAGAGAGAGAGGGAGGTCCCTTTACATGTATTGGGTGGAGTGAAATTTTCATTTAAGGTATTAGGACAATTTTTTTATGGACCAACTAAAATAGTATACAAGACAATTATATGAGGACGGAGGGAGTATTGATTTATTATGGTAAGTGGAGGGTTGCACATCATGGAGGGAGAGGGAGAGGGAGAGGGAGAGGGGAGAGGGAGAGAGAGAGGGAGAGAGAGAGGGAGAGAGAGAGGAGAGAGAGAGGGAGAGAGAGAGAGAGAGAGAGAGAGAGAGAGAGAGAGAGAGGGAGGGAGGGAGGAGGGAGAGAGAGAGGGGAGGGAGGGAGGGAGGGAGGGAGGGGGGAGGGAGGAGGGAGGGAGGGGGAGGGAGAGAGAGAGAGGGGGGAGGGAGAGAGAGAGAGAGAGAGGGAGGGAGGGAGAGAGAGAGAGAGAGGGGAGAGAGAGAGAGAGAGAGAGAGAGAGAGAGAGGGAGAGAGGGAGAGGCGAGAGGGAGAGGGGGAGAGAGAGAGGGAGAGGGGAGAGGGAGAGGGAGAGGGAGAGGGAGAGAGAGGGGGGGAGGGAGGGACCCACATCACATGGATTTGGTGTTTCATTTAAGGTATTAGGACAATTTTTTATAGACCGACTAAAATAGTATACAAGACAATTATATGAGGACGGAGGGAGTATTGATTTTCTAGGAAACAAAAGCTTACTACCATATAACTATTGAAATGCAAGAAGAGACAACTAGTAAGTTTTGGGAAACTGTTGGCTAGAAACCGCACCATCGGGCCCATGATAATAAAGATATCCAAGAGCCAGCCTAATTCTGGAATTGTCCTTAAACTCAAATCTTTCGCTGTAAAAAATCTTTTATATGCCTGTTTTGCTATTACACCACAATACCTAGCTATTACATACTAAATATGTTAACCATAGGCGCGTATATGCTATAGATGTTCAAGCATGATGATAGTGTTGGTGATGATGATGTGATAGGAATTGGTGTCTTGAGGTGGTGGGGGATTGTAAGAGAATTGGTGGCTATATTAATAGCGATGGTGCTTCAATTGAAGGGAGAGAAACTATGGGCCTGATAATGGTGGTGGCTGGAGTTTGGAAGTGGTCGATGGTGGTGACTACCATTTTAGTATCTTCCTTCCAGGGAAGTGAGGATATGCTGAGGAACATGTAAATATTTTCTCTCTTTCCATCACATGTATTATAGATGGAAAAAATGGCACAAGTGTGGTTTCTTGTGATAGTGACTTTTAGGTATTAATAGTGAAAGGAAGAGAAACGGGGTACAGAGGTGGGATGGCTTTTCGGAAACCCGTTCCCACCGTGCTCTCAGTCTGGCTGACCTAGCAGTACTAGTGAGAACTAGTAGTCAGGGTGGAAGAGACTGTTGTCAATTAAAAATTTTCCTTCTCCCTTTTGCGACCCAACAGGAGCTCTTTTTTTTCTTCTGGAATGTATATACCAAGAGAATTTAGATAGTGCTGATTGCTTGTTTGAGAATTTAGACGACTGTTGCCCCTCTGCTGTTACTGCATTTGTTGCCACCAGGGATAGTGGGAAGTTCGAGTGGTTCCATTTCATTCATATCAGTAAAGAATCTCTGTGTTGCTTATTTATGAGTTCTGAACTGTAAGTTCTGTGTAATAGACTAATAGTGATGAAGTCACTTGTATCTTGGAACCTCTGTGAAACTATTTTGCTGTAAAATCAACTTTAGCTTCAAGTGTCTTATGGGAGGAAGACATTGGTGGGGGTAGCAGGCCTTTTTTATTTGGGGTACACTTCTTCCTTTCACAGTTTCACTTGCATATGCTTGCTACTTTGCTTCTGCTGTTGTGCACCTATTTTCTAGATCCAAAATGTATTTTGATTTGTTTGCATGATAGCTGATGTAAAAAAAATATTCCATAAGCTTTGCCTATTTTATACTGCAAGCAGGGTGGTAGACGATCCAAGAGAAAACAAGATGTTATCAACATAGAGGAGACACCGAGGTTATTCACATCGCAGTTTAAGATTCCCAAATTGAGGAGCCAATCTCCTTGTGGAAGATGACGTTTCCTTGTCATCTGATTTGTTTCTCCAGGCAAAGGAGCAGGCAATCTGTACAGATATATCTGTTATTATTTTTTTTTTCTTTTTATAATGGATGCAAATCTTTGTAATTTAGAGAGCATTAGTTTTGGAGCCATAATTATGTATGATCTCCTCTACTACAGCATGCTATATGGAATGCTTAGATTATTGCTTCGCCTCGATTCCAGATGATCCAGTCTGTTGTATCTAAGCTCATGCAACAAGTTCAACATATGTAAGCTGTACTATTAGCGTCTGTAAAAAGAATTATGAATACTGAAAGATAGGCCTGGTCTGGTCTGCCGAACATTTGTTGATTTTGTGTTTTCAAATTTCCACTGTATGAGAAAATTGATAGCTTGACATTGTGGTACATTCGTCCCCTTTTGTTATTCCTTTTTGTTTGTGGTGCAGAAAACATATGCTATCAAAATTCAAAACCAGCAAAGATCCTGCTGCTATCTAAACTCTCTAACATGGATGTTGGTAAGCTCACCTGTGATCTGACGAGTATCCCTGACCCCCAGCAAGCCTTTGCCAGGTATTGGAGTTTGAGATCCTCTCCATAAGGTTTTCCTGTCGAGCTTGTCAGTTTTAGTTTGGAGTCTCTATTTTCAACAAAAAAGAAAAAAAAAGCAGCTCATCAGTTGAGCATAAAGGATCAATTTGAAACAGAAGAGTAATTGGATTTGGCTTCTCGGAAAGCCTCAACAAAAGAAACATGCAGAAGAAGGGCACTAATTGACCCTTGTGTTCAATTGATGAGCTCTTAAAGGCATCTAATTGCGGGATATATCTTGGTACCTTATCTCTTCCAATTAGTACTATGAAAAGTGCAAAATGGTTTTTTAAGGTTACCATCAAGTCTTATTGGGTACTAATTGGTCTACATCTTATATTTTTCTAGGTACTAATTGGCCAATTTTTAGATACTAGTCGCTGTGTTAGATACTAAGTTGGTCTCCTCAAGTGATCATTCTAGGTAGTTTTATATAGTTAGGATTAAGGATATGGTGAGAAGGTCTTTTAGTGAGAAGTGAGAATTGAGAAGTAGAGTCCTTGCCAAAAAATAGTCAACGGTCCTAAATAGAAATTGATTCCTTTGTATACCGCCAATATAAGGATTTATTAA